>SZWC01001243.1:5980-54794 GCA_023375785.1 Penium margaritaceum | reverse complement strand
GAGACTCGAAATATTCGAGTCTCCCTGCTCTGGGTCGTTGATGACGATTGCCCCTCAGTCTTGCGAAGGGGGTAAATCCCTGACGCGGACTGAGAACACCATTCTGCGAACTCCGACGACGACTTCAGAGCAGGAGCTGGAGACTCAGCCCGTTACAGTGGTTCTCAGAGCGAGACGACCCTCGCGACCAAGGGTTCGACGGAAACGGCGGCTACGACCTAGATAAAACGCCACCGGCAGCTACACGCAGCAGCAGAAACGCCAGAAGGGACTACGGCATCAACACTTGACGGATTGAAGCGCCGTAAAGTGTGTTAGAGAGCTTGAAAAAAGCTCTACTTGGTGGAGAGTCTTTCTTCCAGCCTCTCCTCACTTCCAGAGGGTGAAGAAGATTTTTGTGGGGCGGGGTGGGGAGTTCCCACCCTCAAAAACCACAAAATCCTCACCATCTTCAAGCCTCCTTCAAAACCCCTTCATCCAAAGATTGGGACAGCGCCCCTTTCCAAGCTGAGGGACTCTCACGGCCTGAGAGCACCCTTAAAAGAAGGAAATTGACACCTTGAAGATCTTTGACGGCTCGCCAACGCCGCAGGCTCAAGGGAGACACCGCCCAAGAACGCAAGAGGCATCAAGGAGTGTGAAGAGAAGACCAAGGAAGACAAGAAGAGAAGAGGAAGACAAGAAGTAGAAGAAAGAGTGGAAGACTTGGTAGGAATTGTTAGAATCCTCCTTGTCACTCATTGCCTTTACTTTGTGAGTGACACTCACATTTCTTCCTCATTCTATTGTCTTGTAAACTTCTGTTTTCCTAGGTACTAGTGCTTGCCAATCGCCGTGAGTCACGGCTTAGGAAGTCTAGTTCCAAAATCCACGACCTTGTGCCAACGTGGCGGCCTAGGAAAGTAGAGATTCAATTTATAATTGCCTCACCGATCGTGAGAGTGTGACTTTAGGAGGCGATTCCTCCTCAAAGTTGTGGGGTGATCCTCACAACGGTCTTCACGTGCTAGTTGCACGAGCGACGAGATGGCAAATGCCGGACTTTCTAGGACCAACAAGGGCAAGGTGGTGACGTTCTCACCACACGTCCTTGGCGGACTCCAAGTTTTGGGAGCCGCCGCCACGAGCACGGTTGCCAACCCAAAGGCAACCGTACCACCTAAGGCAACCGTGTCGCCTAAGGCAACCGTACCCCCTGAGGCAACCGTGTCGCCTAAGGCAACCGACGCCAACCTCGGCGATACCAAGAAGCGTGCGGAGGCCGCAAAAGTGCTCGACGAGCACGTCGACGCGCACATGGGCAACCCCCATGCGACAGACGACGCAATGGAGGAGGACCTTCCGGAGGAGGACCCCCACGAAGAGCACGACGCCGACGATGGCGAAGGCGACGAGGATCGCGACCATCGCCATCGTCATGCGGCAAACTCGAGCCGATTGCTCGAGAAGGAAAAGGCGCCCGCCGCACCGCCTGAAGCCGTCGACGGCAGCGAGACTGCCGAGAGCAGCAAGGGCGCTGAAAGCAGTCACACGGGAAGTTCCCGCAAGAACGAGCCGGAGGACGACATCGCAAAAGCAATTCGCGATGGCCGTCGTAGGCTTGCGGAGTTTGCTGCTGAGGCGGCAGGCCGACTGAAGATCACCACCAAAGGTGGAGATACGGCACCACTCGGAGGAATGGGGGCGGAACCCCCTTCCCACAATGTGGCCGCGATGGGGCAGGGCAGCACCCACTCGGGTGTCGTCGCCGACGATAGTCTCCTCCAAAAGGTGGGACTCCTTGGAGGCGTGTACGCGAACCGTACCCTCTTGTAGTGGGTAAGGATGTACGGATAACGCGAGGCCCTGGAGGCTATCGCCGATGCTCTGACGACATCAGAGCTCAAGTTCGCGTTCGCCAACCTGCTGGCCCACGTCGGGCAGAGCATCACGGACCTTGACCGTGATGGTCAGCTGCAGCGCCTGGCCGCCCATGAGGCAAGCCGCCGATGCAACAACCTCGACAAGGCGTTGCAGAGCGTGACCCAGGTGCGGATGCAACAGCAAGTGCAGCGTGCCGCAGCTGCGGATGCCACTGCCGGTGGCAGCGACGACTTGCCTACCTCGACGACTTCGAGGTCGGTCATTTACACGTTCTTCCTCCACAGTGTGGAGATCTTCCGTAAGGGCGTGAAGCTGACCGACTGGCTGAACCGCATGGAGCACGTTCTACGTGTCCATAAGGCTCCACTCAGTCAGTGGGGCGACCTTGCCACGATGCGGCTTGAAGACAAAATCTTCAAGTACGTGGCCAAGGAGTGGACTGTGCAGCAGCCGCACCTCGAGTGGCAGCCCATGCCGTGGGAGGCCTTCTGCGCGATCATGCGCATGAAGTGCACCCAACGTGAGGAGGCGCAGCGCGCCTTCCACAAGATCAAGGACTTCAAGAAGCTGGGCAGCTCGCTTGAATCCTACTTGAGCGAGTTCACCGCACTCGTGGAGGAAGCCAAAAGCTTCACCGAGGGCGATGGCACTCAGACGTTCAAGTACCCGGAGTGCATGCTGCTGGAGTACTTGCGTGATGGTTTTGCCAACGAGAAGCTGAAGGACAAGAACACCACGACAACCACTGGCCAAGCTTGGACAAGCTGGAGGGCGTTGCACGACTACATGAGCGAAGTGTACTCGGCGAACCCAAAGCACTACTCTGATGCACGGCCGAATGCGCGTACACAGTAGGGTCGCGACATGCGCGTGGACGCTGCGGGGGCTGGTGGGTCAGCTGGACAGCGAGGCGGGGCCAAGGGCAAGCAGCCTACAAACCCTCCGGCCAAGAAGGCTGGTGGATACAAGGGTCCCAACAACAAGCGCAGCCGCGAGAATGACGAGCTGCAGGCGGCGCATGAGCGTCGCAACGCAGCCTTCCGCGAAGGGCTCTGCCACAACTGCATGCAGCCGGGCCACTTTAGGGCTCAGTGCCCTGAGGCTGCTGGTGGTGGACAAGAGGCCACGGCGGTAGCTGCAGCAGCGGCACCTCGTGGGGATGGTGCAACAGGAAGCCGCGGACAAGGCCGTGGACAGGGTCGCGGTCGCGGCAATGGGCCCGGCCGTGGTAACGGACAGGGTCGTGTGGCGGGTTTTCCCCACCCCTGAGTGACGTCAGTGGGGACCACTCAGGGGTAAAACTGGATCACGAGTGTGAGTTCATGTTTTCAGATGAGGATGTTAAACAATTTGAATTTTTGACGAGTTCAAATTTCTCTGTTGTTTTCTCCCCTCTCATTGAACCTCATTCTGCACTTGTTGATCGACATTGCCCACTAAATCTTGCATCACCAGACGAGATGCATGACCAAACTTGCTTAGTGGTGGCGACACCAATCAGTGTGTTAGAGTTGTGTAACATAGTGATTGAAGCAAACTCCCTCAAAGCAATGAGTTCAATCACGTTCGCAGTACCTTTAGTCGACGATTTCAACCCTGGCAAATTTAAAGACTGGAAGGTGCTAGCCAAATTCACACGTGCCCACAAGATGTGGACTTGAGTGGGTGAATCATGGGAGTTGCGACGCCCGTCGTACAGATTCCGTGTTTATCACAAACTCGGCTTACCGTCGTCAAGTCTGTTCACTTGGAAGAGTGGAGGCGACATGACGATGTAGTTCAAAGGACACCTAGCTGGTGCTCCCGTGAACGTACTTGCTAACATTGGAGGGGACGACTCTTTTGTTAGCCTTGGCTTTACCCGACAGGTTGGCCTGAAGTACGAGCCATCGTATGGCGCAGTTGTTGTCGGTGACAACCGTACGGTACCCGTGATCGGTACTTGTAAAGTAAAAATTTGTATTCAAGGGTACACACAGAGTGTCATGTTGAAGGTACTCAACCTTCTTGACCCGTTTGACGTGGTGCTAGGCAATCCCTGGCTCCGTGACAACAAGGCTCTAATGTGCTTTGAATCAAAGCGTTTGATCCTCCGAAAAGGAAAACGCCGCTTTACGTTGATTCCGAGTACGGAACTATCACCGACCCGACTCAAAGTCCATGCCAGCTTATCTGCAATGCAGGTCAAGAGATGTATTCAACGAGGTTGTGGATACTTCTTGGCTCAGCTGCAGAAAGTGGGGGACGACGTGACGGAAGACACACCACAAGAGATAAGATCTCTATTGGCGGAGTTCTCGGATGTATTCCAAGACCCACCGGCTGGGCTTCCACCAGAAAGACACATGGGCCACACGATTCCGTTGCAACCGGAGGCGACTCCTCCGTTCAGACCCATGTATCGCCTTAGTCCAGCAGAAAGGCGAGAGGCCGAACGCCAAATCAAAGAGTACCTTGCAAAAGGATGGATTGAGCCAAGTAGCTCGCCGTACGGTGCGCCGATCCTTTTTGTGAACAAAAAGGATGGTGGTTTACGCATGTGCGTAGATTACCGGGCATTGAACAAGCTATCGTTTCCCCTTACCGCGGATTGAGGACCTTTTTGACCAACTCCAAGGTGCAAAAGTGTTTTCGTCCTTGGATTTGTCTCAAGGGTACCATCAAATCCGCATCACGGAAGATGATGTACCCAAAAACGCGTTTTGAACGCACATGGAACACTATCAGTTTCGAGTGTTATGCTTCGGGCTTACAAATGTCCCGGCAACCTTCCAAGGAGAAATGAACCGAACGTTCGCCAAGAAACTCGGACAGTTTGTCTTGGTTTACTTGGATGACATCCTGGTTTTCTCCAAATCAATGGAAGAGCACATAGAACATCTGCGCGAAGTTCTCGCAATCCTTCGGGAATAGAAGTTCTATGCGAAAGTGAGCAAGTGCAAGTTTGCACAAGATGAGCTCGAATACCTTGGACACATCGTCGGCAAGGACGGCATCCGCGTCGACCCACGAAAAGTCCAAGCCGTTGTGGACTGGCCACGCCCCGAAAATGTTGGGCAGATTCGGTCTTTCCTCGGCCTTGCAAACTACTTTCGACGGTTTATGCAAGGGTATTCGACCCTGGTAGCACCGCTAACCAGGCTCACGCGAAAAGACGTGCGTTGGGAATGGACATCTGATTGCGAGAACGCTTTTCTCAAAGTCAAAGAGCTTCTCTCCACGGCGCCCGTCCTAGCTCTTCCGGATCCATCGCAACCGTGGGAGGTTCGATGTGATGCGTCGGTAGTTGGACTTGGAGCCGTCCTCATGCAGAACGGTCACCCAGTTGCGTATGAGAGCCGGAAGCTCATACCCGCGGAAACGCGGTACACGACTGGGGATCAAGAGCTCCTTGCGGTAGTACACGCTTTCAAGATGTGGCGTTGCTACCTTGAGGGTGCTGAAGGGGGTGTGACGGTCGTGACCGACCATAATCCATTGGTGTTTTTCCAAACGCAACCGAACCTGTCAAGACGACAGGCGCGTTGGAGCGAATACCTGAGTCGATTCTCGTTCACATGGGAATATNTCTTGGTTTCAAGACTCTCGAAATCTGGACAAGTACGGCTTGGTGGAGGCCGCAGGAATCTTCAGGCACGGAGAACAAGTTGTTGTGCCAAACTCGGGAGACCTTCGAGCAAAGGTTATCTCCCAGTTCCACGACCCGCCGGTCGCAGGTCACGTGGGACCCCGAAAGACCGGACAGGCACTCTCGGACCACTATTGGTGGCCAGGGTGGACTGTCGATATCCGTAAGTATTGCATGATATGCGACCCATGTCTTCGGAATAAGGCTAGTAACAAGAAGCGTGCTGGACTCCTCGAGCAGCTTCCCATTCCTGGGACTCCATGGGAGTGCGTCAGCATGGACTTCATTACTGGTTTTCCGGACACGGCCCGTGGCCATGATGCAATACTAGTGGTTGTGGATATTTTGACAAAGATGACAAACTTCATTCCTACAACCACTGACGTGAACACAGAGGAGACCGCTCGTCTCTTCTTTGAGGGTGTCATAAAGTACCACGGCTTGCCGTTGCCCATTATCTCCGATCGAGATCGAAAATTTGCTAGTACGTTCTGGCAAAAGATGCACGAGTACTTCGGGAGCGAGTCGCAAATGTCAACAGCGTTTCACCCTCAAACGGATGGACAAACAGAGCACATGAATCACACTCTGGAGCAGATGCTCCGCATGTACGTGGACCCTGCCATGCATGATTGGGACGAATTCCTAGCACCGGCAGAGTTTGCGGTGAACAACTCGATGAACGAGTCCACACAGTTCACACCGTTCGTGTTGAACAGTGGTCGGCATCCAGTGGTACCCTCTTCATTGGTGAAGAGTGGGAGTACAGGAGGGCAGGTTCCTTCCGCTCAAGCCTTTGCCGAGCGCATCGACTCCTTGTTACAGGAGGCGAAGGGACACCTTCAAGCAGCTCGGCAGCGACAAAAGGCATATGCCGACAAAGGTCGCCGGGAGGTCTCGTTTGACATCGGTGACAAAGTGTTGCTTAGCACTAAAAACCTTCAGCTGAAGTCGCCAGGGGTAAGAAAACTTTTACCGAAGTGGATTGGGTCGTTTCCCATTGTGGCATGCATCGGGCCAGTGGCATACCGATTGCTACTTCCGCCGAGTATGAAGATACATGATGTCTTTCATGTGAGCCTGCTGGCTCCATACACGGCAGAAGGAACCGTTTAGCCACCGCCAGCAGTCCTGGCTGCCGACGGCCAATATGAGGTCCTTCGACTACTCCAGTACCGAGAGCGTACTCTTCGGTTGCGCATTGTCAGGGAGTACCTCGTTTATTGGGCCGATTGTGGATGTGAACACAATTCATGGGAGCCCGAATCTCGGTTGCCCACCTGGAGTACTGGAGCGAGCTTGCAGCTCGTACAGATCGACGCGTGGCAGGAGGTACCACTTGAACGCGGGAAAAGTGAACAATATTCCCACAGGGCAGCATTCATGGACAGCGACCATAGGAGGTTGGGGACGCCCAACATGGTTGTCGCGGGGAAGCTCCAGCCTAAAGGGGGGAGGCCGCTAGCCGTGCTGACCTACAAGCTGCAGCTTAGGTCTAATTACCATGCACGTGTTCATGTTTAGCTGGTGATTGAAATTATTAATTTTCTTTCACAATGTTGATGACTCACTGACTGACAATCCTACTTGTTGTTCATGAACCGGGACGGTTCATAATAAGTGGGGAGGAATGTAGCGGGAGGGCGGGTTCGGCCCTCCCACCTCGCTGAAGTGAGGGGTGGTTGCGCAGCACCCCTCGCGTCAGCGAGGGCTGGCTGGACGGCCGGCGGCCGGCCAAGTGACCGGCCGGCCAGCCACCAGTCGCCGATCGCGGCCTCAGCCCGATCGGCGGCTGAGAGGCCACGAGGGCCTCGAGCGCGAGGCCTTGTGGCCTCGTGCCCTTGCCCCCCCCTCGCCCTCCTTGCAAACAAGCAAGAGAGGACGAGGGATAGGGGGAGCAAGGGTGAGGACGAAATGACTGGCGCGAAATCGCCAGCGTGCCTCGCACGCGACGATTTTGCGCCAGAACGATAAAACGTGAATTGCAGTTTGTTTACGACAAACTTCGACATAAAACGAACAAAATAACTCGTGCAAACACACGAGTTTAAGGTAAAAACCCCCGGTTTGGGTCCCAAAACCAGGGGTTTGGTTAAAAACGGAAATTGGCCTCCGGAGACTCGAAATATTCGAGTCTCCCTGCTCTGGTTCGTTGATGACGATTGCCCCTCAGTCTTGCGAAGGGGGTACACCCTTGACGCGGACTGAGAACGCCATTCTGCGAACTCCGATGACGACTTCAGAGCAGGAGCTGGAGACTTAGCCCGTTACAGTTGATGACCAATATCGTGTGTCTTATTAAATTCCCTCACTTTCTTCTCCCCCTCTCTCTTCTGGAGGTGTGTTTGCCACTGGTGTTCCCTCCCTTGAGCACCAGCGCTTGTCACATCATCGCCTCTGCCATGTGAGCTTGGACACTATGTCCAAGCTCATTCGAATTCAGCCAGCCCTCAATCTTCATGCGACTTCCTTGGAGAAGCCGCCCAAGACAGATCGTCTTTTTTTCGCCGAGGGTAAGATGCATGACTGCTCTTATTTTGACTCCTCCTCCTGGACAGTGCGCCCACTAGAGTTGGTCCACTCGGACCTTCTCCGTCCTCTCCCAGTCAAGTCCCTCTCCGATCGTGGTGGATATGTTTTCACCCTGACCAATGACTTCACCCAGATGCGGTGGGTCTACAGCCTCTACCACAAGAGCAATGCCATACTGGCTGTCCGCTTGTGGCTTGTGATGGCTGAGCGTCAGTCTTGTCACACCCTGTACACATTCCACTCGGATCGTGGTGGCAAGTTCTTAGGCGAGATGGATGCATACTTTGCTAAGCACGGTATTCTTCACTAGCTCTCCACTCTTGTTATGCCACAGCAAGATGGTTTGTCTCAGCGTTGGAAGCCCATCAAATAGTATGCATTTCGTGCTATGCAGTCTGAGTGCGGTCTTCTAGAGTCCTTTGCCTTTGAGGGTTTATCCTACATGACGTGGGTCTGGAACCGTTTGCCGCATGGTCCGCTTCGAGACCATGTCACGCCTTACGAGTTGTGGCCTGGCCATCATGCTGATGATCGCTATCTCGCCCGTATTTGGGGATCCCTCGCCTGCTCTAGGGATACCGAGGACCAGCAAGTGTCTAAGGTCTCACCTTGGAGACGCATGCGTACCTTCATCGGCATCTCCTCTCTGTCAAAGGCTTGGCACTTTTGGGACCCTACTCACCATCGCATTGTCGAGTCTTGAGATGCTATCTTCTTTGAGGCTCTCACCTACCGTGACTTGTCCAGCATATTGTCGTTGGGCGCCGACCATGTTCCTACTTGTGTGGCCTCTTGGCAGATGGGGGAGTCTAGTCCCACGAATGGGTCCGTCTGGTCCTCCTCACTTGCGGTCCGGTCTCCGGCTGCTGACGATCTGGCCATCGTAGCTGTGGGTCCAGTAGTCTCATCAGTCCCCTCTGCCACACCTGATCTCATGTCAGTATTAGACGCCTATGGCACACTTGATCCCGTATTAGTGTCAGTCCCCTGTGTCACACCTGATCGCTTGCCACTGCCCGTCCCCTCTCGCACATCTGATCCTGTACGAGCATCAGTCCCTTGTGGCACACTTGATCCTGTGACGGTGCCAAACCCCTCTAGCACACGTGATCCTGTGCTTGTGTCGGTCTCCACTGGCACACCTGATCCCGTACGAGCGTCAGTCCCCTCTGGAACACCTGACCCCATGCCGGTGTCAGTCCCCTCTTTCACACCCACTCCTGTGCATGCACCTATTCCCCTAGTGGCTATGGGCCAACAGCCTTCTCCGCAGCCTGAGGTGAGAGCCTTAGGATGGGGATACTCCCGCGAGCCCGGTGATCGTCTTCGACCACTGGCCTCTAGGACTCAGCGGACTACTGATTCAGTGCCTAGACACCTGACTTGTAGTGTTTAGAGTGGCAAGCCTGGCACGAAGGCCCTTGGCTTGAGTGTTCACATAGACTACAATGAGGTGCATCTTGCATGTCCTGTTGGCTACGAGCTGGTCTCCCGACAGTTCTCGGTAGCTTGCGCTGACTTGTCCCTCTTTCTCAAGCGGACAATTGAGAGCTTCACCGCCATCCTGCATTACGTGGATGGCCTCCTGATTGCGTCTCCTTCTATGGAGGCCATGAAGGAGGCCAATGCATTCTTCAGGCTGCTTACAGGATAAAGGACCTTGGTCCTACAACTGTGTTTCTCGGGATGGAGATCGTGCGTGATCGTCAGCGGCGGACACTCTTGTTACATCAGGCATGTTACGCTAGCATTGCGGGGGAGCGGTTTGCTGACCTCCTTGGTACATTTCTCACAGCCTCCATACCCATCACACCTGACGGGTAGGATGCTCTAACGATGGATGATCCAGCACAGCTGGGGAAACAATGGACGTGACCTTGTACTTGTGCCTGATTGGCTCTTTGATGTACTTGGCTACAACTAGACGACCAGACATTGCCTTCATCGTCAACCTCCTTGCACAGCTTTCACAGTATCCTCAGGCAAAAGCCCTTCATGTGGCTGTGCAAATGGTGTGGTACGTGGTCACCACACCACACCTCGGGCTCTGCTTTTGACGGTAGTATTTGGTGGTAGTCGACGGCTACACAGACAATGACTGGGCGTGGAGTCTTGATGGGCGGAGGTGGACAAGCTACGTGTTCCTACTTGGTGGCGCCACTATGTCGTGGTGCAGTGGCAAGCAGGGTTGTATCACACGTAGCTCATGAGAAGCTAAGTATGTTGCTCTGGGGGCTAGGGCTGCTGAGGCGGTGTGGCCGTAACGTCTGTTTTGTGAGTTGTATCTATCTGTGCCTTGCATTGTTCTTTGCTGTGACATCCGGAGTGCTCTTGCCATTGTAGAGAACTCTGGTATGTTTCATGCACGCACAAAGCACATTGTTGTTGAGCACCACCTTGTGCGTGATCTTGTGGAGCAACAAGTTTTCTTCGTCATCTGGGTTGGCCCGGACATGCAGCAGGCTGACTTCTCGGCCAAGGCACTTCCGCACGGAAAGTTCATGGTGGCAATTTGTTCTTTCGGGCTTCACTCCTTCCCTGAGAGTGGCCGAGAGTGGGGTTTGTGAGCATGGACTATTGAGCATCTTGTTGCATACTTGTGTGAGTTTTGCACGTGTATGGACATGCGTACCATTGGGTCATGGGGGAGTGTTGTGATGTGAATCATCCCCGTCTGTTTTTACAGCTTACTATGACTACTCGACTGTGTCCATGCTCATGTAGATCCTTGATTGCGGTCCCAGATGGTGCCGAAGCACCGACGGGTGGTGACTCCACCCACCAGGAGCTGCCAGACAGCTACCACTATGTCCCGGGTACTTGCAAGAATGCTATGCAGTTTTTTTGTAGTCGCTAGAGTTTTCTTGGTGGACTGGCTTCTGAGCCTCATTTGCATTTTTTGCATTGTCTGACCACTGATCAATGCCAAACATGTGTGTGTGTAACCAGTCATAGAATCTGGCTCATTCTTCTGCATCTTTACGATCAGACAGTGTTGCGTCTGGATACCTGTGCACAGATTTACAGCCGGAACAATGCTTTTGGGCTAGTTTTATGACAACCTGACACTGCTGCGTGCGTCACTCGTTGTGCACCGCGGCAGGTATTCATGCTTATCAGTTGTCATTTCTCTCTGAATTACTAAACGTTTGGAGCTTATGAGACTTTGCGCGTCTCCCTAGCCTGACTCTTGTATCTGCTTGCTTGCTAGTGAGCTGGCTGACTGGATTGTGTCGCCATGTCAGTAGTAATAAAGCTAGGAAGCTTCCAAGTAGTCTCTCAGTCCTCAGTGACGTACTCTCTGTCCTCGTCCACTTGATTAGGAGGAGGGGGAGGTACATTCCTGCCGGGGAAGGCCTCTCCGGGGTCCCGATAGTGGTTAAGTCTACTGATATGGAACACCGGGTGAACCTGCATTATGTCGGGAACTTTGCGCCGTGCAACCACAAGGGTTTGCATGCGCACAATCTCAAACATTCCCAACCATCCGGATTTGAGCTTCGAAAAATCAGCTCCGCGGAGTTTGATGCTTGCTCAACTGAGGGGAGCTTTGTCGCCAACAGTGAATATATCCTCGCTATGATGTTGGTAAGATGCTCACTTCATCGTCGCTTGTGTCTTCGCGAGCATTTTTCATGTTTCATCCCAGATGCTGGAGAAGTTGCGGTGTTGTACATCAACTGCAGGAATGTTGCTCTGGTTGAGGAGTCGGGCTGGTATGACGGGAAGTTTGCCATACACCACTCCGAATGGAGTTTTGCCCATTGCGGTGGATATTGCCGAGTTATATGCGATTTCAGCAATCGGGAGCTTTGCTTCTCAATCCGTCCCATGTGGTTCGCATAATATTCAAAGATGTTGTTTGAGCGTCTGATTGGTCCACTCGGTTTGGCGATTGGTTTGAGGGTAGAACACCATGAAAAGCTGGATCGGACTGTCGTAATGAATCATCAGTTCGTGCCAGAAACGGCTGGTGAATCGACTGCCTCTATTGCTTGTGATGGTTCTCGGTAAGCCGTGTAGCCATACAATGTTGTGTAGAAACAGCCGTGCTATTTCTTTAGTGGTGATGGTGGTTGTCGTCGGAATAAAGTGAGACATTTTGGAAAACCTGTCGAAAACCATGACGATTGTGCCATATCCCTCGGGTGTGACTGGTAATCAAGTTACGAAGTCCATGGAGATGTCGGTCCACGGTTCTGTTGGAGTAGGGAGCAGCTGCAGAAGTGCGGGTGGCTGTGTGCGACAGGATTTTTGTCGCTGACACATGTCGCAGGATTTGCAGACATTGGCCACATCGGTTTGCATCTTGTCCCACTAGTAGTGTTTTGCTAGCTTCTTCAACATAATGTGTATTACAAAATGTCCACCTGGACAAGTATCATGGCACTCTTCCAACAGCATGCTTCGGAGCTCATTGTTTAGGAGAACGACCACTTGGCGAGTGAATCGTTGCTGCCAATAGGGCCAGAACCAGAACCAGAACTTTGCTTTGTCGTATCCGGCATGCTGGTCGTAGCCGCGTGTGAACAATTTCTCAAGATACGGGTCTTGCTGCAGTTGAAGTGTCGCTACCTCAGCCATCAGGTCTAGTTGGTGGGTGAGTGCGTCTACTGGGTTGATTTTGTCCGGCCGATACTCAGTTACGTAGTCAAACCCAGAGTCAAGGAACTCAATCCATTGGGTTTGACGTCGACTGAGGCTCAGCTACGTCTTCAAAGGTTCCACCGCATGATGGTCCGTGCGTACGACGCATTGGCGGCATTCAAGATAGCACCACCATGTGTTGAATGCGTGTACGACCACCAACATCTCCTTCTTGTGTAGGATGTAGTAGAGTTCCGGTCCACGCAAAGTTTGCAATGTACATGCAACCGGTCGCTCTCCGTTGCCATGATCTTGTAGGCTAACTGCGTCAATGGCTCGATCAGAGGCGTCCATAGCCATGATGTTTTTGACACTTGGATCAGCTAGTCGTAGGGCTCGCACTGAGTTCAGGGCCTTTTGCAAAGCGGTGAAGTTTTCCCATTGCCACTTACTTTCTTTTTTTGTGAGAGATGCTAACACTCGTACTTAATCCCATACGAAATCCCGACAGTAATTGCAGAAGCTGAGAAAAACTTGAACGTCTTGGATGTTGGTTGGCATCGGCCAATCAGCGATTGCTGCCACCTTTTCCGGATCCATGGTGATTCGTCCGCCATTGATGTTGTGGCCCGGAAACTCGATCCAACAACGACCAAAGTCGCACTTCAAGATTTTCCTGGAAAAAATCTCACTTTGTAGAACTTCAAGAACTTTTTAGAGATGTCCATCGTACTCCTCCGGGGTGTGGCTGTACACCACAATGTCGTCAAGGTATACCACAAAAAAATCGTTGAGGTATGGATGGAAAACATTGTTCATTAGTGCCATGAATGCCGTTGGGACAGTCGTAAGTCCAAACGAGATGACCATGAACTCGAAATGCCTGTAGCGTTTTTGGAACACCGTCTTCTTGATGTCGGTGTCTGCCACACGGATCTGGTGATAAACATTACGAAAGTTAATCTTGGTGAAAATTCGAGCTCCTTGGAGTTGGTAGAAAATTTTGTCTGCATGGATAAGAGGGTAGCAGTTCTTGATGGCAGCGTCATTCAACGCACGGTAGTCCATGCACATCCCCATCTTGCCAGTTTTCGTTTCTACAAACAGGTTTGGCACGGCGTATGGTGACGTGGATGGGCAGATGAATCCTTGATCGAGCATCTCGTCGAGTTGCTTTTTCAGCTTGGTCATCTCGTGATTGCTCATCCGATAGGCCCCTTGAACTGTGGGTCGGCTGCCCAGTTTCAGTTTTATGTGATGGTCGATGTCGCGTTCAGGTGGTAGGATTTTGGGAGTTTGTCAAGGAAGAAGTCCGCAAACTCTGGGATGAGAGGTGCAAACTCCTTGGGAATAATCATGAACTTTGTTAATGCCAAGGAGACCGATGAAGTTGATGAGGCCGATGAGTCTGCTACTGCCACTACCGCTTCCTCCATTGGCTGGAGATGTATGAGCCGCGCATGAGGCCCTCGTCGTATGCATTACTTGGCCACATTGAGCGATATCGGCTGCACTGGTTGTCGCTTTTTGGTTGCTACGGCTTCCTCTGTTGCTTCCACCTCTGTCGCTTCCGCTGTCGTCTTCCGCCCACTGTGCAGAAGTTGTCTCTTGGTGCCGTTGACTTCCCTGTAGATGTCACCACTGTTCTAATTGATTTGCGGATTGTGCTCTACAATCGCATCCAAGAATGATGTTGTGATCACTCATTGGACATGACCTCCAGACTGTTACATACAGCAATTCCCCCGCTTTTAGTTCTAGTGGTTATCAGAGTCTCCATGTTTGCAATCTTCCGTCAAAGATTTTTCCTTCAGACATCCCTGGTTTGGTCTGCAAACCCATTTTTTAATCATATCATTGCTTGCAAAACTGTGAGAGGCTCCTCTATCCAAAAGTTCCGGTACCGTTCTTCGACTATTGCAACCTAGGGGTTGCACTTTTAGAAGTATCACTGGTTGGTTGTCCTCGTACTCCTTGTGAAACTTTGCTATCTCAAAAACCCTCTGTGACGTGGTGATCCGTTCAAATGGACGACCATTGGCGGAGATCGCTCCTCTTGGACAAGAGTCGCCCCTTTCACTCCTGCCCTTTGCCGTTTCTCGCTCATTTTCTGTGACCCCCCCCCCCCCCCCCACGACCTTTTGGCCTGCTGCTTGCTTTAGCAATTTCCGGTGATATGCCCAAATTTTCTGCAATTTTAGCAGGTGCGCGTGTCTCTCTGTTTCACAATGTCCACTTCCATTAGAATCAAGGAGTCCCCCAACTGACTTCTTACATTCCCAAAATTATTGTGGTTGGGAGGTCGCTAGCTGTAGGATTCCTGGATACGAGCGTTGTAGTTTGCGCTATCGATCCTTTATGCTGTTGTAACCGTCCGTGGTAAGTTCTTTTGGAAGTCGAAGATGGTGATTGCTCACCGAATGTCTTGTTTGAGGCCGTTGTTATAGTGAATATAAAGCTTGTTGGGGGTGATGTCTGCACCAGTAATGATGTTTTGAAATCTCCGCGTGTACTTTGCCACGTTGGAGTGCTGACGGTAACGCTGGAGCTTGTACCAAGTGTCAGACTTCTCGTTCAGCCATCCAAAACATGCAAGCATTGCACACGAGAATTTGCTCCAGTCGGTTGGTTGCATCAGTGTGTCTTGCCATTGTGGGTTGATCTACTCCAAGGGTAGAATTCCTGCTGCCGGTGATATGACATGGGCTCCATTGGCCATTGATGAGGGCCCGTTGGTCTCCTGTTACCGTTGGATGGCCTTTAGGTCAGACCACCAAGTTAGTGTCGTGCCACGCAGAAGCGTAGCCGCGAGGTCAATCATTTTTTATCATCATTGACCCCAGCAGAGGTGAAGTATACCTCCAAACTTGTCAGCCACATCCAAACCATCGGTCCTTTGGAATTTGTACGATCGAACGGTTCGGGAGGAGCCAGACAAATCTTGGGTTTGCTCGACAGTTGGGTGTTTCTTTGAACGAGCACTGCTTCTCGTGCACTTGCATTGTGAAGAGCCTCCATTGCGATGTTGAGCTGTTGGAGTAGATGGCTGGTGTTCCCCTCATGTGCGGGGATACGGTTTTCTAGTTCCTTGTTGATCCGCACATGTCGTCCAGTGCCACCTGTCGTTCCCGCTGCAGACGTCAAGGCCGTTGGTAGGGGAAGCTGTTTTACCACCGTTGGATCTGTGACCGGGTTGGTCGTTGGAGCCATTGTGGTCGATCCAGCTGCCACATAGTCTGCCACGCCAGTGTTTACTGCCGCTTCAAGGTTCACGTGCATAGGCACGTCTTGCTCCTCCATCTTTGAAGTGGTCAACAAAGCCCTGCTGCTGGTCATCGGATGCGCTTGCTCGCTTCACATTGTAGTCACAAATTCTGTGAAGTCTTGACCTGCGAGATGCGATGATGGCTTGTGCAAGGTAGTCCTCCAGATGGGTAAAGTAGTCAGATGCCTCTCCATCACAGCTGTGCTCTGATACCAAGTTGTATGCCGAACGGAGCGTAGATGGTGAATAGGTAGAAGTTGCGAGGCGGAACATGGTGTGAAAATTTGGGATACGTGAGCAATTTATGATTAGCATTAGTAAGTGCATTTTGATAAAAAGTGTCAAAATGATCAGACACATATGTACAAGATTTGAGTTACAAATGAGACGTAGTCAGAGTCGTCGAGTCAATTGGCGAGCGACGTGTGTAGAGCCACACCGTGAGTGGTCGGATCAAGAAGCTTCGCCAAGGAATTGGGGGGCTTTGAAGATCAAGGGCAAAGATGCGAGATGCATTTTCATAAATCTCAAATCTTCTTGATGCGTGAGGAAGTGGAACAAAATTTCACAACACTTTTGTCAACGATTCTTGAAAGTGGTTGATGTTATCAGAAAGTGCGAGAAGGATTGCAGAGGGACGAGGGAAGTTGGCCGAATTGTCCTCTACCATTGGATTGGAAATCGGGGTCTCGCTTCGCGGTGGGCTATTTGTGTAATGGCAGAGATACCCAGTCGGAAATATTAGAAACTCGTGTACATCTGGTATGTAATTGGTGGGTTTGTAAACTTCGCAAATGGACGTTCATGTCCTTAAATTCATGGCACACCCTGTTTTGAGCTGAAAACTTGTACACCATTCAGGCACGGGCACATTTGGGTTACAAAGTAACCCGATTGTGGCCGCTTGAAGGTTCACGGCTGTTTTGTTGAGAAGCACATTGTCCGCTAGGCACGCAGACTTGCTCTCTAGTGTTGACTGGCGAGGCCCATGGGTTTCCCAAGCAACAAAAGGGCGATGGAAAAAACATGCAAACAAACCACGCCACAAACCGGACCCAGGAGCATAGCGTCAAGAGCTCGTCATAGATTTTCCGGACATAACTTATCTTTAACAACTTCAACCTCTTAACTTCCTTAAATCCATGAGCCCAGGGAAATGGTTGAATCCTAGATACACCAAGGGATGAAGTATAAATACCGCGATTCAACAATTGCGAATCTACCTGTGTAGCGAAATGATGAGAAGCTTGCCGAGTGGGCCAAAACCGCAGTACTTTAGGGTCTCCGACCCTCAAGTGATCCCATCCATTGCCCCATTGGCAAGGACCTATTTGAGTCATGTGGCAAACTAGTGCTACCTTTGTCCCACAAAATTATGGACCCGCACTTGGTGTCCACAATGGGTGTCAAGCCTCGGCGCTCTGACACCAAAGGTAGCAACCAGACCGGAAACTTTGCCCATTGGACTAACATCGCGGTACTTGAGGGTCTCCGACCCTCAATTCATCCCATCAGTTGTCCCAAGGGCGAGGACCTCTTCGAGTCACGTTGCACATAGGCGCTACAACTTGGGCTTGTTTTTACAAATCAATATACATATGGGCATGGTTATGGTGATGAACATAGGTTTGTGTTCGGATATGGCTGTGGATATGGATATGGATCTTTAGTTTTCACTATAGATATGGCCACAAAAATTGATTTCATCATTTTATCCATGAGTGGACATGCTACATAACTCTACACTCATGTGTTATCTCTAGGGAATGACAATGTTTATATTCAACCACTTTTACACTATGTGTAGAGTGTTGACGCCTTGTTTCCACATGTTCCGACCTCTCCTGAAAAAAATTTCTCATACTTTTGACCACTTGCCTAAAGGGTCAACAAAAGTATCGCAAACTGTATCAATAGCTTCCTACCGTTCGGCCAAATTCTTGATAGCTCCACACTCTATTGTGACCACGCCTCGATATTCTCATAACACCCGACCTCTTGGAGAGCTTCTTGAAGTGAGCACTAACAACACGATGTTGCACGTGTCCCTCAGTTCGAATGCCAAATGTTACACCGAGAAAAACTTGGGTGGTTCACAGGGATGAGGTGCAGAGCAAACGACAATTCAAGGATTTGGGACGAATGGATAACTTTTATCTAGAAGTAAGTGTACTTCAATGACAAGCGTCGAGTGAGTTGAACACATACATTCAATGCCGAGAATGAGAATGCGGCATATGTTGGGTCCTCGGCGCTCGAGCCGAGCGATGCGTGAGAAGTCAGGGGGCTTCGAGAATATTGAGGCATGGTTTCATAAAAATCCAGCACCGTCGAGAAGTTGACATAGGGCTGTCGTAGGGCTCCCGGCTGTTATGCACGGCGTTGTAGCCATGCCACTTGACAAGATTCTTGGGTGGTTTTTCCATGACGCTGATATCCAAGGATATCTTCAATCACATACTCCATATCCATGTCCACTTGTACAGGAGGTAAGACATCTTTGCCGAGGAAGTTTGTGCTGGGGTCCTGGCAGTTCTTGAGCTTGCCGGTGTGGGAAATGGGATGACTGACCATGCTGTAAGGCAGACAAAGTCGAGCGACAACAGGGGTTTGCATTCACTAAATCTCAAACAATCCCGACCACTGGGATTTGAGCTTCACAAAATCCTATCCTCTGACTTTGATTTTTGCTAATCTGATGTGGATGCTTTTACAGTGTTGAGCGCGTCATCGCTGAGATGTTGGTCGGTCGTTTGCTTCACAGCTACTTGTGTCTTTGTTAGGATCTGTTGTATTTCTTCCCAAATGCTTGAGAAGTCGTTACTGTGGATATCAACTGCAGGAATGTTTCTTTAATCCTTTAAGTGTGGCAGGAAGTTTGACGTAGACCACTTTGAATGACATTTTACCCGTTACGGTTGAAGTGGTGGAGTTGTATCCAAGTTCTGCAGTTGACAGTTTGGCTGCCCAATCAGTGTCATGTGGCTCACATAATGTGCGGAGAAGCTGTTCGAGCGTCTGATTGGTCTGCTCCATTTTCCCATCAGTTTGAGGATGGAACACCGTTGATAGCTTGATCTGACTGTCATAACGTGTCATCTATTTGTGCCAAAAATGACAAGTGAAGGGGCCATCTCTATTGCTGATGATGTAGTGTGGCATGCCGTGTAGCCATATGATCAGGTCTAGAAACATTTTTGCTGTTCTTTCTGCGATGGCGGTGGCTGTTGTCGGAATGCAAAATTTTGGAAAACCTGTCCACTGCGACGAGGATGGTGTCATACCCCTCGGGAGTGGTGAGCAATCTTGTGACAATCCATGCTGATGTCGATCCAAAACACTTGAAAGTGAACTAAACTCTGCAGATACCCACATGATTGCTTTGGTCCATGCAATGGATACATATTAACGGCAAAGACAGCTGGAGAGAACACATCTCACAGCAGATGGAAAGAGGTGCAAGGGATATTTGTTTTTTTGTGATGTCCCTTGACCACTTCTGTACTTAGGATAGAATGAACATGCACAGATCCTATGGAATAATACCCTTTAGTCTAGTTCTAATAGTCTAGCCACTAGACGCTAAGTGCATCAAGCCCGTTAAGTGAAATGGTTAGCACTCCAGAGTTAGAGTTGTGAGGTCACGGCGTTGGACCTTGGTAGGGGTTTCTTTCTTTGACCAAAAATTATGAGAGGGAGATTCACAGATGCTTCCCGATGAGAATGCCACATTGTGTTCATGGTTTGCATAACATGGCAGAATGGTGAGGTAGCCCAGGATTTCTCTAGAGTTTTCCCTCAAAGGAGACTCTACGTGTACAATTCCAAAGCCAACTATATTGCTTGAATCAAATGTCTGTTGCATGTGATTCTTCTTACTTCTCACCTTTGAGCCTCCTGACATAGTTTTCCACCAGATACAGTTGCAATGAAGTGATGTCTATGAATTGCCCATTGTGGAACCGTGTGCCAGAGGGTGATATCTCCTCCTAGTTGAAATACTAGGAGCAGAAGGCAAGTGCCACTCTGTCGGCCTTGTTCTCTAGTCTGTCACCTCTGGCTGGTTGACAACCACAAAACCCGCGGTGGCGACAAAATTGGGAAGTGTAGATGTCGCTGTTTGATCTTTGGTCAAAGAGCTCACTCTGAGATTCATTGCATCATGGGTTAATCCTCATTTACGACATCCCCATTATGCAGCTGCGGAAGAGCGGCTTCTTTGCTCACTCACGACTAAGGTGTTTGTCCGCTCTATATGTCAGCCCACATCGTTGTCTCATTTAGCAATATGGACAACTTCACCAGTTTCAGCTGGTCCGAGGACTTCTCCCTCAAAGCTGCACATGTGTTATCTTCTTTGAACATGTGTTTGAAAAATAATTGCCTCAGCTCGCCTTGTTCCCTCCCTTCACTTTGGCCCCACCCTCTTGGCTTGGGGACGGTTTGTACCGGTTGTTTCTGGTAGGCCTGGTGTTTTCCCCTTGGTGCATGATCCGAGGGGTTCTGCTCCTCACACCCCTCTCACGTCCCCTAGTGTCACGTACTCCTTGGCCCTTTCTTCCACTCCTGATGCCTCTGCAACAGGCAGCACTGCAGCTTCTCCTACGGCACCTCCGATGTCTCCTTCTCCTGTCCCGGTTGACTTAATCTCCCACCTTGACCACGTGGCCTGTAGTCTCCTTAACTGTCACCACTCCCCTTTTCGTGTCTCCATGTGTTCGTGATGGTCGTATTTGGGCTCTTCCCTCTCAGACTAATCTATCTGCCTATTGCTCTCGTGTATCTGCATACTACTGATCCTAGCACGAATGAACCTACAGTGGACTCCACTCCTGCTGTCGTTCCCTATGTCATTGTTTGTGCTGAGGCCGGCCTTTGTGCCCTTGGGCTCACCACAACTGCCTCTCTCATTGCTGCCTCTATTGTGAACCCCGAAACTACCCTCGGGTACTCCCTCATTGAGCAGGAACACCACTGGGATCTTGACATGTTCGTTGCTGAATATGTTGCCTCATGCTTTGCTGCTATTAATCTCTCATCGCTCCCACCTGAATCACTGACAGTTAGTGAGGCACGCAATGCATCTGACTCTGGTATGAAAGAGACAACAATACAAGGAGAGCATGATGCTCAAACTGACCACGGAATCTACGATCTAGTTGATCTTCCACTAGGATGGAAGGCGGTGTCAGAAAAGTGGGTCTAACATTGGAAGTTGAAGCCCGATGGCTCTATTGAGCGGCACAAGGCTCGACTCACCGCCAAAGGCTTCTCTCAGATTCCTGGAATTGACTCTGATGCGATGTTTGCTCCAGTCGGCTGATACACGACTACTAAAGATTTCCTCAGCTAGGTGGTCCAACACGACTGGTGGTTAAAATGGATGAAATTCAATAATGCTTTTCTTCATGAAATAATTGACGAGAAAAACTACATGGTCTGACCCCCTAACTTCACAGATGGGACCAAACAAGTGTGGCGGCTCCACAAGGCCTTTTGTGGGCTCAAGCAGTCGCCTCGCTGTTAGAACCAGGAGATCACCTCCACACATGAGAAGGGAGAGTTTCATAAGAGCATAGTTGATCCTGCCTTGTTTCATAGTGCTGCCTCTGCTCCCTTTGATGCCATCCTCGTCTATGTTGATGACTGTCAGGATGGAATCCACATGGTGCGGTCTGGAAGTTTGTCTGATCGTCTCTAGTGGTTCACGTCTACTGTTTTGGGCAATCTGAGACTGAGCGTGAGCTTTCTGGTCGCCTCACGCTATGTGAGCAGGGATTTTTGAGACAGTCAGTTTGCAAAGGGAATAACGTCGTTTTGTGTTAGTTTTTTAACATAGACATGATCACAACATTTATAGGGCTAGTCATGATCTTTCCAACGCACCAAACCGCATGCAATTCGGCCAAGCGTAGCCCAAGTTATGCTTGCCGAAGCGCAGGTCTCACCCACCACAGAAGCCTGACGCCGCCACTCGCCGTAGCGCCTTCCTTCACGTGTGAAGCGCCTTTCCCAAGGCGCATATCCCATTGCACATGGTGTGGGGGTCCCCTGCACTGTTTCTACGCACCCTTTCCACTTTTGGGTCGCGTTTGGTGATGGGGTGTGACGAGGTTCAAAACCTGTCCGCGGACCTGTAGTCAGAATTTTGACTAAGTCCCCGATTAACAAAACGTACTACTGAGTTTCGGACGCTGAACCAAGTTTTTGGCTAAGTCCCTCAGTAACAACCTGCACTACTAGATCCGGTGGATGATCCGCCGGATCAGGTGGATCATCCACCGGACGCCTCGGCAGGCCTATCGAAGCAATTTCTCCAGATGGTATCTTTGTTGCTCGGTCCGGTCGATAATCGACCGGATTTTGAGTCCCAGACGGCTCCCAGAGCCGCTGTGCATACCCCAACTTTGGAAGGCCATATCTCCCTCGATACTTGTCTGATTCCGGTGAAACAACTTCCACCGGATTTAGCGACTCGTCAACGTTTAGGGGAAATTCTCCAGCGATCCGCCAACATTTAGGATCAAAGCAATCCTCGAGTCGCCAGATCCGTCGGAGCGGCGTTAACACTTTCTGGCGGCTCGTCGGCATCTCCCGGTGCTGCACTTGGACACGCGGAGGTGCAAATTTTCAACAATAATCTGCTAGTTTCATCTCCTAGCTCTGCAGCTGTTCACTCTGCAAAGGCCCTTTTTGCAGTCAGAATACATGATGAAGGATCTTGGCCCTCCTGATGGCTTCTTTAGCATGGAGCTTGAGCGCGATCGCTCACAGCATACATTCCATGCTCACCAAGCTGCGTACATTTAGAGCATTGGGGAGCACTTTGCATCTCTATTGTCTTGAGTTCCATGTGCCTCCACCCCCATGAGTCCATCAGGCCATACACTGTTGAAGTCACTAGATGTGTCTACAGTGGGGGAGATGGTGGATGCAGCTGAATACTTGAGGGTAGTTAGCTCATTGATGTACCTTGCTACAACTACTTGTGATGATGTAGCCTTTGTTATGAACTTTCTCTCTCAGTTCTCCCAGTGTCCAAGACAGTGTCACCTTGAGGCTGCACTTTGTGTAGTGTGCTACGCACTCTCTACAACTTGTACAGGGCTGCTATTCAGAGAAAAACCCTCAGTCCTTGAGGATGGATTCACCGGCAGTGTCTAGGCACGTGGTGCCAATGCACGAAGTATGGAAGGTTATGTCTCTCTCATTGGGGGGACTGCCGTGTCTTGGAAAATCGGCAAGGCTGTGTAGCAGGAAACTCAACAGAGGTTGACTCGGTGGCGCTTTTTCTTGATACATGTGAAAAATTCTGGATTTGCTGCTTGCTTGATTAACTATGTGTTTCTTTCCGTTGCATCACACTGAATTGTGACAATCAAAGCGCAAAATCCATTGCTGAGAATGACGGCATGCACCACTCTTGCACCGAGCAAATCAAAGTGGAGCACCATTTTGTTCTTGAGTACATTGCTACAGGCATTGTTTTGGGTCATTTAGATGGAAACACGGTCGCAGAGGGTTGAATTTATCCCCAATGCACTCAGCAGAAACATCTTCAATTTTTTTGTTCACGGGCCTGTCTTGCATGTCCCAATGAACCCGGGTGATGTGTGAATGTTGTCTGTCTGTTGGCTCCACCACACAATCATGCCTACTCGTTTGTGAAATCTCTCTCGAGTATGTGGGTTATGTGACTACGGATCATGGGAGAGTGTCAATCTTTTGTCCAGTTCATGGCCTCTCACATCTGGAATTCTCTCTTGTCTTTTCTTGTCATGCACTCACAAACATGTACATGGGACTGAGTGGCATGGCTATGCCTAGAGATTTTTCTCCCAAGACTGGAGCTCGTCATGTTGGAACCAGTGTCTTCAGACAGTTATAGCACTTTCCTAGGATGTTACCTGGGTTGACATGATGACATCTTGCTTGCTCTCTTGACTCTCTTCTTCGGATGTGGAGGAGGCTTGACTTCAGACACTAGAGTATGCATTGGTATGTCTCCATGATTGCATGTGGATTTTGAGGGACTTGACATATTTCTTGGATGCTGATACTTAGGGGGCCACCGTGTCAGCCTTTGGCTGTGTAATGGTGAGTATCAATCCTCGGTTTGATACCGAGAGGTCGGGCTCGACCCCCGGGTGGTGGTGTGCCCTTGCTTGTGTGACACACGAGCAAGGTGAATGCTTTTGGGTGCTTAGATGTTCGCTTCCCCTCCCCCCAAAACTTTTTTTCTTGGTTCTAAGTGCAAGTTTCACATCTATGGCATTTGTGTCTAGTGGGGATCTCCCCAAAAGCTCTTACTCTCCCAACTCTCGCAACATGCACATCCAAGAATAACTACAGTGTGCATGTGGAGCAAGACAAGAGGGCATTACAAGAGTGATGGGCCACCAACTGACAACAAACATTAGCACTCGAGCTGGCCACCAAGAAAAATCATGTGAACACAAAAGTCCAGGGAAGGTGGAACTGCAACTGTCAACGTGTCTGTCAACTATTCTGGAGTGCCTGCAAGTGAATGGCAAGAGGTCCAAAGGTCAATGGGACTGACACAACAGCATCTGGTTGGACAAGCACACTTCCGTGCATGCTTGTAGAAGGAGTTATATTTCTACACTTGCTATACTACCTCTGCTCCCTCATGCATATCTGTGCCACATGTCTGCCATTTTCAGCATCGTCCGTTGCCACATAAAATGTCGCTAACGGGGGTTTCTATGTTCTCCCTCATCTTGTGGATCCTCAATGTGCTACTACCTATATGATATGCGTACATAAGATGCACACACATCTAGTGGTGTGAAATCGAGATTGAGACCAGCCGCAATCTCAAGTATCTTGGTTTTTGTCTTGCAGTCTCTTATCGCACCACTTGATTCAATCTCGTTTTGTCCCGCACGAGATGAGAAGAGACTGAGACAAGTCTAGTGTCATGTGAGATTGAGACGAGAGCATTGTTCCAAAGTTGAATCTAGTTTTTTTTTTGCAGAGCGTGCCATGTGCAAGGAACATGTCAGAAACACACGTGCGCGGTATGGCACGCTACGCAAAAATGTTTGTGATGAAGTGACGGTTGTGGATGATCAAGAAGAATAACTTAATGCAAAATCATGATGATGTTTTGAGCTGTAAAAACTCCTGAACCCGCGTCAAGTTTACAACGTTGACTTGATAAGTAGGCCTCTCTTGATCATCGATGATGGTCAATCATACTAGTCGCATTTCTCGCTTCACTCCCACATCACCGGCTGGAGCACTTCCTTGTCCAACAGCCAATACCTGTAGTCATTGGACGAGGTGGAAACAGAGTGGCTTAGGATATCCTCATTGCATTCCCTCATAGTAGGTAGCTGAATGTGGTGAGAAAGAATGCTAGGGGAGAATGAGAGTGAGACTGCCAAGAGAGGCAAAGACCCATGGACAGGGTTCCTCACACAAGATATCGGTCAAGTGAGAAAGGATAGAGTAGCAGGAGTACGATGCCTTACATACAGGTAGGTAGGCAGGTGACGAGCGGGTGAGCAGCAGGCTCGTCCTCGCTTGAAATCCTCGTTTAGCGAGGAGCCGAACCAAATCGGCCCTGTGTTTAGAATAAACCTGTATGTGATTCGCCGTGTAGAAAACCAGAGGAAAATTGTCTTGGAGGAGCACCCGGCTATTAACCCCCAAACAACAGCACTGGGAATCCTAGTGTTCACAATGAATCAATCAAGAAATTACCGGCTTGTGGAAGCAACACAGAAGGAAGAATCTTCAGCGTGGATCTGGAGCACGTCCTCGTACACACCCACATGCCATTGACATGAAGCGTGTGGAGTCAGAGGCAGTGCACCTCCAACGTCAATCATCTGCATCTATGTGGTGAGTGTGCAACGAGGTCAGAGGTCACAACATGTCTGTGGGACATAAACCAACACTCAGATCAAGTATTCATGGTTTAACTTCTAAACTGGTGAGTTGTAGTAGAAAGGAAGCCTGAGTCTTGTTGTTTGTGAGAAAACATTTCTTGTAGTCTACTGCCAGGTGGATGCGTTCCACCTGCTCGTTTCATTGTGTAGCTTACTTCTTGTAGTGTTTTAGAATATGAGATTTTTTTTAGGCTATCCAGACTGAGACAAGATCGAGACAAGGAAAACACAAATCAATACAAAATTGAGCTTTTCTCATTCTCTTAATGCAAGAACTTACATCTCATGCTGGAATGGAAAAAAACGAATTCGAGATTACGAAATCTGGTCATGATCTCAATTCCATTGCCCTACACACATGAGATGTGCCGGGCAAAACATAACTGAGGCTGGTCACACAAGTTAAACCAGCACAGTGTTGTTATGTCAGTCGTGGTGACCTCTGGACATGACGCCATTCACATGCAGCCAGGCTACAGTGGTTGATAGCTACCTTGGTGGTTTCTCCCTCATCTTGCACATCCCTAAGTTCTACCTTCAGGAAGAATCTTCAGCGTGGATTCTCGGTGGCCAGTTCACGAGGGCCAATTTTCCGGCACCATCACTTCTGCTCCTTGTCAGCTTAGTTTTGTAGAGCTTGTTTTTTCTGCTTCTGCTGCTTCTTTTGGTTTGTTGTTTGGCCACCAGAGTGATCCGTACTGTTGCCGGGATCTTCCCGGTTCCTGTTTGATAGCTCGTAGATGTTTTCCTGAAATTTCTCATATGCCAGCCATTGCACAATTTGCATGTCTGCTGGCCTGAACGAGGGTGGAGGGGATATCCCTTTCTGTCACTCATTATTCAAAGTAACTCTCTCAGTTTTCTACGAGTTTGTTTGCCGTCTCTCCACCTTTTGAAGCACCGCCTGCCGTGTTGTGTTCTATGCACCATTCTTCCTCACACACAACATTTCTTGGGGGCTTTCTCCATTCCATCATGGTATCAGAGCAGTAGAGAGAACACAAGGTTGCATTCCAACATACAGCACAAGCAGCTGCAGCAGAGACTCCTTGGCTGGGCTGGACTGGGCTGGGTGGGGCGCACAGATGCCGGTAACGCGATGACCCTGAGCTGAGGGCTCATGACACAAAGTTATCTGGCAGAGCCGGAGGTGGCAGCTTCCTTCATCGCGTCTGCCATCTTCGGGGTGACGCAACTAAGTGGCGGCATTCTGAGCCGGCGTAGCAGCCACAGTAGCAGCAGTGCTGCAACAGCAACAATGGGAGTAGCAGCCCTTGGAATCTGCCCCAACACTGCTGCAGATCTGCCACATATGGCAGCTGCAGCAATGGCTGCTTTCAGCTGCCGTGGCAGCGGTTGCCGCAGCAGCAGCAGCAGCTACACATCCGCAGATGTGGCAGCAACAGCATCTATGCATTTGACTGCCTTCGGCTGCGACTAAAACAGCATCTGCAATCGCAGCTGCGAGGGGCACCAGGAGTCGTATCCATAGCTGGCAATAGCGCAGCAGCAGCAGCAGCAGCAGCAACAGTGGCAGTCGCAGCTCGCAGCAGCAGCAATTGCAACTCGTAGCTGCAGTAGGATCAACACCAAAATCAGCTGCTGGTACTCGCAGCAAAGCATTGCAACACGCAGCAGCAGCAGCAAGTGACACCAAGAAGCACCAGTAGCAGTGAGAAGCAACATCAGTAGCAGCCGCCTTGTGGATACGCACAGCTACAAGCTACGCGTCAGCACATTGCGGCATCAGCTGCTCGTGGCAGCAGCAACCATCGCAGCATGCGTGGCACTCGTAGGAGCAAGTACCATAATGCTCTTAGATTTTGTGGTCCAAAATGTTTTAGGGTTTGCACTTTGGATTCGTAATTGTTGTACATTATTTTCGCGTATAAAAAAACGAACGAATTAGGGGTAGTTGTGACTTTGATTTCGAACTCTAGCTGTCTGGCATGGATTTTTTTTCTTTGCTGGTGGTCGGATCGAAACCTGCCAGCGTAACGACCCGA
Organism: Penium margaritaceum; assembly: GCA_023375785.1. Taxonomy (NCBI): domain Eukaryota; kingdom Viridiplantae; phylum Streptophyta; class Zygnematophyceae; order Desmidiales; family Peniaceae; genus Penium; species Penium margaritaceum. Next base: position 26,996 of record SZWC01001243.1, on the reverse strand, counting down.
TGGTCGGTCAACGGCAACCGCGCGACCGCTAACCTGTCCACCACTCCGACACTCGCCACATGTCTGCCACTCGCAAAGAAAAACCTGCTTCCAACCCCTCCCCCACTCCCCCCCCCCCCCCCCCCCCCCCCCCCCCCCTCGGTACCCACCCACGACTGTGCCTATGCGGATCAACGAGATGCACAAATTTAAAGAACACTCACAGATCGATGTCAAGTTTTTCCCACACGTGGAACAGAACATGCCAGAATTGTCCCCTCATAAAAACTTGAAGTACTCCCCTGACCCTTTGTTATGTTGTAACCTAACACAACAAAATATATGAACCCCGAAGCCAAATTCATGAATTTGCCGTTTAAAAAAATATAATTAATAACGAAATCTAAGAGCAGTACGGTAGTAGCCGACAGCTGCAGCGTGTGCATCTGCCAGGAAGCTACATTGCAGCTTCCTGCTTCTCCTTGCTCGCCCGTCACGTCGTTGCCGATGGGCTTGTGGTCAACATGCCCGTCGCACGACGAGCTCCTTGACCACAAGCCCGTGGTAGGGCCTGGTTTGGCACTCAAGACTCAAAGAAAAGAAAAGGAAAAAAAAGGTTCCAGTGTTGCAATAAGGTGCACAGAGTTACGTAGTAGTATATGCAATTTTGGACAAAAGGGGGAACACACAAAAAAAATCTTGTGAATGAAAATGTAGGAAATAAAACAACCATGTAAAAACACCAGCAGTCAATTTGTAACTCTAAGTTCAACTTTTTTGGAGAGGAGTCTATTTATAAGTTTGGCTTCTTTCTAAAGTACGTCCAAAAGTGATGTTCTTTGAAAGAGATCTCGTGGAATTGTTACTTTCAAACCAACATTTTAATTTTTTCGTACGTAAAAAAATCTTATATTTGATTTACTTCCCCACATGGACATTTCCTGTGGACCACGTTCCGCACATTCATTGTATCCATACATTTACATGCATCCATCCATGACTCTGTTTAAGTATGAAAGTATCAAATGAGTTCATTTTACATAGTATTTCCTTCGTACATCTGTTATTGTACCATCCTGTGTGAGTTATCCGTCGTGAATTTGTTTATGAACACCAATGCTTTCAATATAGCTCAAACTATGTGTTACATTATTATTGGAATTACTTCACTTCTTGCAACATTTCCTCCTTTAGCACATAGATTTAACAATTTTTATTCTGACAGATTGTAGGCTGAAGCCGGGTATGTAGCTTCAGCTATCTTGGAGTGTGTACAAGTTGGTTCCTTGCTAGTTCATCTCGCGTCCGGAGAATGATACAGTTGAATGAGCTCGGCTCGTTGACCACTCCGGAGCGTGTGAGAGAATCAAAGTCTGTATGTCTTGGAAATTTGACCCTGTCGAGTACTCTTGGTTTATCTCCTCATTCCTACAGATACACAAAGCAACAATCACAGATCGCAGGTTGGCAGACGTCCCAAAAATAGGTCCACAAACTGATATCAATAGGTTACGACATAACCCAAAAACCAAAGGGGGAGGGGTGAACCCGGGTCCACCCACTCTGCGTCCATCTCACAACGACCACCCCTAGCAATTGTTGTCTTCTCCTTTCAATCATAGAATTTTCTTTCTTTGTTTCAATTTTTTTCCCTTTCTCTCCAATTCTTTCTCTCTTTCTCTCCCCTCTTCGTCGAGAACCAAACACTTGGGGGATTGTCCTATTGTCTTGGCAGACCACGATTTGTGAGCATGTAGGATTCTGCTAACTGTGGTCGAGACTTGGGTACTCGGGTTCCTGTCCGAGTACCTCAGGAGACCTTATGTTCTTGAACTTGTGACTTTTGCACGTAAAAATCCTCTCGTGCACTCAAAGGATAATGGAGGGTAGGACCCTCGCTGTCGTCTTTTCGGCAGCATGACACCCTCTGTAATGCCACCACCCGGCGCTTCTTGGGCGCCTTCCTACTCGGTCCCATCATTCTACTGGCCACCTTTGGTGGTGTATACTCCTCCTTCATGGCTGTACACATGAGCCACGTTCAGACCACCGTCCGCCGGCTACACGCAGTCATAGTGGCTGTCCGCGTCTGCTTCAACGGTCATTCCCATTCCTCCGCCACCCGTCTCAGGCTCCTACCACCTGGCTACCTAGTATTCCGCCACCTCTTCTTCAGCGCCTTCTTCGCTGCGGCCACACGATGTCTCCTGTGGTGTGAGTTTGGTTGTTGGCTCCAATGGTCACTATTGTGAGTCAGATGGATCCCTTTGAGGAGCGTCATTGGTTGTTCCAGGTGTGGGTGATGCATGGATTGAGGATTGGCAGCATATTATGTGCCCATGTCTAGTGGCTCATTGTGTGGGTCGTGTGCCACCGTCGACTGCCTTTTCAGGAGCTGTTGGTGCATGTCATGTTTTGTCTCCTGTCCGTGTCTCTCGTGATTTCTGGATTCTTGATTCTGGAGCCACTCACCACATGACTTCTTCCTGTGTCGCGTTTGCGTCATTGGGACATGTCATGGGCGTCCCTTTTGTCTGTATGGGTTTAGGTCAGATGCTGCCTGTGAAGGGCATTGGTTTCATGCGTTTTTCAGGTCCCTTTCGGTGACGTCTTCCTGCATGATGTAATGTATGTACTCGTACTAGAGGTGAGCCTACCATCGGTCACTACCCTCGATGATCAGGATATGGACTTTGTCGCGTCTTGTGGCATGGGTACTGTTTCGTTGTAGTCATCTGGATGAGTTGTGCTGCGTGGTTTCATTGCGATAAACTGTATTGTGTGCATCTATTTGCACCTAGCGCGTCCGCCACTGCCGCTGCTCACACCCATGTCACTTCTATGTTTTTTGCTGAGCATATGTGTTTGATTTATCGTCGCCTCTGCCATGTAAGCACTGTCGCGACTCATATCCTGCTGCATCATCAGCCTGCCACTAGTCTGGATACTGCCACTTGTTGAAATTAGGATCTCCAGATACCTTAGGAATGCATCACAATACTTCTTACAACAGCTGGTCACTTGAATTACACGCCTCAAAGCGTTATTGTGCACAACCTGTACACTTCAGATCTGATTAACTCCTTGTCCTCAGTTTTAGTTACGGCACGATTGTCAAGAGCCTCAATGAGGCATCCAACTGGACGACTCGTCTCTTGCCAAATCCAATGATACACTGCATTACTGAAATGATGAAGTACAGACAAAGCAATCTACAGATGAAACTTCAGCCTACTTATGCTAGTCTAAGCAGCAGCAAATACAAAGTACCGAGATGCTCATCGAGCCTCAGACTTTCCGGTACTCCCGGTACCCAATCATCAGTCAGGCAGGGACATAATGACTGCCACCGACAGTCCCATTGTCCATTGAGTCCCCTCTCTTGGCCCAGTTTCACGTGTTGCCGATAGCTCTTGGACTGGCTGGCCCTCGGATGGCTCTTCGCACTCACATGTGCCTCCCGTCTCACCTACGCCCCCACCGGAATTCGTCCTAGAATCCATGTCTTTGTCACTTTCTACGTTGTTGCCTGCATCTTTGGCACCTGCATTGTCGCCTGCCTCCCTGCCTGTGTTTGCATCCACCTCTTCCTCCTCATCTGCACCTGTGTTACTACCCATGGGATCAACTGACATTAACTCTTCTTCATCGCCAGCATCACATCCTACATCCTCACCTACATCATCACATGTGTCATCTAGCGCCTCTCCCCTTCACCTTAATCCCTTGTCGTTTCCTTCTGCAGTGGCCCCCATAGCTCCTCCCCTCTCTTCCATCCCTGCCTTGAACAGCCGGGCTCCAGGTGGCTGCATGCGTCCCTTGCAGTCCTCCTCTTGCTCTTTCCCCTCCGCCAGTCCGTATGTGTCTGCTCGTCCGTCTAGCCCGACCTTGGCCCCTTTCACTGACCCACGTGCTTGTGCCACTAGCCTGAATGCGCTTGGTCTGGCAGCGGTTATCGTCCATCCTAACTTAGCTGTCGGCTATTCCATGATCGCAGACGATTTCTTCCATGCTGTCGCTGTCACTGTGTTTAGTCTTGATGTGCCCCATACTTGTGTCTCCATCACACTCACTTCTTGTTGCGATGCAAGTCTCCCGCTTGATCTAGACACCGTCCGACAAGCCCGCTTTGTCCCAAATGCGCCGCTCTGGGAGTAGGCTATGCGTGAGGAGCTTGATGCAATCACGGAGCATGGTGTTTACATCTTGGTGGACCTTCCTCCTGGTAAAAAAGTCATTGCTGCGCGTTGGGTGTTCTGGCGCAAGCCAAAACCTGACTGCATGGTTTTGCGCTACAAAGCTGGCCTCACTGCCAAGGAATTTTCTCAAGTATCTGGCGTCGACTACGATGTCACTTTTTCCCCTGATGGCAAGAACACCATTGCTAAGGCATTACTGAGCGAGGTGGCCTAGCATGACTGGGAGGTGTACCGAATGGACGTTAACAACACATTCTTCCTCGGACGCTTGGATGAGGAGACCTACCTTGCTTAGCCGCTTGGCTTTGACGATGGCACTGGCCACGTCTGACGCCTTTGCAAGGCATTATACGGGTTAAACAATTCTCCTTTATGTTGGGAAATGTAGATTTCAACCACCCTTGAGCACGGTGGCTACCGTCACAGTCCAGTTAACCCTGCTCTCTTTGTGAGTGATCCTGCAGCCCCGCTCGTTGCCATCCTGGTCTATGTGGATGATCTCCTCATCACCTCACTAGACCCACAAGCTATCCAAGCTATGAAGGACCTCCTCCAGTGTGCGTACAAGGTAAAGGATCTCAGCCCTGCCCGTGCCTTCTTGGGTATGGACATTGAGCATGACCGTTAGTGTTGCATGCTCACCGTGCATCCGGCTGGGTATGTCCGTAGTCTGGGGGAGCGGTTCGCCGACCTCTTCGCTGTTCCCCATGCATCTATGTCCATGAAGCCTGCTGGGTAGAAAATTCTGAAGACCACTCACCCTGTACGGTTGGAGGAGCTAGTAGACTTTACGACCTGCCTCCAGGTCATCGGGTCTCTAATGTTTCTTGGCACTACCACCCGTGCTGACGCTACCGTTACAGTTAACTTCTTGTCCCAGTTCTCCAAGTGCGCACATTGCCTCCATCTTGAGGAAACATTTCATGTCTTCTAATATGCCGAGTTCACACCCTGTCTCGGCTTGTGTTTTCATGCATAGCCCTCTGTCAACGTTGATGGATACACAGACAACAATTGGGCCCAGGATTGTGATGCGGGCAACCAGGCAAGTTACATCTTCCTCATCGGCGGCACCACGGTTTCCTAGAAGATCCAAATGCAAGGTTGTGTCATACACAGCTCAACTGAGGCTGAGTTTGTCGCTCTGGGTGTCTGTAAGAGCATGTGGCTGTGTCTTCTCATGTAGCAGCTATGCTAGCCCATTTGTTGTGTCACTCTTTGCTGTGACAGTGGAAGCACTCACCGTATTGCTCAGTACAATGGCATGCATCAAAATCACACAAAGCAACATCTAACATCACTTCATTTGTGAACGCATTGCATGTGGTGACGTGCGCTTGATTGAAGTTGACGCCCATTAGAAGCGTGCTGACTTTCTCACCAAGGCGCTATGGAGTGGGAAGTTCAAGGTGGCTGTGCATGCTATTGTTCTCTAGTCTCTCTGTTCTGATCCTGGTTGATGTGTCTGCATCTCATCCAGCTGTATCACCCCAATTCTACCCCTATGGTGCCCGTTCTTGCACTGTTTTGGCTCGTGTTCCTGCTTGTGGCTCGTTGTCGCTGGTTTATGCCCCGTGTATGCTTATGGCATCTGGCGTTAATGGGTCATTGGGGGGTGTTGTGTCAATCGTGGTGACCTCTGGACTTGACGCCATTCACATGCTGGCAGGCAACAGTGGTCAATAGATACATTGGTGGTCTCTCCCTTATCTTGCACATCCTTATGTGCACACATGAATCTTCTTGGTGGCCGGTTCATGAGGGCCGAGTTTTCCGCACCATCAATTTTGCTCCTTTTCACCTTAGTTCTGTAGAGCTTGTTCTTATGCTTTTGCTGCTTCTTACGATTTGTCGTTTGTCCACCCGAGTGACCCATACTGTTGTCTGATTCCTGTTTGGTAGCTCGTAGAAACGTTCCTGGACTTTCCCATAGGCCAGCCGTTGCGCAGTTTGCGCGTACGCTGGCCTGACCGAGGGTGGAGGGGATATCCCTCTCTCTCACTCATTGTTCAAACTAACTCTCTCACGTTTCCATTCGTTTCTTCACCGTCTTTCCACCTTTTCAAGAACCATCTGTCACGTTGTGTTCTATGCAATGTGCTCTCTTACACAAAATATTGCTTAGGGGATTTCTCCATTCCCTCTTGCAGCTCAGTAATTCCGGAACAAGGGAGTTACTGTGCAACAGACCCTCACTCAGACACCGCATGGATGGCAGAGGAAAAATTGTTGCGTTTTGTACAAAAAGGTGTAATGTTAGATCCCAAGCACCGTACTGATTTGAACTTTCACTATACTTATTCATTGGAAATTAGTGGTACTAACTTTCACCCAAAACAGGCTATCTTCAATTTTGGGCATGGTCTCCTATCCCCTTTGACAAAGTAAGGAGGATAACTGAATTTCACCCATTTTTCATGTCTTTGAGGGTGTACATTGCCGTGTCCCACCTTCTGAGCCCGAACAACGAGCAACTGCCGTACTGCTGCTGAGTTGGTTATGCCAAAAGAAGCAAACCTTGCACCTCTATGGGTGTGGTGACTGTAGTTAATGGCTAGGGTTGTCCTTGAGATAGAGCGGGGAAACAAGAGAGAGTGAGAGAGAGAAACACGTCATGGATGTGTTAGTTTTTTCCTTAGAATCTAATGTGACAACCAAGAGAGATATGAGGGTAGGGAAGCGAGAGTCTACACACTGGTGAGTGCATGTCCACACCGAGAAACTGCTTTGGTGAGCTTTCACTACCACCCAGGGGTCGAGACCAACCTTTTGAATTAACTGAGGGTGGCTTCTCACCAGTGTATGGCCAGAGACCAACATAGTGCCCCCCTGAGGATCAACACCCGGGAATATATGCAGCTCCCTTAGAAACCCTGAAGCAAACAACCATGATGCATGCGTCGGCGGTGAGAATGTACGAGGCGTGGCATGTACCACATCACATGAAGATAGTCAAATGCAAAAAATGGTTGTGCCAGAGGGCACACCGGGGTATCTTGATGGCTACTTGATGAAACCAACTTCAGCAACCATGGCGCTCTTGGGCGACGGCTCCCCAGGTATGGCCATGGTCATTCAATCTGTACATGTGTGTGTGGGCATGTGTGGTGAGACAGGAAGGTATAACAAATGTGAGTGGCCAGGGAACTGGACCCAACTTCAACACTCCCCTATGACCCGTAGACAAACAACCCACATTCTTCAACAAGTTTGCACGCATAGACATGCATGAGCGTGGTGGCGAGGATAGATAGGCAGAGACCAAGTACGTCACCCTGGGTCATGGGGATAGGCAAGACCAACGGCATAGAGGACACACTGAAAGACGAAGCCTGAGAGCCTTGGTGAGAAAGTGAGCCCTCTGTGACCGTGTGTCCACCCAAGCAACCAGAGCAATGCCAGCAACAATGCACTCATGAACAAAGTGATGTTCCACATTGATATGCTTTGTGCAGGAATGATGCATGCCATCATTTGACAATTCTTGAGACTTCACCAATGCTTGACCCGTTGGGTTCATGGGCGTAGAGGCTGAGGGAACTGCCGTGAGAAGTGGCCCAAACCGCTCCCCCAGGTTGCGGATGTAGGCAGCCTGGTGGACGTGTAGGGTGCTGCGTGAGTGATCATGCTCTAGCTCCACGCCTAGAAAGACACGGCCTGGACCAAGGTCCTTCATCTTGTATGCGGACTGCAACAGAGGCTTTGCACGCTGGACAGCTGTGATGTAGGGAGAAGCAATCAAGAGGTCATCCACATAGACAAGAATAGCAACAAGCGGTGAGGAGGGGACACTAAGAAATAGGACAGGGTCAATAATGTTTCTCCTAAATTCCCCTTTTCTCTGATGTGGCCGTAATCTCCTGGTTCTAACAACGTGGAGACTGATTGATCCCATAGAGTGCCTTGCGTAGACGCAAAATCCGATTTTCTCCATCTGTGAAGCCAGGTGGCTGCACCATGTAGATTTCCTCCTCAATTCTTCCATGGAGAAAGGGATTGTTGGCATCCATCAATTCGAGTTCCCAATCATGCTGGAAAACCAGGCTAAGAAGGGTCCTAGGAGTGGTGTGCTGACCGGCTGGGGAAAAGGTCTCATCAAAGTCAATCCCTGGGACTTGGGAGAATCCTTTTGCTGTGATTTGGGCCTTGTATCAGTTAACCGTATTGTTGGGATTTAGCTTCCGTCAGTACACCCAGTTGGCTGCAACTTCTGTTCTCCTTGGGGAAACATCCACAAACTTGTAGACTCCATGGTCAAAGAGGACACCAGGTTCCTCTTGCAGAGCTTGCTCCCATATAGTGGATTCTGAAGCACTGCGGGTACCCTGTACTGTCAGTGGTTTAGGTGGAAGGGGAGACAGGCCAGCAGCTGCAAAGCATGAGGCAACATATCCAGCAATGGAAGAGTCAAGAGCTAGAAAAAATCCCTGCTCAATGAGAGAGTATCCAAGCAATGTGTTAGGGTGCACCACGGATGCAGCAATGGGTAAAGTAGTGGTTGCTAAGCCAAGAGCATAGAGGCCGGGTTCACCCGAGATGGCAGGTCTAGGGGTCCTCCACAGTCAACTGCAGAGAGAACAGGACTGGGTCCAGAGGGAGTAGAGGAGTGAGAGTGAGAGGTGGAGATGCAGGAGTGAGATGGCAAGGCACAGAGGTGACCACCCGGGGTGTAGGGAGAAATGGGAGGCACAGAAGCAGCAGGTCACACAAAGGTAGCAAGCGACACAGAGGCAGCAGGTGGCACAGAGGCAGCAGGCGGTACAGAGGCAGTAGAAGACATAGAGGCAATAGGTGGCTCAGAGGCAGCAGGCGGCACAGAGGCAGTAGGCAGCACAAAGGCAGAAGGCGTCACAAAGGCAGTAGGCAGCACAGAGGCAGCAGGCAGCACAGAGGCAGCAGGGGAAGATGCACCAGGAGTGGCGACTGCAAGGGGTGCAAGATGCGGAGAGAGGACAGGAGTGACAGAAGGAGAGGAGGCCGGCGGACGCACCAAGGGGAGAACGGTTGGTCCGGCAATTGGAGAGGGCCGAGAGCCTCTCCTTCCCCGAGAGGGCAGAAGGAGAGAAGCAAAGGAGAGAGAAGAGGAGCTAGGAAGGTCACGTTCAAACAAGTGCTAAAAACGAAGAGCGTCGTGGGACTCGACCACACAACAGTGCACAGGATCCCAGAAGTGCCAAGCCTTGGAGAAGGGGGTAACACTGAGAAAGACACAAAACTGACCACGAGTAGAGAGTTTTCCACCCCTGTGGTCGGTATGGAGCCAGACAGAGGTGACAGAGTCCCAGATATGAGCAAGACGAAGATCAGCACAGTGGCCGATCCAGCACTCAAAGGGGGTGACATGGCGAGGAAGAGGACTGTGGAAAGCACGATTCCACACCCATGTCATGTAGGACATTGTCTCAAATTCGACGAGGAGGGATTGACCAGAAGAGAGAAGAGAGGAAAAGCCATCAGCGAGGGTGCGACTCCAACGTTTGGACATGCCATTTTGCTGCGACGTACAAGGAGTAGAGGACTCCATGTGGGCACCATGAGACTCAAGAAAATGAGAGGTGGGACCAAAGAACTCACTACCCCGGTCCTGCAAAAGACACGCAAGGGACAAAGGCAGGCGCTCTTGACCTGGGGAAGCCAGGTTTCAATGAAGTCAGTCACGTCACTCTTGTAGCGCATTGCAAAGACCCAATGATAGCGAGAGAATTCATCGGTCCAACAAAGGACATAGCGGCTAAGACCACTGAAAAAAACGTGAGGCAAGGGACCCATGACATCAGCATGCACCAGGTCAAGGGGATGCGGCATGGTGGTCTCTTCTATGTTAAAGGGAGAGTGGTGCATCTTGTCATGAGCATAGTCGAGGCGGGTAGAGGAGCACGAGGACAACATGAGCACAACGTGAACAAAGGTAGAGGTAACGGAAGACGATGGAATAGACAGATGGACACCAAAGAGACTATCACAGCGCACGCCACGAAGAACCACACAGCCGGAAGAGCAAACGGAGACCGTGCCAACGCCCCGGCTGGATGAGAAGTCCATGCCCTGGTCGTCAAGGGTGGTGACAGAGAGAAGGCTGACTTCGAGATCAGGCACATACATGAAGTGAGGGAGGAACAGGTCCCCCCAGGACCAACTAAGTGCACAATACAAACACCTTGAACAGGAAGCAGTTGGATTCAGCCTGTGCGAACAAAGCAAACAGAACCGACGGGACCGAGAGAGACAAAGCACGAGCGACACAAGGTCATGTGGTGACTGGCCCCAGAGTCAAGGATCCATAAGCCGAAAGAGACACGGGCAGAGGGGAGAACGAGGCAGGCAATAACAGTGGCGGGGGGAGGGACAGGCGAAGAGTGACAAGAAGATAGGGATAAGGGTGAGACTGCCAATACTCAATCTAAGAACGGTCATCAAGCAATGTCCCCAGAACACAACTCGACAAAGCACCACAAAGTGCTCCATCCGACTCACAGAAAAAGCACAAGATGGGCCACTCACACCCTCACCTCCCTGAAGTTCAGCTAGAGGAGTTCGGTGAGACATTGATGAAGGGCGCACTCCTCATCGAGGGGATCAGCATGACGGTCTGAGGAGCATGCATCATGGAAATGGCCATTGTCACTGGGCCAGGTCAGCATAGTGTAGTGGACGGATGGGGGCCCATAGTAGGTAGGACCCGAGGCAGGAGGCACCCAACCCTAGGAGCCAGGATGAGAGACAGGTGGCTGGAGAGGTGCGAGAGTGGTGTTGAGGGCCGAGGCAAAGGATGAGGAGTGCGAAGGGGAAACCATTGTAGCGGTCGCCGTGGCCGCAAGAGAGGGACTGATGCCAGTGTGGGCCTAATGAGGTGAGACATACATCATCGCGAGGGGCTGGCCACTTTGGGGCAGAGTGGCTAGAGACACCGCAACTCCAGCACGTGACTGCACCGTGTATAGAAGGGGGATTGGAGAATTTGCCGCCGCGGCCGCGACACTTGCTCCGTCCATGCCCGTACCCGCCTCTCCCGCTGCAGCCAGCATCCTGATAGATGTGAGCAGCGGCGGTGGAAGTGGAGAGGGATGATGTGGTTGAGGAGGTGGAAGCTCCAGAGGAAGAGGGTGATGTAGTGGTGATAGCAGTGAGTGCAATGCGTTGAAGGCGTTTGTTCTACAAATTGCTCCACCGGTCAATGAGGCGAGCGGAGGTGAACTCGTAGAGTGGACCAATCCCTGTTGGTGAGTTAGCAATAACTGGGATAGCAGTGAGATGCTCAAGTTTAGACTGGGAGACATGCAAGTACAGGTGACAGAGCTCAAGGATGAGGCCAACAACAATTGATAGAAAAGCAAGAGAGGGCCGGGTGCTATTGTCCCCAAGTCACAAAGAAGACGCAGACTACACAGACTGTACTCCCCAGTACAAATAAGCCGACTCGTCAGCACGCATGTGAAGAGTGTTAAACTACACAGTATGAGCGCTTTGAGTGGCATGACCAATCACTGTTTTACGGTTACGAACGAGGGCATAGGCATCCATGGGATCACCAGGGTGCCACGGGCCGGGTCAGCATTGTACGTACCAATGTCATCCAACAGTCCCTCCAGTCCGGCGTTGATGAGAGCACGGACAGCACGGGTGGCCTCTCTAGGCTGAGGGACAAAAGGAGGTTTGGCAGGTGAATAGTACTCCCACAGCATCTCCCCTTGTGCCCAAGCACTGAAGCGTGTCGCCCATGAGGAACAGTTGAGTTAATCCATGAACTGAGAAGGTGCACTATCAAATTCCTTCTGTCTATGCGGGAGAATAATGTGAGCAAGAGCGGCAGCGGAAAGAGAAGGAGAAGAGGAGTTTGTTACAGCATTAACGGGAGGAGAAGACTCAACTGTTGCAATTTCTTCAGCAGGCAAGACAGAAGCAATGGCGGGAACGGCACGGAGGCACTCTATGACCAAGTTGGCTAGAGGAATAGCCATTTCCTGCTGTGCCTCCAGGACATTGTGAAGTTCCTCTTCCACTCTAAGTCGTACGGCTTGGGCTTCACTGGGAGCGGCCTGTAAGGCCTTAATGGTTTCCTCTGGTGCTGGCACGGTGCTACAAGGTGAACCAGATAACAACCTTATGATGGAGAGATGCGTGTAGGTAAGAAGAGTGCAAGAGAGCTCACCAAGCTAGTGGCGTGGGAGCAGAGAGAAGAGGAGAGGCACCACTGCAGCAGCTACAGAGAAAACAACTGCAATCCATGCCAAGACTGCCATGACCAGGAAGAGAAGACGTGTGACCGTGGCCCCTGCCACTGCTGTGGCTGTAGAGGTGACAAGGACGCCTATGGTAACGTGATGAGTGACGTCGCGGGGTGCTCCTGTAGGAGTCAGGACTGCTAATGCTGTGGAGGCACAGATGGAGCCGGCAGGGCTTGAGGTTGAGTCCGCTACAGAGGGTACGACAATGGCCATAACAGATGCCGCCACTGTCCTTGCGTGGCAACATTGGCGGTTGTACTAGCTAGGAGCTTCAGTGATGCTGCTGCCTCAGCGTACGCCTCCGGTGCTCAGCCTACTGCGGTCTGGGTTGGTGCTCTGCTGGCATGGGCAGTGGCAGAGAAAGTGGCAGCGCTCGTCAAACTGATGGGATTGTTATGGACTGGAAGAACAGGGATAACGCCCGGCACTTCATATGCCATCGATGGATCGGCAGTGTTGGCAGCTGGTGGAGGAGAGGGTGTAGAAGGGAGATCGTCAGCCGTGTAGACCTGGCGGTTGATCTCGCGCTCATCTGCCTGTGCAAGCTCATGGCGCCAATACACAGAATCTAGCATGCGCACTCACCACGGCGTGTCGGAGTCATCACTTGGTGGAGGGGGATCAAGTGCTCTCCAGTCCTCCCATTCTGCACGCTCTGTCATTCATGTCGCCGTACAAGGTGAGTCGACCTTGTCGTCGAAGGGGGGGGGGAGGGGAAGAGGAGGTGAATCCAGCGTGGTGGGTGAGTTGGGTGCAGATGCAGCCGAGGAAGAGAAACAATGTGCACTCACGGTGATGAGCAGGCCAAGACAGCTGTTGTCGGTGCACACCACTGCAAAGAAGAGCTGATAAGAGGCACCCAAGAGTCACAGGTACACTGGCTGCCGGCCGATGAAGATGTTCTTGCAGATGTGTGGCCGAGACCACACTGGATTTATTGCCGCAGAGAGATGGCCAGCGAGGACCCTGATGACATGCAGCAGAGAAGCTATGGGCAGTCATCCAGATGTCAACAGTAAGAGTAGCAGGTGCGGGCATAAGATGGATGCAAATCCCACCCGCGATAAAGAGACGCGGTTTCTACTGTAGATAGAGAATGTTTGTACAAACCTTGGACTCCGCTAGACGCCACTGCTTCAGCACCACTATGGTTGCTAGAGGACAAGAAGAGGCACCTGCCACTGTCGCTGGACAACAGCTCGGATCACGGGGCAGCAGCAAGAGGCAACTGTCACTAGAACATGAGAAGACACAAAGTAGGAAGCAAGAGTGGTGAGGTTGCGATATGATGAGAACTCTTGTGCTTGTGTTGCATCCAACTCTGTGCCGCACAAGAGGCCGCAATGAACGGGCATGAGGGTTCTCTGGTATGGACAACTCTCTACCCACGACCCGTGGACCGCTACAACATGAGGAGGGCTCCTCACTACTCTGATACGAGTAGTTTCTAGCTAAGGTCATCCTTGGGATAGAGCGGGGAGACAAGAGCTAGTGAGAGAGCGACANGGTGGGCATGCAACGCCATCCGGGGGCCGAACCCAACCTCTCAAAATAAAACGAGAGACGCTTCTCACCAGTGTACGGCCAGAGATCAACGCAGTGCCCCCCTCAGGGTCAGCAACCAGGACAATGTGCAGTTCCCCAAAACACCCAGAGGCAAACAGCCATGATGCATGCATCGGCAGTGAGAGTTTACGAGGCCTGGCATCTACCACATCAGAGCAAGATAGTCAAATGTTAAGGAAGGTTTTGCCAGAGGGCACTCCTCGGTAGCTTGATGGCTACTTGATGAAACTGATGTATGCAACCATGGCGCTCTTGGGCGACAGCTCCCCGGGTATGGCCATGGTCATTGAGTTTATACATGTATGTGTGAGATGTGTGGTGAAACAAGAGGGCATAACAAGCGTGAGTGTCCAGGGAACTGGACTCAACTTCAATAGTGACCACTTTCGTGGTAGTGAATGAGTCATTGAGACGGGATATTAAGAAGGCATTGAATGGAAACACAATAGGCAGGGTAGATTTTTCCAGCTCAAATTTAAAAGGTTTTCCTTGTTGGTGTGTGAGACACAGTGACCTCTGGACTTGTCGTCACAGCTCACCGGTATAGAGGGACACTCAACGGCTACTTTGACAGTGTCAGCACCAGCCGGCAAACCCTCACATGCTCTCCAGGGTTTTCTCTGTGCCCACCTCCCTAGATCGATTTTCTCTGTGAGACTATCGTTGTGCATTCCTGGCGCTTCTTTCGGTTTGTCATTTGGAAAACCGAGGAGCCAGTACACCTGTCGGGTTCCCTCTTGCTGTTGTTTTGGAGCTTTCAGCCAGGTTAGCCTAATGTTCTGACCGGCTGGTTGGAATTGTGCTCCTGGTTTCACGCACGTCAGTAAGACTGGATAGATGCACTTGTCTGTTGTTTTTCCAATCTAAATTCTTTTGTTTTCAAGCATATCTTTGTCGTCTTCCCACCTTTCAGAGTATCGTCTTTCACGCTGTATTCTGTACAATGTGCCCTCTTACACAGAATGTTACTCAGGGGGTTCCTCTATTCCCTCATGGTATCAGAGTAGTAGAAAGACACTATCTTCTCTCCACACCACATAGCACGTAGTAGAGGCACCAGAGGCATCTGGGATGGGTTCGGCTGGGCTGGGTGGGGTGTACAGGTGCTGGCAATGTGGAGGCCCTGAGATCAGGGCTCATGTCACGCAGTCCTCCAGCAGAGCCGCGGGCGGAATGCTGCTAAAATTTTTCAACAGTTCCCTTCGTCGCAGCGGCTGTTTTGGTAGCAATGTAAAGCACGAGTGACGGCATCTTAGGCCACCACAGCACCAGCAGTCGCAGCCAAGCTAGCTGTAGTTGCTGCGGTAACAGCAGTGGCTGCATTGGCAGCCGCACGCGGCTGAAGCAGTAGCAACCACAATGATGGTGTCTTAGGCCGCCACAGCAGTAGCAACCGTGGCCTCCGCAACAGTAGCAGAAGCAGCAACAGAAACAACAACAGTATTAGTGGCAGATGCTTCCGTGAAGTCGCTGCAGTAGCAGCAGCATCAGCAGGGCTAGCAACTGTAGCAGCCATTGGTGCCAGCAAAGTCTGTGCCAATGACAGACCGTGCAGCATTGGGTGAGCTTTTCGACCATTATCACAAGCAGCAGTGGCTACAGCAGCAGTAGCAATAGCAGTTGTAGTAGTAGTGGAGCTGTCGCGCAAGCAGTTGCAGCCATAGGAGCAGCACTAACAGCAGCAGGAACAGCAATAGCTCTTTTCAGGTAGTAGCCATAACAGCAATAGCGAACCAGCAGTGTCAGTAGTAAGAGGTACGCAAGAGCAGCAGCGACTGTGACAGGTGACAGCAACGTAGCAGACGAGAAGCTGCCTCACAGCTTCCGTGCCTCTGCTCCACCTTCGATGAGCTCGCTGACCGATGAGCCCGTCAATCTACAAGCTCGTCCAAGCAGAATCGAGCTCGCTCTCCTCCAAGCAAAAAAAAACAAAAAGGGTTGGTCAATCCTTCCTCCTTTGCGCACCAACACCAGTCTTGGGTGAGCCCGGATTCTGCTAGGCCATTCTATCTTCTTTTTCTGATTTTTCATTTTTAACTTCATTTCTTGTTTTCTCTCTTCCTCCTTGGTCGAGACCCGGGAATCCGGTGTTCGTCCCAGTGCCCAAGGGATACCACTTCTCGGAGACCGATTTTAGGTCTTTTCTTTTGTTCTTCCTTTCTTCCGTTCAGAATCCTTGCAGGGGGGAGTCTGACCCCGTCCAGTGGGAGACCACTGTCCTCATGACGTCGGTTGTTCCAACGCCTGCGCCAACGTTCCCAGCAGTGGCGGTACCCCACCCAGGGTGGTGTTGGCTTCTGCCACCACACTATCCTACGGTATATGGACCACCTTCTTCCTCCTACACCCCTCCATTGTGGCTCCAGCCCACAGCTCCATCTTTCCTTACGCCACCAGCCCCGTCCTTTCCCGAGCTACCACATCGTCTCAACACATCTGCTTAAGCTTCCGCATTCTCTTCACATCCCCGGTAGCCGATTGTCTCCTCCGGTATGAGTTCGATTGTCAAGTCAGGGGGTCACTGTTGTTTGTCGGATGGAGCCCTTCAGGGCACATCGGATCATGGGGTTGTGTCGTCTGTGGATTGGGTTGAGCATTCGTGGTCCTTCACCCTTCCATGTCTCCTTGCTGTGATTTCTTGTCGTACTACATCCTCTGATTCCCTAGCTTACAGTGTCGCACAGCATCATGTGATCGCTTTATCTCGTGTGTCGAGTGGCTTCTGGAACATCAATTCTGGAGTCACTCATCACATGACGTTGTCTTGTGCCGCATTCGTCAAGTTGAGGCCTGTCGGTGACATCCTCTTCGTCCGCACTTGATCCAGCCCAATGTTGCCAGTTCAGGGCGTTGGTGTTCTGCGTTTTGTTGGACCATCTGATATTGCCGTCTTGCCTGATGTCCTCTTTGTCCCTTCGCTCGAGGTCAGCTCGCTATCTTTCACTGCCCTAGATGATCAAGGCATGGACTTTGTCTCATCTCGTGGCGTTGGCACTGTGTCACTGCACACTCGTTTTCCCTTGCACACACACGTTAGCTCCATTGCCGCTTGTGTCATGTGCATACAGCCGCCGTCCACAACTTCTTCCATCATAAGCATGCTGTTGGTCGTGACCCTGGCACATTCCCTGCGCCATGCACCGCAGACTATCTTGATTGCGCACAAGGCAAGCTACATCGCCCGTCCTTTCCTTCATCTGACTCCCGCACATTGCAACCCTTTGCCTTGGTCCATGCAGACTTCATGGGCATGCTCCCTGATGAATTTCTTGGACGTGGTGGTCAGTATGTCTTGTGTCATACAGATGATTTCTCTCGCTTTCGCTGGATCTTTGCCCTTAGCCAAAAAAGTGATGCAAGGCCCGCGATCGAGTCTTGGCTTGTCCAGGCTGAGCGTGCTTGCCAGTATAAGTTGTTCCCATTTCGCTCCGATCGTGGTGGGGAGTTCATGGCGTCTCAAGGCGTGCCCCTGGTCCTCTCTGTTCCATATACACCACATCAGAATGGAGTGTCGAAACGTTGGAACTGTACTCTTGCTGACGTTATTCTCACCCTTCTTTTCGAGCCTCGCCTCCCTCCGTTTTTTGCCTTTGAGGCCATGTCCTACATGACGTGGGTTTGCAACCGTGTTCCCCACGATCCGCTTCCTCATTATGTCACGCCATTCGAGCGTTGGTATGGTCATCGTGCTGACCTTCATCACGCTCGTGTCTGGGGCAGGATCGCCAACGTTTGGCTCCATGAGGACCAACGCGATGGCAAGCTATCTCCTGGGGGTCACCTCTGCCTTTCCCTTGCTATCTCCTCGGGATCGCCTCTGTCCTTTCCTCACTGTCTCCTCTCAGTCCAAGGCTTGGCGCTTTTGGCACCCCGAGCGTGGACGGGTTGTCGAGTCTCATGATCCTCTCTTCTTTGAGAGCACCTTCTCACGTGACATTTCTTGTTCTATTCTATCACTTGCGCCCTTCTCTCATCCAGGGGGAGGTGGTGTATGTGGAGTGCCCTTCGGTAGTGGCTGCACTCCGTATCTCACTGCATCGTCACTTGTGTCAGCTCCTGTCACGTCTGCATCATTTTCGGTGTCATCTCCTGTCACATCTGCATTTTTGCCAGCGCTATCTGCGTCCGTGTTGTCGCCTCCGTCATCTCCTGTCACATCTGTGTTGACGCCAAGCTCATCTCCTATTGCGTCTGTGTCGACGCCTACTTCATCTCCTGTCGCATCTATGTCGACGCCTGCTTCATCTCCTGACGCATCTGTGCTGCCACCTACATCATCTCCTGTCGCATCAGTGTCACCTACATCATCCCCTACTACATCTACGTAATCTCCTGATGCATCATTGCCTACGTTCCTGGTCATGGTTCCCTTAGCAGCGGATCCAGTCACACCCCCGCAGCCGCCTATCTTATCGTCGTTTGTTTGCGTGCCAATTGGTCGTCCGAGATCTTTGCAGTCTGCACCTCACTATGCCCCGCCTTCCAGTCGTACAATCTTGGCTGGCCACTCTGGGCCTGTGCAGTCAGTCTGTCTTGCCCACAGTGGTTTCGATAACCCTACACAGCCTAATCCTAAATCTGTTCTTGACGCTCTTGGCTTGGTGGCGGCTGTGGTGCAGCCCAATACCGCAATTGGACACTCTCTAACTGCTGATGTGTTCCATCGAGCCATGGCAGCAGCTAGATCTATCAGGCCTCTACCACGTCCCTTGGTTGTCACTACGCTCGTTGTGAATGGCACCACGACATGGTGCCTGAACCTAACACAGTGTAACAAGCACGCTGTGCTGCAGCTGCAGGTCTCTAAAAGCAAGCTATACGCAAGAACTCGTTGCAATCGCATGCGGTTAATGAGAAGGTGAAGCTCCCGCCTGTTCGTAAGGCCATCTCAGCCCGTTGGGTGTTTCAAAGGAAAGAGAGGCCCAATGGCTCAGTGGAATGGTACAAGGCCCGTCTCATGGCCGAGAGATACCCAAGAGCCTCATGTGGACTTTGATGTCACCTTTGCCCGTGTGGACAAGTACACGGTGACAAAGGCCTAATTGATTCAGGTGGCACAGTATGATTTGGAGCTCCACCACATGAATTTCAGCAATGCTTTCTTGCATGGTGATCTCGAGGAAGAGATCTATCTTGTGCAGCCTCCAAGGATTGAGGACGACAGAGACAGAGTCTGGCGCCTCTGAAAAACCTTGTATGGCTTGAAGCAATCTTCACGTTGGAGCCTCTAGATCTTCACTGCCTTGGAACGGGACGGGTATCACCATAGAACAGTGGACCCATCGTTCGTGAGTGCCCCCTCGGCAATCATGAACAACGTTGGGAAGGATCTCCTCCAGACTGTGTATAGAATGAAGGATGTTGGTCGAGCTCGTGTCTTCTTGGGAATGGAGATTGAGTATGATCGCCAGCGTCACACACTTCATGTGCTTCAGGCTGGTTACATCAGGATGTTGGGGGAGCGTTTCGCTTACCTGTTGGCCACAGCCAATTCTGCATCTTTGCCTATGACGCCCTCTAGACAAAGGAGCCTCACGTCAGCAGACCCATGTTGTCTGGGGAGCCTGTCGATGTCACAACATACCTTCGAGTAATTAGCTCCCTGATATTCCTCAGGACCAGGACGCCCGCAGATGCTGCATGTGCTATGAACTTCTTGTCGGAGCACTCATAGCATCCGCGTCAGCTCCACTTGGAGGTTGCTCTTTGCGTGGTGTGGTATGTCGTGTCTACCCTATGTCTGGGCCTGTGCTTTTGCGTGCAGCCATCTGCTGTTGTTTACATGTACATTGACAGCGATTGGGCTTATGATCACGATCCGCGCAGCAAGTCCGGCTACATCTTCTTTGTCGGAGGTAGAGCTGTCTCATGGAAGAGTGGCAAGCAAGGTTGCGTAGCGCAGAGCTCCACTGAGGCTGAGTATGTTGTATTTGAGGTTGCAGTCAGTGAGAGAAATTGGTTGTGCCGCCTCATGCAAGAGCTTCGCCAGCCCATCAGCTGCATCACCATCCATTGCGACAATGATAGCGTGCGCCGCATAGCACAGCATGATGGCATGTGTCACACACGCACAAAGCACATCAACATTGAGCATCACTGTGTACGCGAGCACATTTCACGTGGCAATGTCTCTGTTGTAGGTGTCGACACGCGGCAGCAGCGCGCTGACCTCCTCACCAAAGCGCTGTTCAGTGGCAAGTTCAAGTTTGTGGTGCGCAATGTTGGGCTTCTTGTGTATGCTCCTACTGCTACTTGATTCTTACCCTGCTCCTGCTGCTTCCTCTCTCTGTCAGAAGTTCTCGTGTCGCCCTGTCTCGTGCCCCTTGCATTGCGCTGTCATTGCCATCATTTTAACACCCTTGCTCCTACTCGTGACCGGCGTCTATGGGTCATGGGGGAGTGATGGTATGTGAATCACGGTGACCTCTTAACTTGTTACAGCTCACCGGTATGCAGGGACACTAGAGTGAATTCTGCGTGGCGGGTGAGTTGGCTATCCTCACATGCTCTCGAGGGTTTTCTCGGTGCCCAGCTCTCTGTATCCATTTTCTCACTGAAACTATCCTTGCGCGTTCATAGTTCAGTTACACGGAGTTTCTGTTTCTGTACCTTGCGCTTCTTTCAGTTTGTCATTCGGACAACCGAGGAGCCAGCTTTGGAGCTTGCAGTTGGGTTAGCCTATTCTTCTGACCTGCTGGTTGGACTTGCACGCCTGGTTGCAAACACGTCAGTAAGTCTAGATAGATGCACTTGTCCATTGTTTTTCCAGTCTAACTTCTACATTTTCAAACATATCTTTGCCGTCTCTTCACCTTTCAGAGTATCATCTTTCATGCTGTATTTTGTACTGTGTGCTCTCTCACACAGAATGGTACTCAGGGGGTTCCTCTATGAAATTGATGCTAGTACCAATGGCACTCTTGGGCGACGGCTCCCCAGGCATGGCCATGGTCATTGAGTCTGTACATGTGTGTGTGTGTGTGTGTGTGTGTGTGTGTGTGTGTATGTGTGTGTGTGTGTGTGTGTGTGTGTGTGCGTGTGTGTGTG
>SZWC01001242.1:253309-297139 GCA_023375785.1 Penium margaritaceum | reverse complement strand
GGGGGGGGTGTCTGTGGGGGTGTCGACTGGGGGGTGGCCGCTGCAGATCGTCGAGATGATAATGGGTCAGATGACAGCGACATGCGCTTACGTTTGTGTTCGCCGCTCCCGTTGTTCCCGCTATGTCCACCGCCTCGGTTCTTCGCCATCACCTGGCCAGAGGAATGTAGGGTGTGGGTGTGTGGGGAGCATAGGGTGGTTACTAGGACAGCAAATGGGAAATTTGCGAGATTCGTCCCAGAAGCGACGATGCATTCCATCGTTTTTCAAGGCCATAAACGCAGAGCAGAGGGCAGTTTTTGTATGAAAACGGAGTGAGTTTGCGAATTGCACAAGTGGCCACACATTGTTGCGGAATGTCGCACTACACCATCTTTGCCAGACAAGATAGGTGAAGACGGAGTGGAAGATAAGCCACAGGCGGGGGGTAGTTCGAGGGGGGGGAAGAGTACCAAAGAGGAGCACAAACCATGGTGGGTTAGCAACCCCAATGATAGAGGAGAGAAGATGCTTGATGTAGGACATAAGGTCGGATAAGTGTGGACAATGTAAGAATATGTGGAGTGTGTCTTCTAATTCACCGCAAAACGGGCAGTTTTGGTCATCTTCCTCAAGGATAGGTGACATGCGTGTACCGCTTTGAAGGGCATGGCATGCGACTCTGATTTTTACATCTCTTGCCTCAGGTGGAATCCACGGGTCGTGGATGTTCATGAGGATCTCCGACCACGGGGGCGGTGAGCCTGTGATCCTGGGCCAGTCATGATAAGGGTCGGCAAGAGTGGGTGGAGTGCTTATTTTGTTTAGATGGAGACGGCATGCTCGTGGACTGCTTAGTTGGACTAGCCGGTCGTAGACTCTGTGGAGACCGTATGGGCAGTGTGTCAATGCTTGGCAGAAAAGGCCTGGGCAGTCTATGCTGTTATTCCAAGGTATGGGGCATATTGGGGTGATATCGGCGGGTTGGAAAGGGCGGGGATCGCCTGAGGGGCGGGAGAGGCGGACCGGGTTTGCAAATGGGGTGCATATTAGGGAGTCTCCCTCAACCTGGTCGAGGCATAGTACTGTTGGTGGGTGTGCATCTGATGCGTGTGCGTTGTGAACGAACCATGTGCTGTATGATGCGAGAATGTCACCCGGCTCACTCCGGGTTGGGGGCATACAGCTGGGGGCGTAGAGCTGGGCCGCCAGGGTACAGAGATGGGCCGTTTGGGCGCAGACCTGAGCTGTTCGGGTGCAGATCTGATCTGAGGAAGTACAGATCTGACCTATAGTTTTGCCGCTAGAAGCTCCTGAGGACACTAAGAAAATAGTGTTTACTGGATCGGTCATTTTTCTGACATATCTACCAATCGGGGTGCAAGAATGTTTCGGACTGTATGCCCCTCCCACGTCCGCAGGCGCACAACCAAGGTTGGCCCAGAAGAAAACCTTCATGGCCATCGACCTAGATGTCCGGACAGACTCCGGACAATACGGAATGACGAGTCTGACGCCAGGATAAAAGGGTAAGGACTGTACGTTGGGTCGCTCCTCCTTGGCCTCTCCCTGTCCTGTTTCACGGAACCGGTCTTCATGGAAAACTCTTCCAACTCATGAATCCGGCTTCAAACAGGATAAAAATGCAATTGAAATAAAATAGATTCAACCACCGTCATAGAGGAAGGAAAAAAAGTTAGATTCTGTCTCTAATCATGTCAACCTCTTTTTCATAACATAATGAAGCATTCATCTTAATTTTTCAAAAGAAATGTTTTATGTGAAGTTCATGATAGACATGTGAAGCTAGCATGTTCACAATACAAGAACAGATTAATCTCATTTAAATCATGTAGCGGATTGAACGAAATCCTTGGCCGACTAGGCCAAAACCGCGGTGCTTGAGGGTCTCCAACCCTCAAGCCATTCCGTCCAACCGCCCACAGTCCCAGGTGACCCCGCTCGAGCCACATGGCTCCTTCGACCGGTCGGCGTGGCACTACCACGCTACACTCCCCCCAGTAGGAGTGAGAGCCGTCTCGGCATCTCCGGTAATTCCAACGTGGGATTCAAGCCATGGAGCTATGATACCAGTGTAGCAGATTCAACGGAATCCTTGGCCGACTAGGCCAAAACCGTGGTGCTTGAGGGTCTCCGACCCTCAAGCCATCCTGTCCAACCGCCCACAATCCCAAGTGACCCCGCTTGAGCCACGTGGCTCCTTCAACCGGTCGGCGTGGCACTGCCACGCTACAAATCAATTCATCATCATATAAAACAACATTAATAAAAATGAGAAGAAATTCCTTTTGAGGTTCTTCTTCAATATGTTGGTGAATTGTTATACATAACACTATATTGCCAAACACATTCGTTCAATTTTTGGGTATTTTTTAACTTGAACATCCACACAAGTTGGACTAAATCCAGCATAGCTTGAATTTTTTTAGGAAGAGTTCGTCCAACCCATACACAATGTTTAAGAGCACACATGGGCGAACAAAAAAAAAGCAGTTTGAACGAATGCGAGTGACAGTTTGGCAGTCCATTTACAACCCGTTTTGGCTTCCACGGACGAGGTAAAGTCTCATGGCATACCTTCCATTGTGTGATCCAGATTGTGAGCAATTATTTAGCCTTTTAAGAGATACTAATATGAATACTTTTGCTCGGTTACTATGTAACCCTGTGCATGCTTTGCGTGCAACACCTGCCTCTTGGTTTTTTCCCGTTGTCGTAACCATTGAGGGAAGGGAGGGTCACCGTGACACCACAATCAGCCCGGGTATTGAGCCCTGCCCCCGAAACTACAGTGTGTATAACCTGGGGTGTTTCTACCATAGGCAAAAACTATTTGAGAGGTATAATGATGGATGTCCTTGCCCACATGCTGCATTGCAAAACGGGGAGGTCCATCGAAGCAAGTGCATGTGGTTACGATGTGAGCGTATTTTGTTTTGGGAGTGGATGATTTGTACACTTCAATGGATTGTTTCTTGCAGGGTTGATGGGATGGTGTGTGTTAGCTTAGAGGTGGGGTTACTTCTAGGAGATCTCCAGCACTCTTGCCATATTTCGTGGAATAGATGTGCTCTTATGAGTTCCCACAGGGGGTGTGTGGGGTATTCGAAGGGCCCGATTAACAGGTCAGTAATCTCGGGTGTTTTCTTTCGGAAAAAGACGGCGTACATGGTTAGCAATCATTGAGTGAGGGTATCAGATGAGGGTAGAGGAGGAAGCAGTGTTCAATGGTTTCATCGTCGGGGCATCCGGGGCATTTCGAGGACGATGGCGGAGGTAGAAATTTGTAACGGGCGTTTACTTGGATGCTTCGTAGGAAGATGCAAAGCATGACATCTTGTGTGCGTAAGTTGATGGGGATGGATATCATTTTTTTGTGAATGGTTGCCCAATTTTGAGGCATCGTGGGGAAGTGTCTTGTCCAAGATAGTTGGTACGTGGGGGTCGGCTTCGTGATGGAGAGTAGTTTATTGTATAGTTCGCCAAGAGATCTTTTTTCTGTGCCTATCCAATGGCACGGTATCTTGGGCTGGGTAGGAACGGATACAAGAGAGCACCTTTTGCAGTAGATTGGGGTGACGTGTTGTGGGTCAAGGTTGGTGGTGGGGAGCCATGGGTGGGGTTGAACCTTCCCAGTGATGGTGTAGATATGCATTGGGGAAAGGTATAGTTCTTGATTTGTTTTTATTCTATAGCCAATTGTGATCGGAAGACCGCAAAGGGAGGAGAGAGTGACATATTTGGTGTATTGTAGGATGTCTTGGAACGTAGGGCGGTTAAGCATTGTGTGTTGCAAGGCTAGGGGAAGGTGAGCAACAACGGTTTCCAGGACGGTGACTTGTGATGGGGTGAGTGGTGGACGAAGGTTTTCACGGAGGTCTTGTGAGAAGAGGTGTTTGACTTGGAGTTCCGTGGTGAGGAGAAAGGGTTCATTTTGTGTGTGGCCAAATGGCGTTCCATCGGGTTTCGTTAGGAAGAAATTATATGCTAGGTATTCTTCAGCAATTTCAGTTTGGATGAGGTTTGGGGATTTTATCTCAGGTTGTGTTTGAAGGAAACATTTAAAGGCGAGGATCCACTTTTTATGGCAGGTGAGCGAGCGAAGGCATAGAATGGCTGGGTGGGAAAGGAAGAAGTGGCTAGACTTTGGGAGTTGTTGGCTATGTATGAGGGTGTATTTCTATGCGTGTTGTCCTGGACGGTAGAAGTCGTACATCCATGTGGCGCTTTGGGCAGCCATCAGTGTAGCAGGCCATTTAAGGCCGAGGCCTTGTTGGCTTACTGGTGTGGTGGCGGTGCCACGTGAGTAGATGTGTTTGTCAGAAGCGTGGGGTCACCCACAAAAAAGATGACCCCACGCTTCTGACAAACTATAGACCCATCTCCCTTTTGAACGTTGAATACAAAACCATTGCCAAAATACTCGCTGAACGTCTCAAACTGGCACTCCCATACATCATCAACCACGACCAGTCAGGGTCCGATCCGGGTCGGAACATCCAACACAACCTCACGCAACTACAAGACATTCATCACTGGGCCACCACAACAAAGACGCCCCTATACTACGGCGCTGATTTTGTAAATGCCTACGATTCCCTTGACAGAAATTTCCTATTTTCCAGCCTCGCCCACCTCGGTCTCCCACACTACTTCATCAAGTGGGCCCAACATCTACACCGCAACACCACTACACAACTGCCACCTGCCAACTGCCACTAACGGCCACCCCACCCCCACTGTGACACTCCACTCTGGCGTGCGGCAAGGATGCGCACTTGCCCCTGCCCTGTTCATATGCGCAATGGAATCCATAGCTGACTTCCTTCGCAAACGACTTCCAGGCATCCACCTCACACCACAAACAAGACGCACCTTTGTAGGGTATGCGGACAATGCCACCCTCCTCCTCCGATCCGAAGAATACATCAAGAAATGCAGCAGGGCTCTACGTACCATCGCCAAAATCACAGGCCTCTGAACCAACGCCCGCAAACCCCTCATCCTCCCCATTGGTGACCACACACCCATCCCATCACCCACCCCGTACACCGTCACCGACGGACCCATTCACATTATAGGCATTTTATTCAGTCGCACCTTCACCCCCTCGGACACATGGGAACCCATCCCCCAGCGCATCAAGAATGCCATCCCCCTCTGGAACAGCTTTCGTGCGCCTGTACGAACCAAGAGTCGCCATTAATAGCTATCTAAACCCAGAGTTCCTCTACTACTCATACACCGTTCCACCCCCAATGAATCTCCTCAACAACCTTGAGGCTACCCTTCTTCAGTTTATCTCTAGCCACAAATCCCCAGCCAACCCTAAGAAATTGTGCGTCCTATCTCTATCCTTCTTGCCACCTCTCAATTGCACGCAAGTGGCTCAACCTTGACGATGTTTTTTTGGGGTTACGTAGTAACCCTATGCAATCGGTTCGGTAGCCAAGAATGTTCGCTGATGTCAGAAAATCCGCTGCACAAGGACCTCCGCGAGGGCAATTGTCTCTTTGATCGGTGTTTCTGTCCACCGACAGCTCATCACGTATATTCCAGGTATTGTTTTCTGCACATCCGTCGCGTCCGGACGATAGGCTCTCTCTATGCGCTAGTTTTCCTGCGGAAGCAACTCCTAGTCCAAGGAAAACGCGTGAATCGGACAAACTTTGTGCAGCAACCAGTGCTTTTTCTGACACATATACCGGAGATCACAAGCAAGCACGTGAAACGACCGATTACTTCTCCTCGGACAGGAGGGGAAGGTCAAGCAAAAATTGCTTCCAAGGCAGAGCACAACTTTGAACCCGGCCTTAGTGTTTTACTACGTAACCCCGATGCACGCCTGCGTGCAGCCAATGCCACTAGTTTTTTTGTTTTGGGTTACATAGTAACCCTATTGTGGTCGCTTGGCTGCCCATGTTTTTGTCGTGTAGTGGTTTTTTTAGGATAAATTTGTGCCGAGTGCTGTGTTCCACCCCCATCCTGACGCGGACTGCCTCTCGTTGGGATTTGTACTTAGATACTGCCGTACCACCTCCTGGTTACTTTGAGAGTCCTATTCTGGAAGCGCCCTCCCATCGGATGTCTATGTGATGGGGGGTTAACGTACAACATGACAGCCAACGAAAAGAAACATGGACAAGGGTGCAACAAGACCGAAAAAAGTTGGCATCGATTCGTCCGGTGCCAGACGAATCGATGCCAACATCATCTGGCAAACGAGGAAAGCACCACACAACACACTGGCCAATCAGAAGCGAGAAACGAGTGAGAAGGGCAAGTGCCAGTGTGATTCGCTTTCGCCACTCACACTGTTCCATGAATGCCGAGACAGGGACGCCCACAAAACGGGGCCCAGTCTTGCGGGCAGGGTTGAGTCCTGGCGTAAGCGCAACCCGCAAGCCGCAAGCTTCCCCGCGCGAAGCTTGCGGCTTGCAGCGGCGTTTGACGTGCCTGAAGCCGCCAACATCGCATGCGCGCCGCGTGCGATGAAGGCGTCCCAATAGCAGCGGCGGACAGTGGCACACTATGGCTCACCGTGAATGTAAGCGCGTCATGTGCGGTGTGGGAAGCCCCCCCCCCCCCCTTACCTTCTGCACCCCACTAAACGTGGGCATTGAGGCAGAAGCAAAAAGAGAGTTGGCTTGGTTGGCTTGGTTGACTTGGTTAGGACGTGGGCATTTAAAAGCCGTGTGGAACCACCAACGTTTTACGCCACCAGTCACGCAGCACCTCCTGCATCCGTCCTCTTCCCCCTTTCCTTCCACCACCATGAATCGTTGCCAGAATGACTGATTTGTCCCTGCGCCGACTGGTGTCCCGCGTTGTGCTCTGCGCGAGCTGAACGACCTCCGCAACCTTCACTCCAAGAATGAACCGCCATCAGTTTTTCAGTCCCAGGTCGACGACCCTCCTGTGGTCCACCTTGCTGGAAATCTCCGCGCTTCCCACGAACAAGCTCGTGACCATGTTGCAGGAAGAGTCAAGATTGGAGATGTGCAGGCCGTTCCGATCATCATTGAGCATGGCGGCGTCGATGCTGACGCAGTGGTCGAGGATGCGCCGGGCGACATTGTGCCGCCGCCCTTCTTCATTGTGTGACCAGGAGGGAATGCAAACACCGGGGCTCAGCCGGCTGACCAGGTTGGTTGGTTGATGTAGTGGGAGGGCCGGTTCGGCCCTCCCTCCTTGCTGAAGCAAGGGGTGGTTGCACACCACCCCTCGCGTCAGCGTGGGCTGGCCAGCGGCCAGCATTTCGCTGGCCGGCGGCCAGCTTGCTGCCGGCCAGCTGGACGGCCGGCGGCCGGCCAAGCGACCGGCCGGCCAGCCGCCAGCCGCCGATCGCGGCCTCGCCACGATCGGCGGCTGAGGGGCCACGAGGGCCTCGAGGGCGAGGCCTCGTGGCCTTGTGCCCTCGCCCCCCCTCGCCCTCCTTGCAAACAAGCAAGCGAGGACGAGGGATAGGGGGAGCGAGGGTGAGGTCGAGAGAACTGGCGCGAAATTGTCAGCGTACCTCGCACGCAACGATTTTGTGCCAGAATGGCAAAACGTAAATCAAAGTTTGTTTGCGATGAACTTCGACATAAAATAAACAAAATAACTCGTGTGAACACACGATTTTGAGGTAAAAACCCCCGGTTTGGGTCCCAAAACCAGGAGTAAGGTTAAAAACGGAAATGGGCCTCTGGAGACTCGAAATATTCGAGTCTCCCTGCTCTGGGTTGTTGATGACGATTGCCCCTCAGTCCGGCGGAGGGGGTAAACCCCTGACGCGGACTGAGAACGCTATTCTGCGAACTCCGACGACAACTTCAGAGCAGAAGCTGGAGACTCGACCCGTTACAGTGGTTCACAGAGCCAGACGACCCTCGCGACCAAGGGTTCGACGGAAACGACGGCTACGTCTTACATAAAATGCCGCCGGCAGCTGCCAGAAGCTGCAGAAATGCCAGAAGGGATTACGAAATCTACACCTAACGGATTAAAGTACCGTTAAGTACGTTGGAGAGCTGAAAAAGGGCCCTACTCAGGGGAGCCTCTTCCCTCCCGCCTCTCCTCACTTCCAGGGGACCTAAGGGATTTTTGTGGGACGGGGTGGGGAGTGCCCACCCCCAAACTACCTAGTTTTTTCCCTCTTCTCAAGGCTCCTTCCGCTCCTCTTCAACCAAAAATTATTGCACCACCTTTCTCCAATACCAGAGACTCTCACGGCCCGAGAGAAAAAGAAAAAGGAGAAAAGCGCTACTTGGAGAACGTTTGGAGGCCGCCACATTGCTGTGGAGCAGAAGAAAGGCGCCTCCAAGGAGGGGGAAGGTGTGCCAAGAAGACGCAAGAAGAGACCAAGGAAGACCACAAGACAAGAAGAAAAGAAGACAAGAAGACAAGAAGAAAAGTAGTATTTCCTTCTTGATCTTGTACTTGCTTGTTTTCTTGCTCTTTGTCCTAGTTTTGTGAGCGGTACTCACACTTCTTGTTCTTCCCTTGTATTGTTATTTTCTGTTATCCTAGATCCTAGTTTCTTCCAAGTGTCGTGAGTCACGGCTTAGGAAGACTAGTTTCAAAACCCAAGACCTTGTGCCGACGTGGCGGCTTATAGAAACTTAAATTGAAATTACCTCACCGATCGTGAGAGCTAGATTTTAGGAGGCGATTCCTCCTTTAAGTTGTGGGATGATCCTCACAACAACCTTCACGTGCTAGTTACACGAACGACAAGATGACAAGTGCCGGACCGTCCAAGACCAACAAGGGCAAGGTGGTGACGGCCTCACCATGAGCTCTCGGCGGACTCCAAATTTTGGGAGCCGCCGCTGCGAGCACGGTTGCCAGTCCAAAGGCAACCGTACCACCTAAGACAACCGTACCGCCTAAGGCAACCGTACCGCTTAAGGCCACCGTACCGCCTAAGGCAATCGACGCCAACCTCGGCGACACCGAGAAGCAAGCGGAGGCAGCAAAAGTGCTCAACGTACACGTTGACGTGCACGTGGACGGCCCCCACGCGACGGACGACTCGATGGAGGAGGATCTCCTAGAGGACGACCCCGACAAAGAGCACGACACGGGTGATGTCGAAGGCGATGAGGATCGCGACCATCGTCATCGTTGTGCGGCAAACTCGAGCTAATTGCTCGAGAAGTATAAGACGCCCGCCGCATCACCTGAAGCTGCCGATGGCAACAAGACTGCCGAGAGTAGCAAGGGCGTTGAAAGCAATCACACGGGAATCTCCTACGAGAACGAGCCGGACGACGATGCCGCGAAGGCAATTCGCGATGACCGTCGTAGGCTTGCAAAGTTTGCTGCTGAGGCAGTAGACCGACTCAGGATCACCACTGATGGTACAGATATGACACCACTTAGAGGAATGGGGACAGACCCCCCTTCCTACGATGCGGCCACAATGGGGCAAGGCAATGCCCACTCGAGCGTCGTCGCTGATGACAGTCTCCTCAGAAAGGTGGGACTCCTTGGAGGTGTGTACACGAACCGTACCCCCTTGTAGTGGGTAAGGGTGTACCGACAACGTGAGGCCCTGGAGGCTATCGTCGATGCTCTGATGACATCAGAGCTCAAGTACGCATTCGCGAACCTGCTGGCCCACGTCGGGTAGAGCATCACGGACCTCGAACGTGATCGCCAGCTGCAGCGCCTAGCCACCCATGAGGCAAGCCGCCGATGCAACAACCTCGATAAGGCATTGCAAAGCGTGACCCAGGTGCAGATGCAATAGCAAGCACAGCGTGTCGCAGCTGCGAATGCCACTGCCGATGGCAGCGACGACTTGTCTACCTCGACGAATTTGGGGTCGGTCATGAACACGTCCTTCCTTCACAGTGTGGAGATCTTCCAGAAGGGTGTGAAGCTGACTGACTGGCTGAATTGCATGGAGCACGTTCTACGTGTCCACAAGGCTCCACTCAGCCAGTGGGAAGACCTTGCCACGACGCAGCTTGAAGACAAACTCTTCAAGTATGTGGTCAAGGAGTGGACTGCGTAGCAGCCACACCTCCAGTGGTAGCCCATGCCGTGGGAGGCCTTTTACGCAATCATGCGCAAGAAGTGTACCCAACATGAGGAGGCACAGTGCGCCTTCCACAAGATCAAGGACATCAGGCAGCTTGGCAGCTCGCTCGAATCCTACTTAAGCGAGTTTGCCGCACTCATGGAGGAAGTCGAAAGCTTCACCCAGGGCGACGGGACTCAGACCTTTCAAACACCTAGATTGCATGCTGTTGGACTACTTGTGTGATGGTCGCACCAGCGAGAAGCTGAAGGACAAGACCACCACGACGGCCACTGGCCAAGCTTGGACAAGCTAGAGGGCGTTGTGCGACTACATGAGCGAAGTGTATTCGGTGAACCCGAAGCACTACTCTGATGTACGGCCAAACGCGCATGCACAACAAGGCCGCGACATGCGCATGGACGATGCAGGGGCTGGTGGGTCAGCTGGACAGCGAGGCAGGACCAAGGACAAGCAGCCTACAAACCCTTCAGCCAAGAAGGCTAGTGGATACAAGGGCCCCAACAACAAGCGCAGAAGCAAGAATAACAAGCTACAGGCAGCACGTGAGCGTCGCAATGCATCTTTCCGCGAAGGGCTCTGCCACAACTGCATGCAGCCAGGCCACTTTAGGGCTCAGTTTCCTCAGGCTGCTGGTGGTGGACAAGAGGCCGCGGCAATAGCTGCTGCAGCAGCACCTCGTGGGGATGGTGCACCAGGAGGCCGCGGACAGGGCCGTGGACAGGGTCGCGGTCGCGGCAATGGGTCCGGCCGTGGTAACGGACGGGGCCGTGGGGCGGGTTTTGTCGGATTTTATCTCGGAGATTGCTTTAAGGGGTGCAGCCACTGAGCAAATAAAGAGTGACAATGCAGGTTAATCTCTGGAGTCACGCGATCAACATCTGAACGGTCTCACAACCGACAAATGTGCGTGCCTCGCCAAAACCAAAACCAACGGCCTCGCACCTCAACGGCCCAGGCGAAACGTACCTGCGAAGATCGTGTCTGCACTCACCACTCCCCCATGCGTATGGCTAGCAAAGCCGAATCGTGATCTCAAGACGCTTCCTACTCTCTCACTTGCACGAGCCGCCACCTCATGCTCGCTCGATGAAGCGCGCTAGGATAGACCGTTCCTATTTGTATTGCTTGTACTCCAGTCTATCATCAATCCATTGGATTCTCCTTCAGGCTCGCCCTTTGGGCCGCCTCCAATCCCTTTGCCCTCAATCTCAGCTCAGCGCCCGTGCTCCCGCACTGCGCCCTCTTACCTCCGTCCAACGTCACTCATACGTCAGCAACGCCCGCACCGTCAAGGAAGCTTCCGCCCTTCCCACAAAGTGCTGCGTTCACTCCTTTTCTAACAAGATCTCAGTGCTCGCACCTTTGGTGTTGCACCCAAGCCTCTCCTCATCATCTTGCATCATCATTTCGCTTCCGCTTCCTCCTCCTATCGTCATTACCGCTTTGCTTTTGCTCGTGCTTCTGTCCACCATTGAAACGCTTGCCCCTGCGACCGCGTCCACTCTATGGCAGCACCTGCAATCTTCTGACATGGTATCAGAGCCCAAGTAACACCCCTGGCTCCTTCGTGCTTACCGCCGTCGGCCGCACCCACTTCTACTTCCATCGGATTTCTCTGCCTCGAAGAACTGTGGTCGCCAAAAGAACTGCGGTGGCAGCGCTTCTTCTGATTGAGGTGTCGTGGCAGCACCATTCCACTTCCTCTTGGTAATTGTGCACACGAGGTTCTGCCCCTGCGCTTACTCCGTCACATCAGCAAGCAACTTTTGTCCATTTATCATCTCCGCCTTCAGTGCACGTGGTTCTGCCCCTGCACTCATTCCCATCTTCCTCCGCAGCAGCATTTCCGCTGTCAAACTCATCATCACTGACACCCTCGTTTCGCTCTTCACTTTGATCAAAAGTCATCCGCGCACTCTCATTGCCGCAGCAAAATCCTTTCCTCTTCAAGCACTTCAACATTGTCTTGAGAAAAGATATCCCGCACCCCTCTCTGTGCAGCTTTGACTCCCTACACATTGCCCTCATCCAGCCTCCATCTACATACTCCACTGCCCGTCACAGCCACTTCCTCTTCATTCACGATCAATACTCACAGCACTGCACTATCCTCTCCCTTCGCACATTGACCGGGGCTGTCCCTGCACTTAGAGACTGGCTGAAGCAACAGACCAAGCACTTTGACCGACCACCTCCCCTCATCCTCTCCAACACTACTTATGCACCTCTTCACACCTTTCTCACAAGCGACTGCATGACCCTCGGAACATTGCTAATCGCAGCTCCCGTCCACGGCAAGTTTCTCATCAATCGCCTACTGCAGGAAGCAGACTGCTTCATGAAAACGCATCACATGACCTCACAAATCTGGACTGCCTGCCTCCGCAGGGTTTTCACCGCTCACAACCTACGCAGATCCAAGTACGGCCCGAGTCCAAGAACTGTATGGATGTGTGATCGGAACCAGTCTACTTCCTACTGCAAGCCCACACTACCTCACTGCAACTCAAATGAACTTCCCTCTGCGCCACTGACAAACTGTACCTCCCCCCTCACTGACAATTCCTCACCCACTTCACTCACTGACTCCGCCCAAAAACTACTGCATCGCCCAGGTTTCTCTCCTCCCTCTACAACCTGGTACTGAGGCACCAACCACCTCCAAAACCTCCCAAGCTCTCTCTGCGCTACACTCCCACATAAGCAGGATTCACAGGCCTACCATTCAAGGCTTGCACCCCTCTCCAGATCAAAGGAGGGTGTCGGATATTATCTCGGAGATCGCTTCAAGGGGTGCAGCCATTGAGCAAACAAAGAGTGACAATGCAGGTTCATCTCCGGAGTCACGCGATCACCATCCAAACGGTCTCATGACCGACATATGTGCGAGCCTCGCCAAAACCAAAACCAACGGCCTCGCACATCAACGGCCCAGGCAAAACGCACCTGCAAAGATCGTGCCTGCACTCACCACTCCCCCATGCGTACGGCTAGCAAAGCCGAATCGTGGTCTCGAGGCGCTTCTTGCTCTCTCACTTGCCCGAGCCGCCACCTCTATGCTCGGTCGACGAAGCGCGCTAGGATAGACCTTTCCTATTTGTATTGCTTGTACTCTAGACTATAATCAATCCATTGGAATCTCATTCAGGCTCGCCCTTTGGTCTGCCTCCAATCCCTTTGCCCTCAATCTCAGCTCAGCGCCCGTGCTCCCGCACTGCGCCTTCTTACCTCTGTCCAACGTCAATCATACGTCAGCAACGCCCGCACCGTCAAGGAAGCTTCTGCCCTTCCCACAAAGTGCTGCGTTCACTCCTTTCCTAACAAGATCTCAGTGCTCGCACCTTCGGTGCTGCGCCCAGGCCTCTCCTCATCATCTTGCATCATCATTTTGCTTCCGCTTCCTCCTCCTATCGTCATTACCGCTTTGCTTCTGCTCGTGCTTCTGTCCACCATTGAAACGCTTGTCCCTGCGACCGCGTCCACTCTATGGCAGCACCTGGAATCTTCTGAAAGGTTTTCCCCAACCCTGAGTGACATTAGTGGGGACCACTCACGGATAAAACTAGATCACGAGTGTGGATTCTTGATTTCAGATGAGGATATTAAATAATTTGAGTTTTGACGAGTTCAAATCTCTATGTTGTTTTCTCTCCTCTTGTTGAATCGCATTCTACACTTGTTGATCGACGTTGCCCACTAAACCTTGCATCTCCAGACGAGATGTATGACCACACATGCTTAGTGGTGGTGACACCAACCACTGTACAAGCTTTGTGTGACATAGTGATTGAAGCAAACGCTCTCAAGGTAATAAGTTCAATCACGTTCGTAGTACCTTTAGTCGATGATTTCAACCTAGTCAAATCTAAAGACTGGAAGGTGCTAGCCGAATTCACACGTGCCCACAAGATGTGGAATCAAGTGGGTGAATCATGGGAGTTGCGACGCCCGTCGTACGCTCCAGTACCAAAGTGTGATGCTCTAGTACCAAAGTGTAGAGCTCTAGTGCAAAAGTGTGATGCTCTAGTGCCAAAGTATGACGCTCTAGTGCCAAAGTATGACGCTCTAGTACCAAAGTGTGACACTCTAGTGACAGAGTGTGACGCTCTAGTGCCAAAGTGTGAAGCTCTAGTTCCAAAGTGTGATGCTCTAGTGCCAAAGTGTAATTCTATAGTGACAAAGTGTGACGCTCTAGTGCCAAAGTGTGAAACTCTAGTGCCAAAGTGTGACGCTCTGGTGCCAAAGTGTCTCGCTCTACTTCCATAGTGTGACGCTCTAGTGCCAAAGTGTGAAGCTCGTGTACCACAGTGTGACACTTTGGTGCCAAAGTGTGAAGCTCTAGTGCCAAAGTGTGATGCTCTAGTGCCAAAGTGTGACGCTCTAGTGCCAAAGTGGGAAGCTCTAGTGCCAAAGTGTGACACGCTAGTGCCAGAGTGTGACGCTCTAGTGCCAACGTGTGAAACTCTAGTGCCAAAGTGTGAAGCTCTAGTGCCAAAGTGTGACGCTCTAGCATCAATGTATGAAGATCTAGTGCCAAAGTGTGACGCTCTAGTGCCAGAGTATGACGCTCTAGTGCCAAAGTGTGGACCTCTAGTACCAAAGTGTGATGCGTTGATGCCAAAGTGTGACGCTCTAGTGCCAAAGTGTGACGCTCTAGTACCAAAGTGTGACCCTCTAGTGCCAAAGTGTGATGCTCTAGTGCCAAAGTGTTACGCTCTAGTGCCATTCTAGTGCCAAAGTATGAAATAATAGTGCCAAAGTGTGACTCTCTAGTGCCAAAGTGTGATCCTCTAGTTCCAAAGTGTGACGCTCTAGTGCCAAAGTGTGACGCTCTAGTCCCAAAGTGTGAAGCTCTAGTGCCAAAGTGTGGCGCTCTAGTGCCAAAGTTTGAAGCCCTAGTGCCAAAGTGTGATGCTCTTGTGCCAAAGTGTGACGCTCTAGTGCCAAAGTGTGACGCTATAGTGCGAAAGTGAGAAGCTCTAGTACCAAAGTGTGAAGCTCTAGTGCCAAAGTGTGACGCTATAGTGCCAAAGTGTGAAGCTATAGTGCCAAAGTGTGAAGCTCTAGTTCCAAATTGTGACGCTCTAATGCCAAAGTGTGACACTCTCGTGCCAGTTTTTGATGCTTTAGTGCCAAAGTGTGACGCTCTAGTGCCAAAGTGTGACGCTCTAGTGCCAAAGTGTGACGCTCTAGTGCCAACGTGTGACACTCTAGTGCCAAAGTGTGACGCTCTAGTGCCAACGTGTGACGCTCTAGTGCCAAAGTGTGACACTCTCGTGCCAGTTTTTGATGCTTTAGTGCCAAAGTGTGACGCTCTAGTGCCAAAGTGTGACGCTCTAGTGCCAAAGTGTGACGCTCTAGTGCCAACGTGTGACACTCTAGTGCCAAAGTGTGACGCTCTAGTGCCAAAGTGTGACGCTCTAGTGCCAAAGTGTGTCGATCTAGTGCCAAAGTGTGTTGCTCTAGTTCCAAAGTGTGACGCTCTGGTGCCAAAGTGTGACGCTCTAGTGCCAAAGTGTGACGATCTATTGCCAGAGTGTGACGCTGTAGTGCCAATTTGTGAAGCTCTAGTGCCAAAGTGTGAAGCTCTAGTGCCAAAGTGTGACGCTCTAGTGACAAAGTGCGACGCCCTAGTGCCAAAGTGTAAATCCCTAGTGCCAAAGTGTGACGCTCTAGTGTTAAAGTGTGATGCTCCAGTGCCAAAGTGTGATGCTCTAGTGCCAAAGTGTGACGCTCTAGTGCCAAAGTGTGACGCTCTAGTGCCAAAGTGTGACGCTCTAGTGCCAAAGTGTGACGCTCTAGTGCCAAAGTCTGACGCTCTAGTGCCAAAGTGTGACGCTCTAGTGCCAAAGTGTGTCCCTCTAGTGCCAAGGTGTGACGCTCTAGTGCCAAAGTGTGACGCTCTAGTGCAACAGTGTGACGCTCTATTAGCAAAGTATGATGCTCTAGTGCGAATGTGTGATGCTCTAGTGCCAAAGTGTGAAGCTCTACTGCCAAAGTAAGACGCTCTAGTGCCAAAGTATGACATTCTAGTGCCAAAGTGTGACTCTCTAGTGCCAAAGTGTGATCCTCTAGTGCCATAGTGTGACGCTCGAGTGCCAACGTGTGACCCTCTAGTGTCAAAGTGTGGAGCTCTAGTGCCAAAGTGTGATGCTCTAGTTCCAAAGTGTGACGCTCTAGTGCCAAAGTCAGAAGCGCTAGTGCCAAAGTGTGATGCTCTAGTGCCAAAGTGCGACGCTCTAGTTCCAAATTGTGACGCTCTAGTGCCAATGTGTGAATCTCTAGTACCAAAGTGTGACGCTCTAGTGCCAATGTGTGACGCTCTAGTGCCAACGTGTGAAGCGGTAGTACCAAGGTGTGAAGCTCTAGTGCCAAAGTATGACATTCTAGTGCCAAAGTGTGACGCTCTAGTGCCAAAGTGTGATGCTCTAGTACCAAATTGTGGTGCTCTAGTGCCAAAGTGTGACGCTCTACTGCCAAAGTGTGACGCTCAAGTGCCAAAGTGTGGAGCTCTAGTACCAAAGTGTGACGCTCTATTGCCAGAGTGTGACGCTCCAGTGCCAAAATATGAAGCTCTAGTGCCAAAGTGCGAAGGTATAGTGCCAAAGTGTGACGCTCTAGTGCCATGGTGAGATGCTCTAGTGCAAAAGTGTGAAGCTCTAGTGCCAAAGTGTGACGCCCTTGTGCCAAAGTGTGACTCTCTAGTGCCAAAGTGTGATGCTGTAGTGCCAAAGTGTGACGCTCTAGTGCCAAAGTGTGACGCTCTAGTGCCAAAGTGTGACGCTCTAGTGCCAAAGTGTGACGCTCTAGTGCCAAAGTGTGATGCTCTAGTGCCAAAGTGTGAAGCTCTAGTGCCAAAGTGTGACGCCCTTGTGCCAAAGTGTGACTCTCTAGTGCCAAAGTGTGATGCTGTAGTGCCAAAGTGTGACGCTCTAGTGCCAAAGTGTGACGCTCTAGTGCCAAAGTGTGACGCTCTAGTGCCAAAGTGTGACGCTCTAGTGCCAAAGTGTGTTGCTCTAGTGCCAACGTGTGTTGCTCTAGTTCCAAAGTGTGACGCTCTATTACCAAAGTATGACGCTCTAGTGGCAAAATGTGATACTCTAGTGCCAAAGTGTGAAGCTCTAGTGCCAAAGCATGACGCTCTAGTGTCAAAGTTTGACGCTCTACGGGCAAAGTGTAAAGCTCTAGTGCCAACGTGTGATGCTCTAGTGCCAAATTGTGACGCTCTAGTGCGAAAGTGTGACGGTCTAGTGCCAAAGTGTGACGCTCTAGTGCCAAAGTGTGTCGCTCTAGTTCAAAGGTGTGACGCTCTAGTGCCAAAGTGTGACGCTCTAGTGCCACAGTGTGACGCTCAAATAGCAAAGTATGATGCTCTAGTGCCAATGTATGACGATCTAGTGCCAAAGTGTGAAGCTCTAGTGCCAAAGTGAGATGCTCTAGTGCCAAAGTATGACATTCTAGTGCCAAAGTGTCTCTCTAGTGCCAAAATGTGATCCTCTAGTACCATAGTGTGACGCTCTAGTGCCACAATGTGACGCTCTAGTGCCAAAGTGTGGAGCTCTAGTGCCAAAGTGTGACGCTCTAGTGCCAAAGTGTGTCGCTCTAGTTCAAAGGTGTGACGCTCTAGTGCCAAAGTGTGACGCTCTAGTGCCACAGTGTGACGCTCTAGTAGCAAAGTATGATGCTCTAGTGCCAATGTATGACGCTCTAGTGCCAAAGTGTGAAGCTCTAGTGCCAAAGTGAGATGCTCTAGTGCCAAAGTATGACATTCTAGTGCCAAAGTGTCTCTCTAGTGTCAAAATGTGATCCTCTAGTGCCATAGTATGACGCTCTAGTGCCAAAGTGTGACGCTCTAGTGCCAAAGTGTCGAGCTCGAGTGCCAAAGTGTGATGCTCTAGTGCCAAAGTGTGGCACTCTAGTGCCAAAGTGTGACACTCCAGTGCCAAAGTGTGATGCTCTAGTACCAAATTGGGTCGCTCTAGTTCCAAAGTGTGATGCTCTAGTGCTTAAGTGTGACGCTCTAGTGCCAAAGTGTGAAGCTCTAGTGCCAAAGTGTGACGCTCTAGTGCCAAATTTTGAAGCTCTAGTGCCAAAGTGTGATGCTCTAGTGACAAAGTGTGACGCTCTAGTTCCAAATTGTGACGCTTGAGTGCCAAAGTGTGAAGCTCTAGTACGAAAGTGTGACGCTCTAGTACCAACGTGTGACACTCTAGTGCCAACGTGTGACACTCTAGTGCCAAAGTGTGAAGCTATAGTACCAAAGTGTGAAGCTCTAGTAACAAAGTGTGACACTCTAGTGCCAAAGTGTGACGCTCTAGTGCCAAAGTGTGACGCTCTAGTACCAAAGTGTGGTGATCTAGTGCCAAAGTGTGATGCTCTAGTGCCAAAGTGTGACGCTCAAGTGCCAAAATATGGAGCTCTAGTGCCAAAGTGTGACGCTCTAGTGCCAACGTGTGACGCACTAGTGCCCCAATGTGTTGCTCTAATTCCAAATTGTGATGCTCGAGTATCAAAGTGTGACACTCTAGTGCCAAAGTGTGACGCTCTAGTGCCAAAGTGTTATACATTAGTGCCAAAGTATGATGCTCTAGTGCCAAAGTGTGAAGCTCTAGTGCCAACGTGTGACGCTCTAGTGACAAAGAGTGAAGCTCTAGTGTTCAAGTTTGACGCTCTTGTGCCAAAGTGTGACGCTCTAGTGCCAAAGTGTGATGCTCTAGTGCCAAATTGTGATGCTCTAGTGCCAAAATGTGACGCTCTACTGCCAGAGTGTGACGCTCTAGTGCCAAAGTGTGGAGCTCTAGTGCCAAAGTGTGACGCTCTAGTGCCAAAGTGTGACGCTCTAGTGCCAAAGTGTGACGCTCTAATGCCAAAGCGTTACCCTCTAGTGCCAAAGTGTGATGCTCTAGTGCCAAAGTCTGACGCTCTACTGCCAAATTGTGAAGCTCTAGTGCCAAAGTGTCACGCTCTAGTTTCAAAGTGTGACGTTCTAGTGCCAACGTGTGACGCTCTAGTGCCAATGTGTGAGGCTCTAGTACCAAAGTGTGACGCTCTAGTGCAAAAGTGTGACGCTCTAGTGCCAACGTGTGAAGCTCTAGTGCCAAATTGTCACGCTCTAGTGCCAAAGTGTGACGCTTTAGTGCCAAAGTGTGACGCTCTAGTGCGCAAGTGTGATGTACTAGTGCTACAATGTGACGCTCTAGTGCCAAAGTGTGGAGCTCTAGTGCCAGAGTGTGATGCTCTAGTGCCAAAGTGTGACGCTATAGTGCCAAAGTGTGATGCTCTTGTGCGAAGGTGTAACTGTGACGCTCTAGTGCCGAAGTGTAAAGCTCTAGTACCAAAGTGTGGAGCTCTAGTGCCAAAGTGTGACGCTCTAGTACCAAAGTGTGACGCTCAAGTGCCACAGTGTGGAGCTCTAGTGCCAAAGTGTGACGCTCTATTGCCAAAGTGTGACGCTCCAGTGCCAAAGTGTGAAGCTCTAGTGCCAAAGTGTGAAGCTATAGTGCCAAAGTGTGACGCTCTAGTGCCAAGGTGCGACGCTCTAGTGCGAAAGTATGAAGCTCTAGTGCCAAAGTGTGACGCTCTAGTGCCAAAATATGACGCTCTAGTGCCAAAGTGTGATGCTCTAGTGCCAAAGGGTGACGCTCTTGTGCCAAAGTGTGACGCTCTAGTGCCAAAGTGTGACGCTCTAGTGCCAAAGTGTGACGCTCTAGTGCCAAAGTGTGTCGCTCTAGTTTCAACGTGTGTCGCTCTAGTTCCAAAGTGTGACACTCTTGTGCCAAAGTGTGACGTTCTAGTGTTAAAATGTGATACTCTAGTGCCAAAGTGTGAAGCTCTAGTGCCAAAGTATGGCGCTCTAGTGTCAAAGTATTACGCTCTAGGGGCAAAGTGTAAAGCTCTAGTGCCAAAGTGTGATGCTCTAGTGCCAAATTGTGATGCTCTAGTGCCAAAGTGTGACGCTCTAGTGCCGAAGTGTGACGCTCTAGTGCCAAAGTGTGTCGCTCAGTTCAAAGGTGTGACGCTCTAGTGCCTAAGTGTGACGCTATAGTGCCTCAGTGTGACGCTCTAGTAGCAAAGTAAGATGCTCTTGTGCTAATGTATGACGCTCTAGTGCCAAAGTGTGAAGCTCTAGTGCCAAAGTGAGACGCTCTAGTGCCAAAGTATGACATTCTAGTGCCAAAGTGTCTCTCTAGTGTCAAAATGTGATCCTCTAGTGCCATAGTATGACACTCTAGTGCCAAAGTGTGACGCTCTAGTGCCAAAGTGTGGAGCTCTAGTGCCAAAGTGTGATGCTCTAGTGCCAAAGTGTGGCACTCTAGTGCCAAAGTGTGACACTCCAGTGCAAAAGTGTGATGCTCTAGTGCCAAATTGGGTCGCTCTAGTTCCAAAGTGTGATGCTCTAGTGCCAAAGTGTGACGCTATACTGCCAAAGTGTGAAGCTCTAGTGCCAAAGTTTGACGCTCTAGTGCCAAAGTTTGAAACTCTAGTGCCAAAGTGTGATGCTCTAATGCCAAAGTGTGACGCTCTAGTGCCAAAGTGTGACGCTCTAGTGCCAAAGTGTGAAGCTCTAGTACCAAAGTGTGACACTCTAGTTCCAACGTGTGACACTCTAATGCCAACGTGTGACACTCTAGTGCCAAAGTGTGAAGCTATAGTACCAGAGTGTGAAGCTCTAGTGTCAAAGTGTGACACTCTCGTGCCAAGGTGTGACGCTCTAGTGCCAAAGTGTGACGCTCTAGTACCAAAGTGTGGTGATCTAGTGCCAAAGTGTGATGCTCTAGTGCCAAAGTGTGATTCTCAAGTGCCAAAATGTGGAGCTCTAGTGCCAAAGTGTGACGCTCTAGTGCCAAGGTGTGACACTCTAGTGCCACAATGTGACGCTCTAGTGTCAAATTATGACGCTCAAGTACCAAAGTGTGATACTCTAGTGCCAAATTGTGACGCTCTAGTGCCAAAGTGTTATGCTTTAGTGCCAAAGCATGACGCTCTAGTGCCAAAGTGTGAAGCTCTAGTGCCAATGTGTGACGCTCTAGTGACAAAGAGTGAAGCTCTAGTGTGCAAGTGTGACATTCTAGTGCCAAAGTGTGATGCTCTAGTGCCAAAGTGTGATGCTCTAGTGCCGAAGTGTGATGCTCTATTGCCAAAGTGTGATGCTCTACTGCCAGAGTGTGACGCTCTAGTGCCAAAGTGTGGAGCTCTAGTGCCAAAGTGTGACGCTCTAGTGCCAAAGTGTGACGCTCTAGTGCCAAAGTGTGACGCTCTAGTGCCAAAGCGTGACCCTCTAGTGCCATAGTGTGAGGCGCTAGTGCCAAAGTTTGACGCTCGAGTGCAAAAGTTTGAAGCTCTAGTGCCAATGCGTGACGCTCTAGTTGCAAAGTGTGACGTTCTAGTACCAAAGTGTGACAATCTAGTGCCAAAGTGTGACGCTCTAGTGCGAACGTGTGAAGCTCTAGTGCCAAATTGTCACTCTCTAGTGCCAAAGTGTGACGCTCTAGTGCCAAAGTGTGACGCTCTAGTGGGCAAGTGTGATGCACTAGTGCCAAAGTGTGACGCTCTAGTGCCAAAGTGTGGAGCTCTAGTGCCAGAGTGTGATGCTCTAGTGCCTAAGTGTGACGTTGTAGTGCCTTAGTGTGATGGTCTTGTGCCAAGGTGTAAGTGTGACTCTATAGTGCCAAAGTGTGATGCTCTAGTACCAAAGTGTGGTGCTCTAGTGCGAAAGTGTGACGCTCTTGTGCCAAAGTGTGACGCTCAAGTGCCAAAGTGTGGAGCTCTAGTGCCAAAGTATGACGCTCTAGTGCCAAAGTGCGACGCTCTAGTGTCAAAATGTGTCACTCTAGTGCCAAATTGTGACGCCCTAGTGTCAGAATTATTCCCTTAAACCTGACAGGACTCCCACAAGCTGGAAAAGGAACTCTCAATAATGGTTCAGCTCTGGCTTGAACCACCTTGGTCGACACACTAGCCGTTGTCAATGCACTAACCGTTGTCAGCGCCTTAGCTGACAAACGGCTATCGGACCGAGTTATCCCCTAATAAGTGGTCACCCCGCAAGCGCGTTTGGCTAGCGCACAAGAAGCCATTGGTTATTTTGTCCTGTTCTGTGTTAAATATACGGAGGATGTTCATTCCC
This sequence comes from Penium margaritaceum, assembly GCA_023375785.1. NCBI lineage: Eukaryota > Viridiplantae > Streptophyta > Zygnematophyceae > Desmidiales > Peniaceae > Penium > Penium margaritaceum. The sequence continues at coordinate 274,979 of SZWC01001242.1, read as the reverse complement.
TCCAGTTTAACCAGAATAGTTCTGCTCATCCTGTTCCCACTTGGTTCCGCGGCTTCGCCGCCGTGTCTTCGCTCTGCTCGCTCCTCGCATTTCCTGTCTTTGCAAGCCCCTCTCAACTCTTCACTCCGTCACTCTCGTTCCTTCGCTCAACTCTCTTACTCCGCCAACCATCACTCATCTCGCCAGCACTCTCTCTCACACCAACTTGTCTACCTCGACTACCTTGCATCTCAGCCTCTATCAACTTCCGCGACTAACTCCTCGGACCGCTCTCACCTTTGTCACTCTACTGACGTACGCTTGTGTGTTTTGACGCTTCTGCATGCTTCTGCTGCTGCTGTTCTCGTGTCTGCATTTTTTTGACATGGTATCAGAGCATCAGGCAACATCACCTGGTGCCCCGTGACTACGTCATCGCTCTGCCGCCGTCTTCCCTCCATCGCTTCCACCTGCAATCCTCTGTCGCCACTACCGTTGTCCCGCGCCTCGCCGCTTCGCCAGCAGCTGACATCAGCAGCTCTGCCTGAAGATTTCTCCACGCTGAAGAAACACCTTGTCATCCTAAGGAAGGCCCTGCGCCCATTTCCGTGCCCGTGGCTAACAACCGGTGACGTGTCGCTCACATCAGTTGCAAGCAACTCTCGAGCTGCCGCTTGCCGTCAACTACCAAGAAGCTTCCTGCTGTCTGCCATCCGCTGCCCCTCATTTGCCTCCGCCAGCATCTCCTGATCTTTCATCCTGCCTCATCAGCTTCATCTGCTCCTTCCTCGCCGTCATCCCCCAGCCCGCCAGCATCCATCATCTCGAGTCGCCCTCTCGCATCGCCTTCTCGCCTCGTCAACAGCTACAGCCAAAACTGCCGCCATCAGGATATCGGACACCACCAGTCTTCATGCTCCCACTTCCGAGCCAACGGGGGAACAAGCCGTCACTCTCCTGACATCAGCGGTCCAGTGGACCTGCCCGCTGCCTGATTCCCTCTGTCGCAACCACCCTCTTCCAGCCAACAAGACATCGGACACCACCAGTCTTTCTGCTCCCATATCCGAGCCAACTGGGGAACAAGCCGTCACTCTCCTGAAGGGAGAAGAAGTGGTTGTGTCGCTTCAGCTCTCTTCCGCGTCGCGTCTCATCGCATCTACCTGCGCCTGCATCGCTCCCTACCTCTCCTCTTGAGCATCATTGTCAGTCTTCTTCCTTCGCTCCTTGCATCATCCTCATCTGCTGCCATCAGTCCCTCCTCCTCCACCTCGCTCCAGTCTCCTCAGCCGCCTGTTCTTGCCTCATCTCCATCTCCTTGTCCTCAGTATCCTCCGCGCTGCCCTTGCATCAATCATCTTCATCAGCATCGTCTCTTCGTGCACGTGGTTCTGCCCCTGTGCCCACTCATCAATCAATCGTTCCCTCCGCTTCTGCAATCGCTTCCAGCTCGGCACAAGGATCGGCCCGGTCGCATTGCCTTTTCCGCGACGACCTGCGCCCACGACGAAACTTCCTTCAACGCACGCGGCTTGCCCCTGCGCCCACTCCGCCATCATCATCAGCTTCCGCTTCAGCAATCAGCATGAGCATCTGTAGCCAGCACAAGGATCTGCACGAGCTAGCTGCCCGCTTCGCAGCAGCCTGTACCCACGCCAGCTGCAGATTTCTCGTGGCGCGTCGGCTTCTGCCTTCCCCTTGCCGCGTCCTACTCCCCTATTTCAATCGCGTACGTGGTCTCGCCCCTACGCCCACTCCATCATCGATCGTTCCTCCGGAGTCATCCGCTTCCGCTCTACTCAGCACAAGGATCCGCCCGGTTGCATCGCCCATTCCGCGACGACCTGCGCCCACGCTGAAAACATCCGTCGAGCACGTGGTCTCGCCCCTGCGCCCACTCCATCATCAATCGTTCTTCATCATCTGCATCATCTTCAACTCGGTACAAGGATCCGCCCAGTCGTATTGCCAACTTCGCGACGACCTGCGTCCAAGCCGAAAACGCCCTCAGCGCACGAGGTTCTACCCTGCACTCATTCCATCACTCTGCACTTCTCATCAATCATCCGTCGCCTTCTGTCAGCAAACCTCGCAACCTTCCGGTTTTGCATTAGCATTTCCTCGGCAACACCAATAGCAATAACTCGCAGTTCACCATCCACCCGACACTCTGCTGGTCTCCCTCGTGACGTCCTGGGTTGACCCCCTTCCACACCTCGCGGCCCACGGACTTCAAACTAACACATTCAGCACTTGCATCCGGACTGCAGGAACAAGCAAGTGGCAGTGCCTCCTGCAGAGCGACGTTGTGGCAGCGTCCTCCACTAACACCATTTTTTCATCTACAGACTCCTCTTTCCAGCCTAACGACCAATGTCTTCCTTTTTTGTCACTCCTACTCACGTTTTTGGCATCCCACAAAGCATTCCTCTAGCGACACCTCTGTCGCCTCTACTCCTTTCATGTCACGTACATCCATTTGTCATCGGAGCATTCCCATGGCAACTAACCCCTGCACTCACCGTCCGTCTGGTATGTCGCCAGTACCAGCACCTCTTCAACCAGCTAAGAGAACAGAAGCACAATGTGACGCATGCGACTGTGTCACACCTACAAGGAAAGATCTCTCACCCTGGAGTCCAACAGTCTACAGAAACCCGCGACCAGCTCAAGGCTTCGTACAGGATCTTCTACAAGTACTCCAAAGAAGCCCTTCATGTAAATCAACGGTTCCTCTTGACTCGGACGCTCAAGACCAAGATGATGACTTTCCTCTAGGACGCTTCTCCATCGACTGGATGTCTTCCCTACCCAGTCCTCCTCTCAGCTCTCTCCCCTTTCTTCATGCCAAATTGCACTCTTGAGTCCTGTCAGTTTATAGGGGGGTGTCAGAATTATTCCCGAAAAACCTGACAGGACTCCCACCAGCTAGAAAAGGAATTCTCAATAATGGTTCAGCTCTGGCTTGAACCACCTCGGTCGACACACTAGCCGTTGTCAATGCACTAACCGTTGTCAGCGCCTTAGCTGACAAACGGCTATCGGACCGAGTGATCCCCTAATAAGTGGTCACCCTGCAAGCGCGTCCGGCTAGCACACAAGAAGCCGTTGGTTATTTTGTCCTGTTCTGTGTTAAATATACGGAGGATGTTCATTCCCTCCAGTTTAACCAGAAAAGTTCTGCTCATCCTGTTCCCCCTTGGTTCCACGGCTTCGCCGCCCTGTCTTCGCTCTGCTCGCTCCTCGCATTTCCTGTCCTCGCAAGCCCCTCTCCACTCTTCGCTCTGTCACTCTCGTTCCTTCGCTCAACTCTCTTACTCCGCCAACCATCACTCATCTCGCCAGCACTCTCTCTCACACCAACTTGTCTAACTCGACTACCTAGAGTCTCAGCCTCTATCAGCTTCCGCGACTAACTCCTCGGACCGCTCTCGCCTATATCACTCTGCGGAAGTACGCTTGTGTGTTCTGACGCTTATGCCTACTTCTGTTGTTGCTGTTCTCGTGTCTGCATTCTTCTGACACCTAGTGCCAACGTGTGATGCTCTAGTGCCAAAGTGTGGAGCTCTAGTACCAAAGTGTTACGCTTTAGTGCCAAAGTGTGAAGCTCTAGTGCCAAAGTGTGACACTCTAGTGCCAAAGTGTGACGCTCTAGTGACAAATAGTGAAGCTCTAGTGCCCAAGTGTGACGCTCTAGTGCCAAAGTGTGATGCTCTAGTGCCAAATTGTGATGCTCTAGTGCCAACGTGTGACGCTCTAGTGCCAAAGTGTGACGCTGTAGTGCCAAAGTGTGAAGCTCTAGTGCCAAAGTGTGATGCTTTAGTGCCAAAACGCGACGCTCTAGTGTTAAAGTGTGACACTCTAGTGCCGAATTGTGAATCTCTAGTGCCAAAGTGTGACGCTCTTGTTTCAAAGTGTGACGTTCTAGTGCCAGCGTGTGACGCTCTAGTGCAAACGTGTGACGCTCTAGTACCAAAGTGTGACGCTCTAGTGCCAAAGTGTGACGCTCTAGTGCCAACGTGTAAGGCTCTAGTGCCAAAGTGTCACGCTCTAGTGCCAAAGTGTGACGCTCTAGTGCCAAAGTGTGACACTCTAGTGCCAAAGTGTGACGCACTAGTGCCAAAGTGTGACGCTCTAGTGCCAAATTGTGATGCTTTAGTGCCAAAGTGTGGCGCTCTAGTGCCAAAGTGTGACACTCCAGTGCCAAAATGTGATGCTCTAGTGCCAACGTGGGTCGCTCTAGTTCCAAAGTGTGATGCTTTAGTGCCAAAGTGTGACGCTCTAGTGCCAAAGTTTGAAGCTCCAGTTCCAAAGTGTGATGCTCTAGTACCAAAGTGTGACGCTCTAGTGCCAAAGTGTGATGCTCTAGTGCCAATGTGTGAAGCTCTAGTACCAAAGTGTGACGCTCTAGTGCCAACGTGTGACGCTCTAGTGCCAACGTGTGAACCTATAGTACCAAAGTGTGAAGCTCTAGTGCCAAAGTGTGATGCTCTAGTGCCAAAGTGTGACGCTCTAGTGCCAAAGTGTGACGCTCTAGTACCAAAGTGTGGTGCTATAGTGCCAAAGTGTGACGCTCTAGTGCCAAAATGTGACACTCAAGTGCCAAAGTGTGGAGCTCTAGTGCCAAAGTGTGAAGCTCTATTGCCAGAGTGTGACGCTCCAGTGCCAAAGTGTGAAGCTCTAGTGCCAAAGTGTGAAGCTATAGTGCCAAAGTGTGACGCTCTAGTGCCAAAGTGCGACGCTCTATTGCCAAAGTGTGAAGCTCTAGTGCCAAAGTGTGACGCTCTAGTGCCAAAGTGTGAAGCTCTAGTGCCAAAGTGTGACGCTCTAGTGCCAAAGTGTGACGCTCTAGTGCCAAAGTGTGATGCTCTAGTGCCAAAGTGTGACGCTCTAGTGCCAAAGTGTGACACTCTAGTGCCAAAGTATGACGCTCTAGTGCCAAAGTGTGACGCTCTAGTGCCAAACGTTGTCGCTCTAGTGCCAACGTGTGTCGCTCTAGTTCCAAAGTGTGACGGTCTAGTGCCAAAGTGTGACGCTAAAGTTCCAAAATGTGATACTCTAGTGCCAAAGTGTGAAGCTCTAGTGCCAATGTATGACGCTCTAGTGTCAAAGTGTGATGCTCTAGTGGCAAAGTGTGAAGCTCTAATGCCAAAGTAAGATGCTCTAGTGCCAAAGTATGACACTCTAGTGCCAAAGTGTGACGCTCTAGTGCCAAATTGTGACGCTCTAGTGCCAAAGTGTGTCGCTCTAGTTCCAAGGTGTGACGCTCCAGTGCCAAAGTATGACGCTCTAGTGCCACAGTGTGACGCTCTAGTAGCAAAGTATGATGCTCTACTGCCAATGTGTGATGCTGTAGTGCCAAAGTGTGAAGCTCTAGTGCCACAGTGAGACGCTCTAGTGCCAAAGTATGACATTCTAGTGCCAAAGTGTGACTCTCTAGTGCCAAAGTGTGATCATCCAGTTCCATAGTGTGACGCTCTAGTGCCAAAGTGTGACGCTCTAGTTCCAAAGTGTGAAGCTCTAGTGCCAAAGTGTGAAGCTCTAGTGCTAAAGTGTGACGCTCAAGTGCCAAAGTGTGAAGCTCTAATGCCAAAGTGTGACGCTCTCGTGCTAAAGTGTGACACTCTAGTGGAAAAGTATGATGCTCTAGTGCCAAAGTGTGACACTCTAGTGCCAGAGTGTGACGCTCTAGTGCCAAGCTTTGATGCTCTAGTGCCAAAGTGTGATGCTCTAGTGGCAAAGTGTGATGCTCCAGTGCCAAAGAATGTTGCTCTAGTGCCAAAATGTGATGCTCTAGTGCCAACGTGTGACAATCTAGTGCCAAATTGTGACGCTCTATTCCCAGAGTGTGACACTCTGGTGCCAAAGTGTAAAGCTCTAGTGCCAAAGTGTGACACTCTAGCGCCAAAGTGTGATGTTGTAGTGCCAAAGTGTGGAGCTCTAGTACGAAAGTGTGCCGCTCTTGTACCAAAGTGTGACGCTCTGGTGCCAAAGTGTGATACTCTTGTGCCAAAGTGTGAAGCTCTAGTGCTTAAGTGTGATTCTCTAGAGCCAACTCTTGACGCTCTAGTGCCAAAGTGTGAAGCGCTAGTGCCAACTTGTGACGCTTTAGTGCCCAAGTATGACGCTCTAGTGCAAGAGTGTGACGCTATAGTGCCAAAGAGGGACGCTCTAGTGCCAAAGTGTGACGCTCTAGTGCCACAGTGTGATGCTCTAGTGCCAAAGTGTGATGCTCTAGTGCCAAAGTGTGAGGCTCTAGTGCCAAAGTGTGCCACTCCAGTGCCAAATTGTGACGCTCTAGTACCAAAGTGTGAAGCACTAGTGCCAAATTGTGACGCTCTAATGCAAAAGTGTGATGCTCTAGTGCCAAAGTATGACGCTCTAGTGCCAAAGTGTGAAGCTATAGTGCCAAAGTGTGATGATCTAGTGCTAGAGTGTGACGCTCTAGTGCCAAACTGTGACGCTCTAGTGCCACAGTGTGATGCTCTAGTGCCAAAGTGTGATGCTCCAGTGCCAAAACATGTTGATCTAGTGCCAAAGTGTGACGCTCTAGTGCCTAAGTGTGATGCTCTAGTGCCAAAGTGTGGAGATATAGTACCAACGTGTGAGACTCTAGTGCCAAATTGTGACGCTCAATTGCGAAAGTGTGACGCTCTAGTGCCAAATTGTAAAGCTCTAGTGCCAAAGTGTGACGCTCTAGTGCCAAAGTGTGACGCTGTAGTGCCAAAATTTGGATCTCTAGTGCCAAAGTGTGATACTCCAGTGCCAAAGTGTGAAGCTCTAGTGCCAAAGTGTGACGCTCTAGTGCCAACGTTTGACGCTTTAGTGCCAAAGTGTGAAGCTCTAGTGCCAATGTGTGACGCATTAGTGCCCAAGTATGACGCTGTAGTGCCAAAGTTTGATGCTCTAGTGCTAAAGTGTGATGCTCTAGTGACAAAGTGTGACGCTCTAGCGCCAAATTCTGAAGCTCTAGTGCCAAAGTGTGACTCTCTAGTGCCAAAGTGTGAAGCTCTAGTGTCCAAGTGTGATGCTATAGTGCCAAAGTGTAAAGCTCTAGTGCCAAGGTGTGACGCTCTAGTGCCAAAGTATGACGCTCTAGTGCCAATGTGTCCCCTCTAGTGCCAAAGTGGGACGCTCTAGTTCCAAAGAGTGACGCTTTAGTGCCAAAGTGTGATGCTCTAGTGCCAAAGTGTGATGCTCTAGTGCCAAAGTGTGATGCTCCAGTGCCAAATTGTGACGCTCTAGTGCCAAAGATTGACGCTCTAGTTCCAAAGTGTGACGCTCTAGTGCCAAAGTGTAATGCTCTAGTGCCAAAGTTTGACGCTCTAGTGCCAGAGTGTGAAGCTCTAGTGCCAAAGTGTGACGCTATAGTGCCAAAGTGTGATGATCAAGTGCCAATGTGTCACGCTCTAGTGCCAAAGTGTGATGCTCTAGTGCCAAAGTGTGACGCTCTAGTGCCAAAGTGTGACTCAATAGTGCCAAAGTCTGATACTCTAATGCCTAAGTGTGAAGCTCTAGTGCCAAAGTGTGATGCTCTAGTGCCAAAGTTTGACGCTCTAGTATCAAAGTGTGAAGCTCTAGTGCCAAACTGTGAGGCTCTAGTGCCAAAGTGTGATGGTCCAGTGCAAAAGTGTGACGCTCTAGTCCCAAAGAATGACACTCTAGTGCCAAAGTGTGTCGCTCTAGTTCCAACGTGTGACGCTCTAGTGCAAATGTGTGATGCTCTAGTGCCAAAGTGTGAAGCTCTTGTGCCAACGTGTGACGCTCTAGTGCAAAAGTGTGAAGCTCTTGTGCCAAAGTGGACGCTCTAGTACCAAAGTGTGACGCTCTAGTACCAAAGTGTGATGCTTTAGTGCCAATGTGTGACGCTGTAGTGCCAAAGTGTTACGCTCTAGTGCCAAAGTGAGACGCTCTAGTGCCAAAGTATGAGTTCTAGTGCCAAAGTGTGACTCTCTAGCGCCAAAGTGTGACGCTCTAGTGCCAAAGTGTGACGCTCTAGTGCCAAAGTGTGACGCTCTAGTGCCAAAGTGTGGAGCTCTAGTGCCAACGTTTGATGCTCTTGTTCTAAAGGGTGACACTCTACTACCAAAGTGTGACACTCTAATACCAAAGTGTGACGCTCTAGTGCCAAAGTGTGAAGCTCTAGTGTCAAAGTGTGACGCTCTAGTGCCAGAGTGTGACGCTCTAGTGCCAAACTGTGACGCTCTAGTGCCAAAGTGTGATGCTCTAGTGTCTAAGTGTGATGCTCCAGTGCCAAAGTATGATGCTCTAGTGCCAGAGTGTGACGCTCTAGTACCAATGTGTGATGTTTTAGTGCCAAAGTGTGAAGCTCTAGTGCCAAAGGGTGACGCTCTAGTGCCAAAGTTTGAAGCTCTTGTGCCAAAGTGTGAAGCTCTAGTTCCAAAGTGTGAAGCTGTAGTGCCAAAGTGTGACGCTCTAGTACCAATGTGTGATGTTTTAGTGCCAAAGTGTGAAGCTCTAGTGCCAAAGTGTGACGCTCTAGTGCCAAAGTGTGAAGCTCTAGTGCCAAAGTGTGACGCTTTTGTACCAAAGAGTGACGCTCTAGTGCCAAAGTGTGATGCTCTAGTGCCAAAGTGTGACGCTCTTGTGCCAAAGTGTGAAGCTATAGTGCCAAAGTGTGACGCTCTAGTGCCAGAGTGTGACGCTCTAGTGCCAAAGTGTGACGCTCTAGTGCCAAAGTGTGACGCTCTAGTGCCAAAGTGTGACGTTCTAGTGCCAAAGTATGACACTCTAGTGCTAAAGTGTGACGCTGTAGTGCCAAAGTGTGATGCTCTAGTGCCAATGTGTGAAGCTCTAGTGCGAACGCGTGACACTCTAGTGCCAAAGTGTGACGCTCTAGTGCCAAAGTGTGACGCTCTAGTGCTAAAGTGTAAAGCTCTAGTGCCAAAGTGTGATGCTCTAGTGCCAAAGTGTGACACTGTAGTGCCAAAGTGTGGAGCTCCAGTGCCAAAGTGTGATGCTCTAGTGCCAAAGTGTGACGCTCTAGTGCGGAAGTGTGATACTCTAGTGCCAAAGTGTGACGCTCCAGTGCCAAAGTTTGACTCTCTAGTGCCGAAGTGTGAAGCTCCAGTGCCAAAGTGTGACACTATAGTACCAAAGTGTGACGCTCTAGTGCCAAAGTGTGACGCTCTAGTGCTAAAGTGTGACGCTCTAGTGCCAAAGTGTGATGCTCTAGTGCCAATTTCTGGCGGAGTAGTGCCAAAGTGTGATGTTCTAGTGCCAAAGTCTGAAGCTCTAATGCCAAAGTGTGACGCTCTAGTGTCAAAGTGTGAAGCACTAGTGCCAAAGTTTGAAGCTCTAGTGCCAAGGTATGATGATCTAGTGCCAATGTGTGACGCTCTAGTGCCAAAGTGTGAAGCTCTAGTGCCAAAGTGAGACGCTCTAGTGCCAAAGTATGACATTCTAGTGCCAAAGTGTAACTCTCTAGTGCCAAAGTGTGATCCTCTAGTGCCATTGTGTAACGCTGTAGTGCCAAAGTGTGACGCTCTAGTGCCAAAGTGTGAAGTTCTAGTGCCAGAGTGTGACACTCTAGTGCTAAAGTGTGACGCTCAAGTGCCAAAAGTGTGAAGCTCTAATGCCAAAGTGTGCCACAATAGTACCAAAGTGTGACGCTCTAGTTGAAAAGTGTGATGCTCTAGTGCCAAAGTGTGACGCTCTAGTGCCAAAGTGTGAAGCTCTAGTGCCAAAGTGTGACACTCTAGTGCCAGAGTGTGACGCTCTAGTGCCAAGCTGTGATGCTCCAGTGCCAAAGTGTGATGCTCTAGTGCCAAAGTGTGATGCTCCAGTGCCAAAGTATGTTGCTCTAGTGCCTAAATTTGATTCTCTAGTGCCAACGTGTGATGCTCTGTTGCCAGTGTGTGACGTTCTAGTGCCAAAGTGTGAAGCTCTAGTGCCAAAGTGTGACACTCTAGGGCCAAAGTGTGAATTGTAGCGCCAAAGTGTGGAGCTCTAGTATCAAAGTGTGACGCTCTAGTACCAAAGTGTGACGCTCTAGTGCCAAAGTGTGATACTCCAGTGCCAAAGTGTGAAACTCTAGTGCTAAAGTGTGATGCTCTAGCGCCAATGTTTGATGCTCTAGTGCCAAAGTGTGAAGCTCTAGTGCCAACTTGTGACGCTCTAGTGCCCAAGTGTGACGCTCTGGTGCAAGAGTGTGACGCTATAGTGCCAAAGTGGGACGCTCTAGTGCCAAAGTGTGATGCTCTAGTGCCACAGTGTGATGCTCTAGTGCCAAAGTGTGATGCTCTAGTGCCAAAGTGTGACGCTCTATTGCCAAAGTGTGACGCTCGAGTGCCAAATTGCGACGCTCTAGTGCCAAAGTGTGAAGCTATAGTGCCAAAGTGAGACGCTCTAGTGCCAGAGTGTGACGATCTAGTGCCAACCTGTGACGCTCTAGTGCCAAAGTGTGATGCTCTAGTGCCAAAGGGTGATGCTCCAGTGCCAAAGTATGTTGCTCTAGTGCCAAAGCGTGACGCTCTAGGGCCAAAGTGTGATGCTCTAGTGCCAACTTGTGAAGATATAATGCCAACGTGTGACACTCTAGTGCCAAATTGTGACGCTCTATTGCCAAAGTGTGACGCTCTAGTGCCAACTTGTAAAGCTATAGTGCCAAAGTGTGAGGCTCTAGTGCCAAATTATGACACTGTAGTGCCAAAATGTGGAGCTCTAGTGCCAAAGTGTGATACTCCAGTGCCAAAGTGTGAAGCTCTAGTGCCAAAGTGTGACGCTCTAGTGCCAACGTTTGACGCTCTAGTGCCAAAGTGTGAAGCTCTAGTGCCAACGTGTGACGCTCTAGTGCCCAAGTGTGACGCTCTAGTGCCAAAGTTTGACGCTCTAGTGCCAAAGTGTGACGCTCAAGTGCCAAATTGTGACGCTCTAGTGCCAAGTTCTAAAGCTCTAGTGCCAAAGTGTGACGCTCTAGTGCCAACGGTTGAAGCTCTAGTGCCAAAGCGTGATGCTCTAGTGCCAAAGTGTGACGCTCGAGTGCCAAAGTGTGACGCTCGAGTGCCAAAGTGTGACGCTCGAGTGCCAAAGTGTGACGCTCGAGTGCCAAAGTGTGATGCTCTAGTGCCAAGGTGTGACGCTCGAGTGCCAAAGGGTGACGCTCTAGTGCCAATGTGTGACCCTCTAGTGCCAAACTGTGACGCTCTAGTGCCAAAGTGTGACGCTCTAGTGCCAAAGTGTGACGCTCGAGTGCCAAATTGTGACGCTCCTGTGCCAAAGGTTGACGCTCTAGTTCCAGAGTGTAACGCTCTAGTGCCAAAGTGTGACGCTCTAGTGCTAAAGTGTGGAGCTCTAGTGCCAAATTGTGACGCTCTAGTGCTAAAGTTTGATGCTCTAGTGCCAGAGTGTGAAGCTCTAGTGCCAAAGTGAGACGCTATAGTGCCAAAGTGTGATGATCTAGTGCCAACCTGTCACGCTCTAGTGCCAAAGTGTGACGCTCTAGTGCCAAAGTGTGACGCTCTAGTGCCAAAGTGTGACACTCTAGTGCCAAAGTATGACACTCTAGTGCCAAAGTGTGTCGCTCTAGTTCCAACGTGTGACGCTCTAGTGCCAATGTGTGATGCTCTAGTGCCAAAGTGTGAAGCTCTTGTGCCAACGTGTGACGCTATTGTGCAAAAGTGTGAAGCTGTTGTGCCAAAGTGTGATGCTCTAGTGCCAAAGTGTGACGCTCTAGTACCAAAGTGTGATGCTCTCGTCCCAATGTGTGATGCTCTAGTGCCAAAGTGTTATGCTCTAGTGCAAAAGTGAGACGCTCTAGTGCCAAAGTATGACGTTCTAGTTCCAATGTGTGACTCTCTAGTGCCAAATGGTGACGCTCTAGTGCCAAAGTGTGACGCTCTAGTGCCAAAGTGTGACGCTCTAGTGCCAAAGTGTGGAGCTCTAGTGCCAAAGTTTGATGCTCTTGTACCAAAGGGTGATGCTCTAGTACCAAAGCGTGACACTCTAATACCAAAGTGTGACGCTCCAGTGCCAAAGTGTAAAGCTCTAGTGTCAAAGTGTGTCGCTCTAGTGCCATAGTGTGACGCTCTAGTGCCAAACTATGACGCTCTAGTGACAAAGTGTGATGCTCTAGTGCCAAAGTGTGATGCTCTAGTGCCAAAGTGTGATGCTCTAGTGCCAAAGTGTGACGCTCTAGTGCCAAAGATTGAAGCTCTAGTGCCAAAGTGTGATGCTCTAGTTCCAAAGTGTGAAGCTGTAGTGCCAAAGTGTGACACTCTAGTGCCAAAGTGTGACGCTCTAGTGCCAAAGTGTGAAGCTCTAGTGCTAAAGTGTTATGCTCTAGTACCAAAGAGTGACGCTCTAGTGCCAAAGTGTGATGCTCTAGTGCCAAAGTGTGACACTCTAGTGCCAAAGTGTGAAGATATAGTGCCAAAGTGTGACGCTCTAGTGCCAGAGTGTGACGCTCTAGTGCCAAACTATGACTCTCTAGTGCCAAAGTGTGACGCTCTAGTGCCAAAGTGTGACGCTCTAGTGCCAAAGTATGACGCTCTAGTGCTAAAGTGTGACGCTGTAGTGCCAAAGTGTGACACTCTAGAGCCACATTCTGACGCTCTAGTGCCAAAGTGTGACGCTATAGTGCCAAAGTATGACGCTCTAGTACTAAAGTGTAAAGCTCTAGTGCCAAAGTGTGACGCTCTAGTGCCAAAGTGTGACAGTGTAGTGCCAAAGTGTGAAGCTCTAGTGGCAAAGTGTGATGCTCTAGTTCCAAACAATGACGCTCTAGTGCGGAAGTTTGACACTCTAGTGCCAAAGTGTGACGCTCCTGTGCCAAAGTTTGACTCTCTAGTGCCAAAGTGTGAAGCTCCAGTGCCAAAGTGTGACACTCTAGTACCAAAGTGTGACGCTCTAGTGCCAAAGTGTGACGCTCTAGTGCCAAAGTGTGATGCTCTAGTGCCACGTTCTGGCACAGTAGAGCCAAAGTGTGATGTTCTAGTGCCAAAGTCTGAAGCTCTAGTGCCAAAGTGTGACGCTCTACAGCCAAAGTGTGAAGCTCTAGTGCCAAAGTTTGAAGCTCTAGTGCCAAGGTGTGATGCTATAGTGCCAATGTGTGACACTCTAGTGCCAAAGTGTAAAGCTCTAGTGCCAAAGTGTGACGCTCTAGTGCCAAAGTGTGACGCTCCATTGCGAATGTGTGACCCTCTAATGCCAAAGTGGAACGCTTTAGTGCGAAAGTGTGACGCTCTAGTGTCAAAGTGTGATGTTCTAGTGCCAAAGTGTGATGCTCTAGTGCCAACGTGTGACCCTGTAGTGCCAACGTGTGACGCTCTAGTGCCAAAGAGTGACGCTCTAGTGCCAAAGTGTGATGCTCTAGTGCCAAAGTGTGAGGCTCTAGTGCCAAAGTATGACGCTGTAGTGCCAACGTGTGACGCTCTAGTGCCAATGTGTGACGCTGTAGTGCTAAAGTGTGGAGCTCTAGTGCCAAAGTGTGACGCTCTAGTGCCAAAGTCTGAAGCTCTAGTGCCAAAGTGTGACACTCTTGTGCCAAAATTGGCCGCTCTACTGCCAGGGTGTGAAGCTTTAGTGCCAAAGCGTGACGCTTTAGTGCCAAAGTGTGATGCTCTAGTGCCAAAGTGTGACGCTCTAGTGCCAAAGTGTGATGCTCTAGTGCCAAAGTGTGACGCTCTTGTGCCAAAGTGTGACGCTTTGGTGCCAAAGTGTGACGTTCTAGTGCAAAAGTGTCAAGCTCTAGTGCCAAATTGTGATGCTCTAGTGTCAAACAATGATGCTCTAGTGCCAAACTTTGAAGCTATAGTGCCAAAGTGTGACGCTCTAGTGCCAAGGTGTGAGGCTCTAGTGCCAAAGTGTGACGCTCTAGTGCCAAATTGTGACGCTCTAGTGCCAAAGTGTGACGCTCTAGTGCCAAATTGTGACGCTCTAGTGCCAAATTGTGACACTCTAGTGCTAAAGTGTGACGCTCTGGTGCCAATGTGTGACGCTCTAGTTCCAAAGTCTGATGCTCTAGTGCCAAAGTGTGACGCTCCAGTGTAAAAGTATGACGCTCTAGTGCTAAAATGTAAAGCTCTAGTGCCAAAGTATGACAGTGTAGTGCCAAAGTGTGGAGATCCAGTGCCAAAGTGTCATGCTCTGGTGCCAAAGTGTGACGCTCTAGTGCGGAAGTGTGATACTCTAGTGCCAAAGTGTGACGTTCCAGTGCCAAAGTTTGACTCTCTAGTGCCAAAGTGTGAAGCTCCAGTGCTTAAGTGTGACACTTTAGTACCAAAGTGTGACGTTCTAGTGCCAAAATGTGACGCTCTAGTGCCAAAGTGTGACGCTCAAGTGCCAAAGTGTGATGCTCTAGTGCAAAGTTCTGGCGCAGTAGTGCCAAAGTGTGACTTTCTAGTGCCAAAGTCTGAAGCTCTAGTGCCAAAGTGTGACGCTCTAGTGCCAAATTGAGAAGCTCTAGTGCCAAAGTTTGAAGCTCAAGTGCCAAGGTGTGATGCTCTAGTGCCAATGTGTGAAGCTCTAGTGCCAAAGTGTAAAGCTCTAGTGCCAAAGTGTGACGCTCTAGTGCCAAAGTGTGATGCTCTAGTGCCAATGTGTGACCCTCTAATGACAAAGTGGAACGCTCTAGTGCCAAAGTGTGACGCTCTAGTGTCAAAGTGTGATGTTCTAGTGCCAAAGTGTGATGCTCTAGTGCCAAAGTGTGACCCTCTAGTGCCAACGTGTGACGCTCTAGTGCCAAAGTGTGACGCTCTAGTGCCAAAGTATGATGCTCTACTGCCAAAGTGTGACGCTCTAGTTCCAAAGTATGACGCTGTAGTGCCAACGTGTGACGCTCTAGTGCCAATGTGTGACGCTCTAGTGCTAAAGTGTGGAGCTCTAGTGCGAAAGTGTGACGCTCTAGTGCCAAAATCTGAAGCTCTAGTTCCAAAGTGTGACGCTCTTGTGCCAAAATTGTCCGCTCTAGTGCCAGAGTGTGAAGCTCTAGTGCCAAAGCGTGACGCTTTAGTGCCAAAGTCTGATGCTCTAGTGCCAATGTGTTACGCTCTAATGCCAAAGTGTGATGCTATAGTGCCAAAGTGTGATGCTCTTGTGCCAAAGTTTGACGCTCTAGTGCCAAAGTATGACGCTCTAGTGCCAAAGTGTGAAGCTCTAGTGCCAAAGTGTGATGCTCTAATGCCAAAGTGAGACGTTCTAGTGCCAAGTTATGACGCTCTAGTGTGAAAGCATGACACTCTAGTGCTAAAGTGTGATGCTCTAGTGCATAAGTGTGGAGCTCTAGTGCCAAAGTGTGATGCTGTAGTACCAAAGTGTGAAGCTCTAGTGTCAGAGTGTGACGCTCTAGTGCCAAAGTGTGATGCGCCAGTGCCAAAGTGTGACACTTTAGTGCCAAAGTGTGACGCTCTAGTACCAAAGTGTGACGCTGCAGTGTGAAAGTGTGACGCTCTAGTGCCAAAGTGTGACGCTCTAGTTCCAAAGTGTGACACTGTAGTGCCAAAGTGTGATACTCTAGTGCTAAAGTGTCTCTCTAGTTCCAAAGTGTGATGCTCTAGTGCCAATGTCTGACGCTCTAGTGCCAAAGTGTGAAGCTCTAGTGCCAAAGTGTGCTGCTCTAGTGCCAAAGTGTGAAGCTCTAGTGCCAAAGTGTGACGCTCTAGTGCCAAAATGTGAAGCTTTAGTACCAATGTGTGACGCTCTGGTGCCAAAGTGTGACGTTCTAGTGCAAAAGTGTGGAACTATAGTGCCAAGGTGTGAAGCTCTAGTGCCAAAGTCTGACGCCCTAGTGCCAGAGTGTGACGCTCTAGTGCCAAAGTGTGATGCTCTAGTGCCAAAGTGTGACACTCCAGTGCCTACGTGTGACCATCTAGTACCAGAGTGTGACTCTCTAGTGTCAAAGTGTGACGTTCTAGTGCCAAAGTGTGACGTTCTAGTGCCAAAGTGTGACGTTCTAGTGCCAAAGTGTGATGACCTAGTGCCAGAGTGTGATTCTCTAGTGCCAAAGTGTGACGCTCTAGTGCCAAAGTGTGACACTCTAGTGCCAAAGTGTGAAGCTCTAGTGCCAAAGTGTGAAGCTCTAGTTTCAAAGTGTGACGCTCTAGTACCAAAGTGTGATGCTCTATTGCCAAAGTGTGACGCTCTAGTGCCAAAGTGTGACGCCCTAGTGCCAGAGTGTGACGCTCTAGTGCCAAAGTGTGATGCTCTAGTGCCAAAGTGTGACGCTCTAGTGTCAAAGTGTGACGCTTTAGTGCCATAGTGTGACGCTCTAGTGCCACAGTGCGGAGCTCTAGTGCCAATGTGTGAAGCTCTAGTGCCAAAGTTTGACGTTGTAGTGCCAAAGTGTGACGCTCTAGTGCCCAAATGTGACGCTCTAGTGCCAAAGTGTGACGATCTAGTGCCAAAGTGTGACACTCTAGTGCCAAAGTGTGATGCTCTATTGCTACAATGTGACGATCTAGTGCCAATGTGTGACGCTCTAGTGCCAGAGTGTGACGCTCCAGTGCCAACGTGTGACGCTCTAGTGCCAGAGTGTGACGCTCCAGTGCCAACGTGTGACGCTCTAGTGCCAGAGTGTGACGCTCCAGTGCCAACGTGTGACGCTCTAGTGCCAGAGTGTGACGCTCCAGTGCCAACGTGTGACGCTCTAGTGCCAGAGTGTGACGCTCTAGTGCCCAAATGTGACGCTCTAGTGCCAAAGTGTGACGATCTAGTGCCAAAGTGTGACACTCTAGTGCCAAAGTGTGATGCTCTATTGCTACAATGTGACGATCTAGTGCCAATGTGTGACGCTCTAGTGCCAAAGTGTGAAACCATAATGCCAAAGTGTGACACTCTAGTGCCAAAGTGTGACACTCTAGTGCCAAAGTGTGACGCTCTAGTGCAAAAGTGTGAAGATTTAGTACCAAAGTGTGACGCTCTAGTGCCAAAGTGTGATGCTCTAGTGCCAAAGTGTGACGCTCTCGTGCCAAAGTATAGACGTTTAGTGCCAAAGTGTGATGCTCTAGTGCCAAGGTATGACGCTCTAGAGTCAAAGTGTGAAGCTCTAGTGCAAAAGTGTGACGCTCTAGTGCCAAAGTGTGACGCTCTAGTGCCAAAGTGTGACGCTCTAGTGCCAAAGTGTGACGCTCTAGTACCAAGGTGTGAAGCTATAGTGCCAATGTGTGACGCTCTAGTGTCAAAGTGTGAAGCTCTAGTGCCAAAGTGTGACGCTCTAGTGCCAAAGTGTGAAGCTCTAGTGCCAAGGTGTGACGCTCTAGTGCCAATATGTGAGGCTCTTGTGGCAAAGTGTGATGCTATAGTGCCAATGTGTGACGCTCTAGGGCCAAATTGTGAAGCTCTAGTGCCAAAGTGTGAAGCTCTAGTACCAAGGGGTGACGGTCAAGTTCCTAAGTGTGAAGCTCTAGTGCTAAAGTGTAACTCTCTAGTTCCAAAGTGCGAAGCTTTAGTGTCAAAGTGTGACTCTCTAGTGCCAAAGGTTGACGCTCTAGTGCGAAAGTGTGATGCTCTAGTGCAGATGTGTGACGCTCTTGTGCCAACGACTGACGCTCTTGTGCCAACATGTGAAGCTCTAGTGCCAAAGTGTGACGCTCTAGTGCCAAAGTGTGATGCTCTAGTGCCAAAGTGTGACGCTCTAGTGCCAAAATGTGGAGCTCTAGTGCCAAAGTGTGACACTCTAGTGCCAAATGATGACACTCTAGTGCCAAGGAGTGAAGCTCTAGTGCCAAAGAGTGAAGCTCTAGTTCCAAAGTGTGAAGCTCTAGTGCCAAAGTGTGACGCACTAGTTCCAAACTGTGACGTTTTAGTGCCAAAGTGTGACACTCTAGTGCCAAAGAGTGACGCTCTAGTGCCAAAGTGTGGAGCTCTAATACCAATGTGTGAAGCTCTAGTGCCAAAGTGTGACGCTCTAGTGCCGATGTGTGACCCTCTTGTGCCATAGTGTGATGCTCTAGTGCCAAAATGTGACCCTCTTGTGCCAAAGTATGTTGCTCTAGTGCCAAAGTGTGAAGTTTTAGTTCCAACGTGTGACACCCTAGTGGCAAAGTGTGACGCTCTAGTGCCTAAGTGTGACGGTCAAGTGCCAAAGTGTGAAGCTCTAGTTCCAATGTTTGACGCTCTAGTGCCAATGTGTGTCCCTCTATTGCCAAAGTGTGACGCGTTAGTGCCAAATTGTGATACTCTAGTGCCAAAGTGTGACGCTCTAGTGCCTAAGTGTGACTCTCAAGTGCCAACTTGTGAAGCTCTAGTGTCAATGTTTGACGCTCTAGTGCCAAAGTGTAACCCTCTAGTGCCAAAGTGTGACGCTCTAGTGCCAAAGTGTGGAGCTCTGGTGCCAAAGTGTGAAGTTCTAGTGCCAAAGTGTGACACTCTTGTGCTGAAGTGGGACCTTCGTGTGCCAAAGTGTGACGCTCTAGTGCCAATGTGTGACGTTCCAGTGCCAAAGTGTGACGCTCCAGTGCCAAAGTGGGAAGCTCTAGTGCAAAAGTGTGACGCACTAGTGCCAAAGTGTGACGATCTAGTGCCCAAGTGTGACACTCTAGTGCCAAAGTGTGACGCTCTAGTGCCAAAATGTGACGCTCTATTGCCAGAGTGTGATGCTCTAGTGCCAAATTTTGAAGCTCTTGTGCCAAAGAGTGAAGCTCTAGTGCCAAACTGTGACCCTCTAGTGGCAAAGTGCGACGCTCTAGTGCCAAAGTGTGAAGCTCTAGTGCCAAAGTGTGACGCTCTAGTGCCAAAGTGTGACGCTCCAGTGCCAGAGTGTGATGCTCTAGTGCCAAAGTGTGACGCTCTAGTGCCAAAGTGTGACGCTCTAGTGACAAAGTGTGACGCTCTAGTGCCAAAGTGTGTCGCTCTAGTGCCAACGTGTGTCACTCTTGTTCCAAAGTGTGACGCTCTAGTGCCGAAGTGTGACGCTCTAACGCCAAAATGTGATTCTCTAGTGCCAAAGTGTGAAGCTCTAGTGCCAAAGTATGATGCTCTAGTGTCAAAGTGTGACGCTCTTGTGGCAAAGTGTGAAGCTCTACTGCCAAAGTGTGATGCTCTAGTGCCAGTGTGTGACGCTCTAGTAGCAAAGTATGATGCTCTAGTGCCAATGTGTGATGCTCTATTGCCAAAGTGTGAAGCTCTAGTGTCAAAGTAAGACGCTCTAGTGCCAAAGTATGATATTCTAGTGCCAAAGTGTGACTCTCTAGTGCCAAAGTGTGATCCTCTTTTGCCATAGTGTGACGCTCTAGTGCCAAAGTGTGACGCTCTAGTTCCAAGGTGTGGAGCTCTAGTGCCAAAGTGTGATGCTCTAGTGCCAAAGTGTGGCGCTCTAGTGCCAAAGTGTGACACTCCAGTGCCAAAATGTGATGCTCTAGTGCCAAAGTGGGTCGCTCTAGTTCCAAAGTGTGACGCTCTACTGCCAAAGTTTGAAGCTCTAGTGTCAAAGTGTGATGTTGTAGTGCCAAAGTGTGATGCTCTAGTGCCAAAGTGTGATGCTCTAACGCCAAAGTGTGACGCTGTAGTGCCAAAGTGGGAAGCTCTAGTACCAAAGTGTGACGCTCTAGTGCCAAAGTGTGACGGTCTAGTGCCCAAATGTGAAGCTATAGTGCCAAAGTGTGAAGCTCTAGTGCCAAAGTGTGACGCTCTAGTGCCAAAGTGTGACGCTCTAGTGCCAATGTTTGAAGCTTTAATGCCAAAGTGTGACGCTCTAGTACCAAAGTGTGACACTCTAGTGCCAAAGTGTGACTCACTAGCGCCAAAGTGTGACGCTCTAGTGCCAAAGTGTGAGACTCTAGTGCCAAAGTGTGACGCTCTAGTGCCAAATTGTGTCGATCTAGTGCCAAAGTGTATTGCTCTAGTTCCAAAGTGTGACGCTCTAGTGCCAAAGTGTGACGCTCTAGTGCCAAAGTGTCATTCGCTAGTGCCAAAGTGTGACGCTCTAGTGCCAATGTGTGAAGCTTTAATGCCAAAGTGTGACGCTCTAGTACCAAAGTGTGACGCTCTAGTGCCAAAGTGTGACTCTCTAGCGCCAAAGTGTGACGCTCTAGTGCCAAAGTGTGAGACTCTAGTGCCAAAGTGTGACGCTCTAGTGCCAAATTGTGTCGATCTAGTGCCAAAGTGTATTGCTCTAGTTCCAAAGTGTGACGCTCTAGTGCCAAAGTGTGTCGCTCTAGTGCCAAAGTGTGACGCTATGTTGCCAGAGTGTGACGCTCTAGTGCCAAATTGTGAAGCTCTAGTGCCAAAGTGTGAAGCTCTAGTGCCAAAGTGTGACGCTCTAGTGCCAAAGTACGACGCTCTAGTGCCAAACTGTGAAGCTCTAGTGGCAGAGTGTGATGCTCTAGTGCCAAAGTGTGACGCTCTAGTGCCAAAATGTGACGCTCTAGTGCCGAAGTTTGACGCTCTAGTGCCAAAGTGTGACGCTCCAGTGCCAAAGTGTGTCACTCTAATGCTATCGTGTGGCGCTCTAGTTCCAAAGTGTGACGCTCTAGTGCCAAAGTGTGACGCTCTATTGCCAAAATGTGATACTCTAGTGCCAAAGTGTGAAGCTCTAGTGCCAAAGTATGACGCTCTAGTGTCAAAGTGTGACGCTCTTGTGGCAAAGTGTGAAGCTCTAGTGCCAAAGTGTGATGCTCTAATGCCAAAGTGTGACGCTTTAGTGCAAAAGTGTGACACTCTAGTGCCAAAGTGTGACAATCTAGTGCCAAAGTGTGTCGCTCTAGTTCCAAGGTGTGACGCTCTAGTGCCAAAGTGTGACGCTCTAGTGCCACAGTGTGACGCTCTAGTAGCAAAGTATGATGCTCTAGTGCCAATGTGTGATGCTCTATTGCCGAAGTGTGAAGCTCTAGTGCCAAAGTGAGACGCTCTAGTGCCAAAGTATGACATTCTAGTGCTTAAGTGTGACTCTCTAGTGCGAAACTGTGATCCTCTAGTGCCATAGTGTGACGCTCTAGTGCCAAAGTGTGACGCTCTAGTGCCAAAGTGTGGAGCTCTAGTGCCAAAGTGTGGAGCTCTAGTGCCAAAGTGTGAAGCTCTAGTGCCAAAGTGTGATGCTCTTGTGCCAAGGTATGACGCTCTAGTGTCAAAATGTGAAGCTCTAGTGCCAAAGTGTGACGCTCTAGTGCCAAAGTGTGAAGCTCTAGTGCCAAAGTGTGACGATCTAGTGCCAAAGTTTGACGCTCTAGTGCGAAAGTGTGAAGCTCTAGTGCCAGTGTGTGGTGCTCTAGTTTCAAAGTGTGAAGCTCTAGTGCCAAAGTGGGACGCTCTAGTGCCAAAGTGTGAAGCTCTAGTGCCAAAGTATGACACTCTAGTACCAGAGTGTGATGCTCTAGTGGCAAAGTGTGATGCTCTAGTGCCAAAGTGTGACGCTCTAGTGCCAAATTGTGAAGCTCTAGTGCCAAAGTGTGAAGCTCTAGTGCCTAGGGGTGACGCTCTAGTGCCTATGTGTGAAGCTTTAGTGCTAAAGTGCGACGCATTAGTGCCAAAGTGTGAAGCTTTAAAGCCAAAGCGTGACGCTCTAGTGCCAAAGTGTGACACTCTAGTGCGAAAGTGTGATGCTCTAGTGCCAGTGTGTGACGCTCTTGTGTCAAAGTGTGACGCTCTTGTGCCAACGTGTGAAGCTCTAGTGCGAAAGTGTGACGCTCTAGTGCCACGGTGTGAAGCTCTAGTGCCAAAGTGTCACGCTCTAGTGCCAAAATGTGGAGCTCTAGTGCCAAAGTGTGACGCTCTAGTGCCAAAGTGTGACGCTCTAGTG
>SZWC01001242.1:240032-253191 GCA_023375785.1 Penium margaritaceum | reverse complement strand
AGCTCTAGTGCCAAAGTGTGACGCTCTAGTGCCAAAGTGTGACGCTCTAGTGCCAAAGTTTGACGCTCTAGTGCCAAGGAGTGACGCTCTAGTGCCAAAGTGTGAAGCTCTAGTGCCAAAGTGTAAAGCTCTAGTGCCAAAGTGTGACACACTAGTTCCAAAGTGTGATGCTCTAGTGCCAAAGTGTGACACTCTAGTGCCAAAAGTGTGACGCTCTAGTGCCAAAGTGTGACACTCTACTACCAAAGTGTGAAGCTTAGTGCCAAAGTGTGACGCTCTAGTGGCAAAGTGTGACGCTCTAGTGCCTAAGTGTGACGCTCAAGTGCCAAAGTGTGAAGCTCTAGTGCCAATGCTTGATGCTCTAGTGCCAAAGTGTGACCCTCTAGTGAAAAATTGTGATTCTCTAGTGCCAAACTGTGATACTCTAGTGCCAACGTGTGACTCTCTAGTTCCCAAGTGTGACTCTCAAGTGCCAACGTGTGAAGCTCTAGTGCCAGTGTTTGACACTCTAGTGCCAAAATGTGACCATCTAGTGCCAAAGTGTGACGCTCTAGTGCCAAAGTGTGGAGCTCTAGTGCCAAAGTGTGAAGCTCTAGTGCCAAAGTGTGACGCTCTAGTGCCGAAGTGTGACCCTCTTGTGCCAAAGTGTGACACTCTATTGCCAATGTGTGACACTCTAGTGCCAAAGTGTGAAGCTCTAGTGCCAAAGCGTGACGCTCTAGTGGCAAAGTGTGACGCTCTGGTACCCAAGTGTGACACTGTAGTTCCAAAGTGTGGAGTTCTACTACAAAAGGGTGACGCTCTAGTGCCAAAGTGTGACGCTCTAGTGCCAAAGTGTGACGCTCTAGTGCCAAAGTGTGACGCTCTAGTGCCAATGTATGATGCTTTCGTGCCAAAGTGTGACGCTCTAGTGCCAAATCGTGGAGCTCTAGTGCCAAAGTGTGACGCTCAAGTGCCAAAGTGTGAAGCTCTAGTGCGAATATTTGACGCTCTAGTGCCAAAGTGTGACGCTCTAGTGCCAAATTGTGACGCTCTAGAGCCTCAGTGTGAAGCCTTAGTGCCAAGGTGAAAAGCTCCAGTGCCAAAGTGTGACACCCTAGTGCCAAAGTGTGATGCTCTAGTGCCCAAGTGTGAAGCTCTAGTGCCAAAGTGTGACGCTCTAGTATCAAAGTGTGACGCTCTAGTGCCAAAGTGTGACGCTCTAGTGCCAAAGCGTGACACTCTAGTGCCAAGGTGTGGAGTTCTAGTGCCAAAGTGTGACAATCTAGTGGCAAAGTGTGACGCTCTAGTGCCAAAGAGTGAAGCTCTAGTGCTAAACTGTGAAGCTCTAGTGCCAAAGTGTGAAGCTCTAGTGCAAAAGCGTGACGCACTAGTGCCAAAGTGTGACACTATAGTGCCAAAGTGTGACACTCTAGTGGCAAAGTGTGACGCTGTAGTGCCAAAGTGTGGAGCTCTAGTACCAAAATGTGAAGCTCTAGTGCCAAAGTGCGAGGCTCTAGTGCCGAAGTGCGACCCTCTAGTGCCAATGTGGGAACTCTAGTGGCAAAGTGTGACCTTCTAGTACCATAGTATGACGCTATTGTGCCAAAGTGTGAAGCTTTAGTGCCAAAGTGTGACGCTCTTGTGGCAGAGTGTGACACTCTAGTGCCTAATTGTGACGCTCAAGTGCCAAAGCGTGAAACTCTAGTGCCAATGTTTGACGCTCTAGTGCCAAGGTGTGTCCCTTCAGTGCCAAAGTATGATGCTCTAGTGCCAAAGTGTGATACTCTAGTGCCAACGTGTGACGCTCTAGTGCCTAAGTGTGACTCTCAAGTGCCAACGAGTGAAGCTCTAGTGCCGAAGTGTGACCCTCTTGTGCCCAAGTGTGACGCTCTAGTGCCAATGTGTGACGCTCCAGTGCCAAAGTGTGACGCTCCAGTGCCAAAGTGTGAAGCTCTAGTGCCAAAGTGTGACGCTCTAGTAGCAAAGTGTGACGCTCTGGTGCCACAGTGAGACTCTCTAGTTCCAAAATGTGAAGCTCTACTGCCAATGTATGATGCTCTAGTGCCAAAGTGTGACATTCTAGTGCCAAAGTGTGACGCTCTAGTGCCAAAGTGTGATGCTCTAGTGCCAAATCGTGGAGCTCTAGTGCGAAATTGTGACACTCAAGTGCCAAAGTGTGAAGCTATAGTGCCAATGTTTGACGCTCTAGTGCCAAAGTGTGACGCTCTAGTGCCAAAGTGTGACACTCGAGTGCCTCAGTGTGAAGCCTTAGTGCCAAAGTGTGAAAATCCAGTGCCAACGTGTGACGCCCTAGTGCCAAAGTGTGACGATCTAGTGCCCAATTGTGAAGCTCTACCTCCAAAGTGTGACGCTCTAGTGTCAAAGTGTGACACTCTAGTGCCAAAGTGTGACGCTCTAGTGCCAAAGTGTGATGCTCTAGTGCCAAAGATTGACACTCTAGTGCCAACGTGTGACGCTCTAGTGCCAAAGTGTGACACTCTAGTGCCATAGCGTGGAACTCTAGTGTGAAAGTGTGACGCTCTAGTGCTAAAGTGTGACGCTCTAGTACCAAAGAGTGAAGGTCTAGTGCCAAAGTGTGAAGTTCTAGTGCCAAAGTGTGAAGCTATTGTGCCAAAGTATGACGCACTATAGCCTAAGTGTGACGCTCTAGTGCCAAAGTGTAACACTGTAGTGCCAAAGTGTGACGCTCTAGTATGAAAATGTGGAGCTCTTGTACCAAAGTGTGAAGCTCTAGTGCCAAAGTATGACGCTCTAGTGCCAAAGTGTGACCTTCTAGTGCCAAAGTGTGACGCTCTAGTGCCAAAGTGTGACCCTCTAGTGCCAAAGTGTGACGCTCTCGTGCCAAAGTGTGAAGCTTTAGTGCCAAAGTGTGACGCTCTAGTGGTAAAGTGTGACGCTATAGCGCCTAAGTGTGACGCTCAAGTGCAATAGTGTGAAGCTGTAGTGCCAATGTTTGACGCGCTAGTGCCTAAGTGTGACCCTTTAGTGCCAAAGTGTGATGCTCTAGTTCCAAAGTGTGATACTCTAGTGCCGAAGTGTGACGCTCTAGTGCCTAAGTGTGACTCTGAAGTGCCAGCGTGTGAAGCTCTAGTGCCAATATTTTACGCTCTAGTGCCTCAGTGTGAAGCTCTTGTGCCAAAGTGTGACGCTCAAGTGCCAAAGTGTGATGCTCTCATGCCAAAGTGTGACTCTCTAGTGCCAAAGTATGACGCTCTAGTGCCAAAGTATGATGCTCTAGTGCCAAAGTGTGACGCTCTAGTACCAAAGTGTGGAGCTCTACTGCAAAAGTGTGTCACTCAAGTGCCAAAGTGTGAAGCTCTAGTGCCAATGTTTGACGCTCTAGTGCCAAAGAGTGACCCTCTAATGCCAACGTATGACGCTATAGTGCCTCAGTGTGAAGCTCTTTTGCCAAAGTGTGATGCATTAGTGCCAAAGTGTGACGCTCTAGTGCCAAAGTGTGACGCTCTAGTGCGAAAGTGTGATGCGCTAGTGCCAAAGTGTGACGCTCTACTGCAAGAGTGTGACGCTCTTGGCCAGAGTGTGACACTCTAGTGCCAAAGTGCGATGCTCTAGTGCCAAAGTGTAAATCTTTAGTGCCAAAGTATGGAACTCAAGTGCCAAAGTGTGACGCTCTAGTGCCAAAGTGTGACGCTTTAATGCCTAAGTGTGATGCTCTAGTACCAAAGTGTGACGCTCTAGACCTATAGTGTGAGGTACTAGTGCCAAGATGTGACGCTTTAGTGCCAAAGTGTGAAGCTCTAGTGCGAAAGTATGACGCTCTAGAGTCAAAGTGTGACGCTCTAGTGCCAACGTTTGACGCTCTAGTGCCAAAGTGTGATGTTCTAGTGTCAAAGTGGGATGCTCTATTGCCAAAGTGTGACGCTCTAGTGCCAAAGTGGGATACTCTAGTACCAAAGTGTGGAGCTCTAGTGCCAAAGTATGACGCTCTAGTGCCAAAGTGTGATGCTGTAGTACCAAAGTGTGAAGCTTTAGTGCCAAAGTGTGAAGCTCTAGTGCCAAAGTGTGAAGCTCTAGTGCCAAAGTGTGAAGCTCTTGTGCCAAAGTGTGACGCTCTAGTGCAATAGTGTCACACTCTAGTGCCAAAGTGTGACGCTCTCGAGCCATAGTGTGGAGCTCTAGTGCCAAAGTGTGAAGCTCCAGTGCCAAAGTCTAATGCTCTAGTGCCAACGTGTGACGCTCTAGTGCCGAAGTGTGACGCTCTAGTGCCAAAGTGTGACGCTCTACTGCCAAAGTGTGACGCTCTATAGGCAACGTATGACGCTCTAGTGCCAAAGTGTGAAGCTCTAGTGCCAAAGTGTGACGCTCTAGTGCCAAAATGTGACGCTCTAGTGCCAAAGTGTGAAGCTCTAATGCCAAAGTGTGACGCTCTAGTGCAAACGTGTGACGCTCTAGTGCCAAAGTGTGACGCTCTAGTGCCAAAGTGTGACGCTATAGTGCCAAAGTATGACGCTCTGTTGCCAAAATGTGACGCTCTAGTGCCAAAATGTTATGCCCTAATTCCAAAGTGTGGAGCTATAGTGCCAAAGTGTGATTCTATAGTGCCAAAGTGTGAAGCTCTAGTGCCATAGTGTGACGCTCTAGTGGCAAAGTGTGAAGCTCTAGTGCCAAAGTGTGGCACTCTAGTGCCAAAGTGTGATGCTCTAGTGCCAAAGTGTGACGCTCTAGTGCCAAAGTGTGTCCCTTTCGTTCCAAAGTGTGACATTCTGGTGCCAAAGTGTGACGCTCTAGTGCCAAAGTGTGAAGCGCTAGTGCCAAAGTGTGACTCTTTAGTGCCAAACAGTGACGCTCTAGTGCCAAAGTGCGACGCTCTAGTGCCAAAGGATTAAGCTCTAGTGCCAGAGTGTGACGCTCTAGTGCCAAAGTGTGACGCTCTAGTGCCAAAGTGTGACGCTCTTGTGCCAACGTGTGATGCTCTAGTGCCAAAGTGTGACACTCTAGTCCCAAAGTGCGGCACTCAAGTGCCAAAGAGTGAGGCTCTAGTGCCAATGTGTGACATTCTAGTGCCAAAATGTGAAGCTCTGTTGCCAAATTATGACGCTCTAGTGCCAAAGTTTGGCGCTCTAGTACCAAAGTGTGACGCTCTAGTGCCAAAGTGTGAAGCACCAGTGCCAAAGTGTGATGCTCTAGATCCAAAGTGTGAAGCTCTAGTGCCAAAGTGTGACGCTCTTGTGCCAAAGTGTGAAGCTCTGGTGCCAAAGTGTGAAGCTCTAGTGCAGAAGTGTGAAGCTCTAGAGCCAAAGTATGATGCTTCAGTACCAAAGTGTGATTCTCTAGTGCCAACATGTGACGTTGTAGTACCAAAGTGTGACGCTCTAGTTCCAAAGTGTGACACTCTATTGCCAAAGTGTGACACTATAGTGCCAAAGTGTGGAGCTCTAGTGCCAAAGTGTGAAGCTCTAGTGCCAACGTGTGACGCTCTAGTGCCAAAGTGTGACGCTCTAGTGTCAAAGTGTGACGCTCTAGTGCCAAAGTGTGACGCTCTCGTAACAAAGTGTGACACTCTATTTCCAAAGTGTGACGCTCTAGTGCCAAAGTGTGCCGGTCTAGTGCCAAAGTGTGACGCTCTAGTGCCAGAGTGTAACACTCGAGTGCAGAAGTGTGAAGCTCTAGTGCCAAAGTGTGACGCTCTACTGCCAGATCGTGACGCCCTAGTGCCAAAGTGTGACGCTCTAGTGCCAAAGTGTGACGCTCTGGGGCCAAAGTGTGAGGCTCTAGTGCCAATGTGTGACGTTCCAGTGTCAAAATGTGATGCTCTAGTGCCAAAGTGTGATGCTCTAGTTTCAAAGTGTGACGCTTAATTGGCAACGTGTGACGCTCTAGTGCCAAAGTGTGACACTCTAGTGGCAAAGTGTGACGCTATAGTACCAAAGTGTGGAGCTCTAGTGCCAAAGTGTCACACTTTAGTGCCAATGAGTGAAGCTTTAGTGCCAAAGTGTGAAGCTCTAGTGTTAAAGTGTGACGCTCTAGTGCCAACATGTGACGCTCTAGTGCCAATGTGTGACGCTCCAATGGCAAAGTGTGAACCTTTAGTGCCAAAGAATGATGCTCTAGTGCCAAAGTGTCATGCTCTAGTGCCAAAGTGTGACTCCCTAGTGCCAAAGTGTGAAGCTTTAGTGCCAAAGTGTTACGCTCTAGTGCCAAAGTGTGACGTGCTAGTGCCAACGTGTGACGCTCTAGTGCCAAAGTATGAAGCTCTAGTGCCAAAGTGTGACGCTCTAGGCCTAAAGTGTGACGCTATAGTGCCAAAGTGTGACGCTCTAGTGCCAAAGTGTGACGCTCTAGCGCCAAAGTGTGAAGCACTAGTGCCAACGTGTGACGCTCTAGTGCCAAAGTGTGACGCTCTAATGCCAAAGTGTGACGCTCCAGTGTCAAAGTGTGAAGCTCTAGTGCCAAAGTGTGATGCTCTTGTGCCAATGTGTGACGCTCTAGTGCCAAAGTGTGACACTCTAGTGCCAAAGTGTGAAGCTCTAGTGCCAAAGTGTGAAGCTGTAGAGCCAAAGTGTGATGCTCTTGTGCCAAAGTATGACACTCTAGTGCGAACGTGTGACGCTCTAGTACCAAAGTGTGATGCTCTAATACCAAGGAATGACTCTCTAGTGCCAAAGTGTGACACTCTAGTGCCAAAGTGTGACGCTATAGTGCCAAAGTGTAACTATCTAGTGCCAATGTGTGACGCTCTAGTGCCAAAGTGTGACGCTCTCATACAAAAGTGTGATGCTCTAGTGCCAAAGTGTGATGCTCTAGTGCCAAAGTGTGACGCTCTATTGCCAAAAATTGTGAAGCTCTTGTGCCAAAGTGTGACGCTCTAGTGCCAAAGTGTGAAGCTACAGTGCCAAAGTGTGACGCTCTAGTGCCAAAGTGTGACGCTCTAGTGCCACGGTGTGAAGCTATAGTGCCAAAGTGTCACGCTCTAGTGCCAAAATGTGGAGCTCGAGTGCCAAGGTGTGACGCTCTAGTGCCAAAGTTTGACGCTCTAGTGCCAAGGAGTGACGCTCTAGTGCCAAAGTGTGAATCTCTAGTGCCAAAGTGTGAAGCTCTAGTGCCAAAGTGTGACGCTCTAGTGCCAAAGTGTGAAGCTCTAGTGCCAAAGTGTCACGCTCTAGTGCCAAACTGTGGAGCTCGAGTGCCAAGGTGTGACGCTCTAGTGCCAAAGTTTGACGCTCTAGTGCCAAGGAGTGACGCTCTAGTGCCAAAGTGTGAATCTCTAGTGCCAAAGTGTGAAGCTCTAGTGCCAAAGTGTGACACACTAGTTCCAAAGTGTGACGCTCTAGTGCCAAAGTGTGACACTCTAGTGCCAAAGTGTGACGCTCTAGTGCCAAAGTGTGGAGCTCTAGTACCAAAGTGTAAAGCTCTAGTGCCAAAGTGTGACGCTCTAGTACCGATGTGTGACCCTCTAGTGCAAAAGCGTGATGCTCTTGTGCCAAAGTCTGACCATCTAGTGCCAAAGTGTGACACTCTAGTACCAAAGTGTGAAGCTTAGTGCCAAAGTGTGACGCTCTAGTGGCAAAGTGTGATGCTATAGTGCCTAAGTGTGATGCTCAAGTGCCAAAGTGTGAAGCTCTAGTGCCAATGCTTGATGCTCTAGTGCCAAAGTGTGACCCTCTAGTGACAAATTGTGATGCTCTAGTGCCAAAGTGTGATACTCTAGTGCCAACCTGTGACTCTCTAGTTCCCAAGTGTGACTCTCAAGAGCCAACGTGTGAAGCTCTAGTGCCAGTGTTTGACACTCTAGTGCCAAAATGTGACCATCTAGTGCCAAAGTGTGATGCTCTAGTGCCAAAGTGTGGAGCTCTAGTGCCAAAGTGTGAAGCTATAGTGTGACGCTCTATTGCCAATGTGTGACACTCTAGTGCCAAAGTGTGACGCTCTAGTGCCAAAGTGTGAAGCTCTAGTGCCAAAGTGTGACGCTGTAGTGGCAAAGTGTGACGCTCTGGTGCCCAAGTGTGACACTGTAGTAACAAAGTGTGGAGCTCTAGTACAAAAGTGTGACGCTCTAGTGCCAAAGTGTGACGCTCTAGTGCCAAAGTGTGACGCTTTAGTGCCAAAGTGTGATGCTCTAGTGCCAAAGTATGATGCTTTAGTGCCAAAGTGTGACGCTCTAGTGCCAAATCGTGGAGCTCTAGTGCCAAAGTGTGACGCTCAAGTGCCAAAGTGTGAAGCTCTAGTGCCAATGTTTGACGCTCTAGTGCCAAAGTGTTACGCTCTAGTGCCAAATTGTGACGCTCTAGAGCCTCAGTGTGAAGCCTTAGTGCTAAGGTGAAAAGCTCTAGTGCCAAAGTGTGACACCCTAGTGCCAAAGTGTGACGCTCTAGTGCCCAAGTGTGAAGCTCTAGTGCCAAAGTGTGACGCTCTAGTATCAAAGTGTGACGCTCTAGTGCCAAAGTGTGATGCTCTAGTGCCAAAGCGTGACACTCTAGTGCCAAGGTGTGGAGTTCTACTGCCAAAGTGTGACGATCTAGAGGCAAAGTGTGACGCTCTAGTGCCAAAGAGTGAAGCTCTAGTGCTAAATTGTGAAGCTCTAGTGCCAAAGTGTGAAGCTCTAGTGCAAAAGTGTGACGCACTAGTGCCAAAGTGTGACACTATAGTGCCAAAGTGTGACACTCTAGTGGCAAAGTGTGACGGTCTAGTGCCAAAGTGTGGAGCTCTAGTACCAAAATGTGAAGCTCTAGTGCCAAAGTGCGATGCTCTAGTGCCGATGTGCGACCCTCTAGTGCCAATGTGGGAACTCTAGTGCCAAAGTGTGACCTTCTAGTACCATAGTATGATGCTATTGTGCCAAAGTGTGAAGCTGTAGTGCCAAAGTGTGACGCTCTTGCCGCAGAGTGTGACGCTCTAGTGCCTAATTGTGACGCTCAAGTGCCAAAGCGTGAAACTCTAGTGCCAATGTTTGACGCTCTAGTGCCAAGGTGTGTCCCTTCAGTGCAAAGTATGATGCTCTAGTGCAAAAGTGTGATACTCTAGTGCCAACATGTGACGCTCTAGTGCCTAAGTGTGACTCTCAAGTGCCAACGAGTGAAGCTCTAGTGCCAAAGTGTGACGCTCTAGTGCCGAAGTGTGACCCTCTTGTGCCCAAGTGTGACGCTCTAGTGCCAATGTGTGACGCTCCAGTGCCAAAGTGTGATGCTCCAATGCCAACGTGTGAAGCTCTAGTGCCAAAGTGTGACGCTCCAGTAGCAAAGTGTGACGCTCTGGTGCCACAGTGAGACTCTCTAGTTCCAAAGTGTGAAGCTCTAATGCCAATGTATGATGCTCTAGTGCCAAAGTGTGACATTCTAGTGCCAAAGTGTGACGGTCTAGTGCCAAAGTGTGATGTTTTAGTGCCAAATCGTGGAGCTCTAGTGCCAAATTGTGACGCTCAAGTGCCAAAGTGTGAAGCTATAGTGCCAATGTTTGACGCTCTAGTGCCAAAGTGTGACCCTCTAGTGCCAAAGTGTGACACTCGAGTGCCTCAGTGTGAAGCCTTAGTGCCAAAGTGTGAAGCTCCAGTGCCAAAGTGTGACGCCCTAGTGCCAAAGTGTGACGCTCTAGTGCCTAATTGTGAAGCTCTACTGCCAAAGTGTGACTCTCTAGTGTCAAAGTGTGACACTCTAGTGCCAAAGTGTGACGCTCTAGTGCCAAAGTGTGATGCTCTAGTGCCAAAGATTGACACTCTGGTGCCAACGTCTGACGCTCTAGTGCCAAAGTGTGACACTCTAGTGCCATAGCGTGTAGCTCTAGTGCGAAAGTGTGACGCTCTAGTGCTAAAGTGTGACGCTCTAGTGCCAAAGAATGAAGGTCTAGTACCAAAGTGTGAAGCTCTAGTGCCAAAGTGTGAAGCTATTGTGCCAAAGTATGACGCACTATAGCCTAAGTGTGACGCTCTAGTGCCAAAGTGTAACACTGTAGTGCCAAAGTGTGATGCTCTAGTACGAAAATGTGGAGCTCTTGTACCAAAGTGTGAAGCTCTAGTGCCAAAGTATGACGCTCTAGTGCCAAAGTGTGACATTCTAGTGCCAAAGTGTGACGCTCTAGTGCCAAATGTGACCCTCTAGTGCCAAAGTGTGACGCTCTAGTGCCAAAGTGTGAAGCTTTAGTGCCAAAGTGTGACGCTCTTGTGCCAAAGTGTGACGCTCTAGTGCCAAAGTGTGACATTCTAGTGCCAAAGTGTGACGCTCTAGTGCCAAATGTGACCCTCTAGTGCCAAAGTGTGACGCTCTAGTGCCAAAGTGTGAAGCTTTAGTGCCAAAGTGTGACGCTCTTGTGGCAAAGTGTGACGCTCTAGTTCCTAAGTGTGACGCTCAAGTGCAATAGTGTGAAGATGTAGTGCCAATGTTTGACGCGCTAGTGCCTAAGTGTGACCCTCAAGTGTCAAAGTGTGACGGTCTAGTTCCAAAGTGTGATACTCTAGTGCCGAAGTGTGACGCTCTAGTGCCTAAGTGTGACTCTAAAGTGCCATCGTGTGAAGCTCTAGTGCCAATGTTTGACGCTCTAGTGCCTCAGTGTGAAGCTCTTGTGCCAAAGTGTGACGCTTAAGTGCCAAAGTGTGATGCTCTCATGCCAAAGTGTGACTCTCTAGTACCAAAGCATGACGTTCTAGTGCCAAAGCATGATGCTCTAGTGCCGAAGTGTGACGCTCTAGTACCAAAGTGTGGAGCTCTACTGCAAAAGTGTGTCGCTCAAGTGCCAAGGTGTGAAGCTCTAGTGCCAATGTTTGACGCTCTAGTGCCAAAGAGTGACCCTCTAATGCCAACGTATGACGCTATAGTGCCTCAGCGTGAAGCTCTTGTGCCAAAGTGTGATGCATTAGTGCCAAAGTGTGACGCTCTAGTGCCAAAGTGTGACACTCTAGTGCCAAAGTGTGATGCGCTAGTTCCAAAGTGTGACGCTCTAGTGCCAGAGTGTGACGCTCTTGGCCAGAGTGTGACACTCTAGTGTAAAAGTGCGATGCTCTAGTGCCAAAGTGTAAAGATTTAGTGCCAAAGTGTGACGCTCTTGGCCAGAGTGTGACACTCTAGTGTAAAAGTGCGATGCTCTAGTGCCAAAGTGTAAAGATTTAGTGCCAAAGTGTGGAGCTCAAGTGCCAAAGTGTGACGCTCTAGTGCCAAAGTGTGACGCTCTAGTGCCAAAGTGTGATGCTCTAATACCAAAGTGTGACACTCTAGTCCTATAGTGTGAGGTACTAGTGCCAAGATGTGACGCTTTAGTGCCAAAGTGTGACGCTCTAGTGCCAAAGTGTGATGCTCTAATACCAAAGTGTGACACTCTAGTCCTATAGTGTGAGGTACTAGTGCCAAGATGTGACGCTTTAGTGCCAAAGTGTGAAGCTCTACCGCAAAAGTATAACGCTCTAGAGTCAAAGTGTGACGCTCTAGTGCCAACATTTGACGCTCTAGTGCCAAAGTGTGATGTTCTAGTGTCAAAGTGTGATGCTCTAGTGCCAATTTGTGACGCTCTGGTGCCAAAGCGGGAATCTCTAATACCAAAGTGTGGAGCTCTAGTGCCAAAGTATGACGCTCTAGTGCCAAAGTGTGATGCTGTACTACCAAAGTGTGAAGCTTTAGTGCCAAAGTGTGAAGCTCTAGTGCCAAAGTGTGAAGCTCTAATGCCAAAGTGTGAAGCTCTTGTGCCCAAGTGTGACGCTCGAGTGCAATAGTGTGACACTCTAGTGCCAAAGTGTGACGCTCTCGAGCCAGAGTGTGGAGCTCTAGTGCCAAAGTGTGAAGCTCCAGTGCCAAAGTCTAACGCTCCAGTGCCAACGTGTGACGCTCTAGTGCCGAAGTGTGACGCTCTAGTGCCAAAGTGTGACGCTCTACTGCCAAAGTGTGACGCTCTAGTGCCAAAGTGTGAAGCTCTAGTCCCAAAGTGTGAAGCTCTAATGCCAACGTGTGACGCTCTAGTGCAAACGTGTGACGCTCTAGTGCCAAAGTGTGACGCTCTAGTGCCAAAGTGTGACGCTATAGTGCCAAAGTATGACGCTCTGTTGCCAAAATGTGACGCTCTAGTGCCAAAATGTGATGCCCTGGTGCCAAAGTGTGGAGCTATAGTGCCAAAGTGTGATCCTATAGTGCCAAAGTGTGAAGCTCTAGTGCCATAGTGACACGCTCTAGTGGCAAAGTGTGAAGCTCTAGTGCCAAAGTGTGGCACTCTAGTGCCAAAGTGTGACGCTCTAGTGCCAAAGTGTGACGCTCTAATGCCAAAGTGTGTCCCTTTCGTTCCAAAGTGTGACGTTCTGGTGCCAAAGTATGACGCTCTAGTGCCAAAGTGTGAAGCGCAAGTGCCAAAGTGTGACTCTCTACTGCCAAACTGTGACGCTCTAGTGCCAAAGTGCGACGCTCTAGTGCCAAAGTGTGAAGCTCTAGTGCCAAAGTGTGACGCTCTAGTGCCAAAGTGTGACGCTCTTGTGCCAACGTGTGATGCTCTAGTGCCAAAGTGTGACAATCTAGTCCCAAAGTGCGACACTCTAGTGCCAAAGAGTGAGGCTCTAGTGCCAATGTGTGACATTCTAGTGCCAAAATGTGAAGCTCTCTTGCCAAAGTGTGATGCTCTAGTGCCAAAGTTTGGCGCTCTAGTACCAAAGTGTGACGATCTAGTGCCAAAGTGTGAAGCACCAGTGCCAAAGTGTGATGCTCTAGATCCAAAGTGTGAAGCTCTAGTGCCAAAGTTTGACGCTCTTGTGCCAAAGTGTGACTGTCTAGTGCCAAAGTGTGAAGCTCTGGTGCCAAAGTGTGAAGCTCTAGTGCCAAAGTGTGAAGCTCTAGAGCCAAAGTATGATGCTTCAGTGCCAAAGTGTGATTCTCTAGTGCCAACATGTGACGTTGTAGTACCAAAGTGTGATGCTCTAGTGCCAAAGTGTGACACTCTATTGCCAAAGTGTGACACTATAGTGCCA
This sequence comes from Penium margaritaceum, assembly GCA_023375785.1. Lineage (NCBI taxonomy): Eukaryota > Viridiplantae > Streptophyta > Zygnematophyceae > Desmidiales > Peniaceae > Penium > Penium margaritaceum. Next base: position 240,299 of record SZWC01001242.1, on the reverse strand, counting down.
AAGTGTGGAGCTCTAGTGCCAAAGTGTGAAGCTCTAGTGCCAACGTGTGACGCTCTAGTGCTATAGTGTGACTCTCTAGTGTCAAAGTGTGACGCTCTAGTGCCAAAGTGTGACGCTCTCGTAACAAACTGTGACGATCTAGTGCCAAAGTGTGACGCTCTAGTGCCAAAGTGTGACGGTCTAGTGCCAAAGTGTGACGCTCTAGTGCCAGAGTGTAACGCTTGAGTGCAGAAGTGTGAAGCTCTAGTGCCAAAGTGTGACGCTCTA
>SZWC01001242.1:207494-239930 GCA_023375785.1 Penium margaritaceum | reverse complement strand
GCTCTAGTGCCAAAGTGTGACGCTCTAGTGCCAAAGTGTGACGCTCTGGGGCCAAAGTGTGAGGCTCTAGTGCCAAAGGTTGACGCTATAGTGCAAAAGTGTGAAGCTCTAGTGCCATTGTGTGACGCTCCAGTGTCAAAATGTGACGCTCTAGTGCCAAAGTGTGATGCTATAGTGTCAAAGTGTGACGCTTAATTGGCAACGTGTGACGCTCTAGTGCCAAAGTGTGACACTCTAGTGCCAAAGTGTGACGCTATAGTACCAAAGTGTGGAGCTCTAGTGCCAAAGTGTCACACTTTAGTGCCAATGAGTGAAGCTTTAGTGCCAAAGTGTGAAGCTCTAGTGCCAAAGTGTGACACTCTAGTGCCAACGTGTGACGCTCTAGTGCCAATGTGTGATGCTCCAATGGCAAAGTGTGAACCTTTAGTGCCAAAGAATGACGCTCTAGTGCCAAAGTGTGATGCTCTAGTGCCAAAGTGTGACTCCCTAGTGCCAAAGTGTGAAGCTTTAGTGCCAACGTGTTACGCTCTAGTGCCAAAGTGTGACGTGCTAGTGCCAACGTGTGACGCTCTAGTGCCAAAGTATGAAGCTAAAGTGCCAAATTGTGATGCTCTAGTGCCAAAGTGTGACGCTCTAGGCCTAAAGTGTGATGCTATAGTGCCAAAGTGTGACGCTCTAGTGCCAAAGTGTGACCCTCTAGCGCCAAAGTGTGAAGCACTAGTGCCAACGTGTGACGCTCTAGTGCCAAAGTGTGACGCTCTAGTGCCAAAGTGTGACGCTCTCGTGTCAAAGTGTGAAGCTCTAGTGCCAAAGTGTGATGCTCTTGTGCCAATGTGTGACGCTCTAGTGCCAAAGTGTGACACTCTAGTGCCAAAGTGTGAAGCTCTAGTGCCAAAGTGTGAAGCTCTAGAGCCAAAGTGTGATGCTCTAGTGCCAAAGTATGATGCTCTAGTGCCAACATGTGACGCTCTAGTACCAAAGTGTGATGCTCTAGTGCCAAAGAATGACTCTCTAGTGCCAAAGTGTGACACTCTAGTGCCAAAGTGTGACACCCTAGTGCCAAAGTGTGACGCTATAGTGCCACAGTGTAACTATCTAGTGCCAATGTGTGACGCTCTAGTGCCAAAGTGTGACGCTCTCGTACAAAAGTGTGATGCTCTAGTGCCAAAGTGTGATGCTCTAGTGCCAAAGTGTGACGCTCTATTGCTAGAAATTGTGAAGCTCTAGTGCCAAAGCGTGAAGCTACAGTGCCAAAGTGTGACGCTCTAGTGCGAAAGTGTGACGCTCTAGTGCCAAAGTGTGATGCTCTAGTGCCAAAGTGTGACGTCCTAGTGCCAAAGTGTGAAGGTCTAGTGCCAAAGTGTGACGCTGTAGTGTCAAAGTGTGACACTCTGGTGCCAAAGTGTGACAGTCTAGTACTGAAGTGTGACGCTCTGGTGCCAAAGTGTGACGCTCTAGGTCCAAAGTGTGACGCTCTAGTGCCAAAGTGTGACGCTCCAGTACCAAATTGTGGAGCTTTAGTGCCAAAGTGTGATACTATAGTGCCAAAGTGTGAAGCTCTACTGCCAAAGTGTGACGCTCTAGTGCTAAAGTGTGACCCTCTAGTTCAAAAGTGTCACGATCTAGTGCCAATGTGTGACGGTCTAGTGGGAAAGTGTGAAGCTCTAGTGCAAACGTGTGACGCGCTAGTGCCAAATTGTGGATCTCTAGTGCCAAAGTGTAACGTTCCAATGCCAAAGTGTGATGTTGTAGTGCCAAACTGTGATGCTCTTGTGCCAAAGTGTAAAGCTCTAGTACCAAAGTGTGATGCTCCAGTGCCAAAGTGTGACGTGGTAGTGACAAAGTGTGACGCACTAGTGCCAATGTGTGTCACTATAGTTCCAAAGTGTGACGCTGTAGCGCCAAAGTTTGACACTCTAGTACAAAAGTGTGAAGCTCAAGTGCCAAAGAGTGACGCTTTCATGCCAAGTGTGAAGGTCTAGTGCCAAAGTTCGACGCTCTAGTGCCAAAGTCTGACGCTCTAGTGCCAAAGTGTGACGCTCTAGTGCCAAAGTATGAAGCTCTAGTACCAAAGTGTGTCGCTCTAGTCCCAAAGTGTGACGTTCTAGTGCCCACGTGTGAAGCTCTAGTACCAAAGTGTGAATCTCTAGTGCCAAAGTGTGACGCTATAGTGCAAAAGTGTGACGCTATAGTGCCAACGTCTGATGCTCGAGTGCCAAAGTCTGACGCTCTAGTGCCAAAGTGTGATGCTCTAGTGCTAAAGTGTGAAGCTTTAGTGCCAAAGTGTGGAACTCTAGAGCCAAAGTGTAACGCTATAGTGCCAAAGTGTGACACTGTAGTGCCAAAGTGTGACGCTATAGTGCAAAAGTGTGATGCTCTAGTGCCAACGTGTGACGCTCTAGTGCCAAATTGTGAAGCTCTAGTGCCAAAGTGTGACACTCTAATGTTAGAAAATTGTGCCCCTTGCCATGGCTGCCGTGGATGGTTTTCCTGGGGAGTGGTCGAACATCAAATCTGATTGCAGATTTGGATTCGTTTGAATTTCCCATGCAAGATCGAGCTTTGAATCAGTATTCAGAAAGATAGCCCCGCCCGAAGGTCGGGTGGTTGGCGTGTGGAATCTGGGTCTCCGTCATGGATGACGGGATAATTCCACCGCGGTGGTCCGAGTTCAGGTCCAACGGGCTCCAAAGGCACCATGGCCATGAAGGAAGGGATGTAGATGGTCTTCTAGACCAGGGCGAACTTTCCCCCACGTTGGAGTGCCAGGAAGGGCGCTTCGACAAGCCATCGTCGAAGCGCCTTCCGTCACTCCCGTTCGTGGGCATGGTAGGCGGCTCCACCATGGGTTACTTCGACGGCCATAGCAGGGGCTATACTGCTCCGTTTTGGGCGTGCTTGGATGCGTTGGAAAGCTCTGATCATAGGCTATAAGAATCTGATGTAATCTCACTGAAAATAACAACCATTTCTACTTTGATTGAGTGCAACTGCTTGCGACTCATTTCTGCCCATTCTGGACTGTGATCCTTGGACTCCACACTCTTCCACCTAGTTTTGCATTGGCAACTGAAGTAGCGGCAACGTGCTCCACAGAAGGCCCAGGCATCCTCGTTGGTGCTCCCACTCCTCCTAGGGCACAGCCAGGACAGAATTCCTGACAAAGGGTTATGGGCCCACATTCCCTAGGAGGACCCTCGTCTTCTACGTGCACGCTCCCGCTACAAACAATGGCAACCACGACCGAGCAAGAGAGCAGCTGTGACGTCCCCCTCAAGTTTGATGGGAGGGACTTTCCCTTGTGGAAGTGGCAGGTTGAGATCTTCCTGAACTTCAAGGGACTGCTTGCGCTTGTCAACGGTGAAGAGAAGTCTCCTGCGGCGTCCGCGACGACCGAGGAGGTGGAGGCGTTCGAGAAGCGCAACAAAGAGGCGCTTGCTCTGATTGCGTCGGCGTTGTGCCCGGCACAGCGCGCACAAATCCAAGGATGCACATGGGCATCGAAGGCTTGGGAGAAGCTCTGCATCGCACACGGCCCGCCTTCTCTTCAGCAACGTGACTCGGCAAGCGAAGAGGCAACGCAAGTGGCCAGCGACCGGTGGACTGAATCCACTGGGGCGGAGCAAGGGATGGCGTCCGCAGCACCAGCCCTGGTCATCTGCTCTCATGAAGGAGAGGGAGATCGCAGGGAGGAAGGGACGCGTTCACACCGTGCCAAGAAGGGTGAGTGCCATCGCTTTGGCCAGGAGGGCCACTGGAGACGGGCCTGCACATCGGGAGCTGCGGATCTGGCCACAAAGGTGGCAGAAGGGCAGCAGACCAACGTGGCTGTCGGTGACTCCGTACGCTCCATGAAGGGGGCTGAGATGGCGGAACCCAAGGCAGGCGAGAGGCAGGCGTGTTTGGAGCAAGGAGGCTCCAACAGGTCCCAAAAAGGGGCCTGCTACAACTGTGGCCAGAGGGGCCACTGGAAAGCGACGTGCACAGCGGAAGCCGTGGACCCCGACAAGCGCGTCGGGAGAGGGCGGCAGGCTGAAGCAGTCGTTGACACGCCGTGCAGCAGCGATCAGCCTCAAGCTGCGAGGGCTGATGTGGTCGGGGACCACAAGGCACGCCGTGGGTGTGCAACCTCCACAACCTCCAAGAGGGAGCTCAAGGTGGAGCATCACAATGAAGATGCTGCCGCTCATCACAACGGAGGTGATGTGCTCCGAGGAGGCAAAATAAAGGTGGAGGAGTCGGCCAAGAAGAGAGGCACCAAGGAGAGGAAGCTCCAAGTGCCTGACTTGGTGACAAGGGTGCTGTCCGTGAGTCGCGTCGTCAAGGAGGGACTCGAAGTGACCTTCACAAGGAAGGGCGGCCTCATAAAAGAGGAGGGCAGCGGATGTGTCCTGGCACGTGGTGCGCATAAAGGAGGTGTGTACCTGGTACGTGCCGACGTCCTCACAAGGAGCAGCCGTGACTCTGGCATGGGCAGCCGTCGGAGTAAGGAAGCGGTTGCAACGGCGTCCAAGAAAGGGAAACCTGAGGGCGCAGTGGACGGTGTAAAGGAGACCGTCCGGGCTGGATCGGAGGACCTGGACCACAAGGCACGCCATGCGACAAGATGCCGTGTGATGGGTGCAAAGCCTCATGGGGAGGCAAAAGAGGGTGTCCAGGTGGCAGACCAGCCAGGGGAGAGCATTGATGGCAAACGGCCAGGCTCTCCTAACGGGCATAAATGGCCCAATTCTGCAGGAGTGGTGAACCGGCGTCACAAGGCAGGCCATGAGGGTGCTGCCGAGTTCCATGGGGGAGCGATGGTGGCGGCTCGGAGGACCTTGTAGCAGAAGGAGGGCGGCATGAAGGTGTGTCCTCAAGTGGAGTATGAGGGGCTCCGCGCTTGGCTAAAGGGGAGCTACTGCACCGACAAGATGGCCGAAACCCGAGAGCTCAAGTGTCACGACCGGGTGCCAACGCGTTGTGTGTACAAGGCTCCACCTCAGGGCTTGAGGAGGAGGAGAGTGGCGGCATGACGCCGCGCTCTCAACCGGAGGATAAGAGACTCCGGGCTGCAGAGGTGGTGAACCGTGACCACGAGGCGGCTGATAAAGGGGTCGCCAAGTCTCAAGAGGAGGCGTTGGTGGCGGCACGGAGGACCACGCAGCAGAGGGAGGACGCCATGAGGGCTGGTCCTCAAGTTGAGCCTGAGGGGCTCATTGCAGCAGCAGACCGGGACCAAGAGCACCACGCGGCAGGAGGTCGGGCAGTGGGTGCACCGCAACAAAAGTGGGCTGAGGTGGTCCGGAGAGCTGCGCAACAGGAGGAGAGCAAAGGCACGTGGCTGAGCTCTCCAAAGGAGCAAAACACGCTCCGAGCGGCAACGACGGTGGACCGTGACTACAAGGCAGGCCAGGAGGGTGCTGCCGAGTCCCATAAGGGGGCGATGGTGGCTGAGCGGAGGACCATGTTGCAGGGTGTGGTCAAGGTGTCGTCAGTTCCAAGTCCTCAAGGAGGAGGGCGAGCACTCAAGGGGCATGCAACAGAGGGTGCGGCAGGTGTGTCGGCATCTCTGAATTCTGCAAAACAGGCAGATGATGCATGCAACATGCACGATGTTGGAGAAGGGAGTGAGACCTCCGCTTCTCCAAATTCTCCAAAAGAGGAAGGGCAGGTGCATGAGGAGTGCGACACGGGAACTCAGACCAAGGGACCAGCACCAGAAGACCTCTCCATGAGGGGGAGGCATGCGCGTCGAGGACGTGCGGTGAGGCGGTGGCAGCAGCACAGGCGACGGCCAGAGGAGCAGTCGCAGCTGCAGCATTGTGGATCCCGGGAGACTGGTTGCAATAAAGTGCAAGCCAGTTCCGGCGGTGCAGGCGGCAGCAGCTTGGGCGATGCGGCACGTGTAGAAGCGGTGCCGGCAAGGACCAAGAGCAGCAGCATGGAGGCACTGCAAGAAGGCGGGGGAGATATGCAGCACGCTGGGCCAAGCTCACAAGGTGCTAAAGGTGTTGATAAAATCAAAGGCACCACAAGCACAAACGGAGGCGATGGAGGACATAAAGGAAGGTCCGAGGTCTCCGCACATGGGGAAGGATGCCGCAAGAGGTGCGGGTCTCCCACGTGAAGGGGAGCAGACCTGCAAGGGCTCCCTGGTCGTCTCGGGGAGGCGACCAACTGTCGCGGCAAGCACCAACACCAACACAATGGAGGACACAAGGCAGGCCACGGGGGCTCTGCCAAGTCCCGCACGGGGGCGCAAGTGTCGACAGCGGGGAGCTAGGCGTCCGCCGCTACGTGTTATAACTGGTGCAGGGCAGCTGAGGAGAGTTTCTCACAGCAGCAGATTGGCCGGACAGTGGAGCATGGCAAATGTTCAAGGACAGGGCATCATGGCTGCGGTGCAGGGGGAGATTGTTAGAAAATTGTGCCCCTTGCCATGGCTGCCGTGGATGGTTTTCCTAATTCGACCACTAGGGAGTGGTCGAACATCAAATCGGATTGCAAATTTGGATTCCTTGGAATTCCCCATACTGGAGGAGGTTTGCATCGCCATGGCAACCGGTTTCCTCCCCTGTTTTCCCCTTTGCGGAAGTCCTCCGCGGAGCGTCTCCACGGAACCGCCCCTCCGCGGAACTTCCTCCCCGCGGAACTCTTCCGCGGAGCGTCTCCGCGGATACCTTCCGCGGTGAACTTCACCGCGGAAGCTCACCGCGGATCACCGCGGATCACCGCGGATTACCGCGGGTGACCGCAGAGTACCGCGGTTTACTGCGGTTCACCGTCAATGACCGCGGCCACCGCGGTTGCGCCGGTGTGGAATACGGCGGGCTGCTGGGGTCCGCAGTCGACACGTTTTGCACCTACAGCTCGGCGGTCGCAGGTCCGCGGCGAGGAGCGCCGATGTTTTCCTGAACGGCCGCAGAGGTGGAGCTGCGCGGAGGTGGAGCTGCGGCGGAGCTGCGCGGATCCGTGGAACGCTGCGGATCTGGACTGGCAACGTCACCGCGAGGTGGCGAATGCGGAACGCTGAGTGCCTCCGCAGCACTCGACGCGTGTTCCGACGTGGTCGCGCGGTTGCCGCGCTCGCCGCGGATGCTTTGTCACAGCGGAGTGTCAGGAATTCTGTCCTGGCTGTGCCCTAGGAGGAGCGGGGGCACCAACAAGGATGCCTGGTCTTCTGTGGAGCACGCTGACGCTACTTCAGTTGCCAATGCAAACCAAGGTGGAAGAGTGTGGAGTCCAAGGATCACAGTCAAGAATGGGCAGAAATGAGTCGAAAACAAAGTTGCACACAATCGAAGTGGGAATGGTTGTTATTTTCAGTGAGATTACATCAGATTCTTATAGCCTATGACCACAGCTTTGCAATGCATCCAAGCACGCCCAGAGCGGAGCAGTAGAGCCCCTGCTATGGCCATCGAAGTAACCCATGGTGGAGCCGTTCACCATGCCCACGAACGGGAGTGACGGAAGGCGCTTCGACGGTGGCTTGTCGAAGCGCCCTTCCTGGCACTCCAACGTGGGGGGAAGTTCGCCCTGGTCTAGGAGACCATCTACATCCCTTCCTTCATGGCCATGGTGCCTTTGGAGCCCGTTGGACCTGAACTCGGACCACCGCGGTGGAATTATCCCGTCATCCATGACGGAGACCCAGATTCCACACGCCGACCACCCGACCTTCGGGCGGGGCTATCTTTCTGAATACTCACTCAAATTGAGCGATTCAAAGCTCGATCTTGCATGGGAAATTCCAAGGAATCCAAATCTGCAATCAGATTTGATGTTCGACCACTCCCTAGTGGTCGAATTAGGAAAACCATCCACGGCAGCCATGGCAAGGGGCACAATTTTCTAACAATCTCCCCCTGCACCGCAGCCATGATGCCCTGTCCTTGAACATTTGCCATGCTCCACTTTCCGGCCAATCTGCTGCTGTGAGAAACTCTCCTCAGCTGCCCTGCACCAGTTATAACACGTAGCGGCGGACGCCTAGCTCCCCGCTGTGGACACTTGCGCCCCCGTGCGGGACTTGGCAGAGCCCCCGTGGCCTGCCTTGTGTCCTCCATTGTGTTGGTGTTGGTGCTTGCCGCGACAGTTGGTCGCCTCCCCGAGACGACCAGGGAGCCCTTGCAGGTCTGCTCCCCTTCACGTGGGAGACCCGCACCTCTTGCGGCATCCTTCCCCATGTGCGGAGACCTCGGACCTTCCTTTATGTCCTCCATTGCCTCCGTTTGTGCTTGTGGTGCCTTTGATTTTATCAACACCTTTAGCACCTTGTGAGCTTGGCCCAGCGTGCTGCATATCTCCCCCGCCTTCTTGCAGTGCCTCCATGCTGCTGCTCTTGGTCCTTGCCTGCACCGCTTCTACACGTGCCGCATCGCCCAAGCTGCTGCCGCCTGCACCGCCGGAACTGGCTTGCACTTTATTGCAACCAGTCTCCCGGGATCCACAATGCTGCAGGTGCGACTGCTCCTCTGGCCGTCGCCTGTGCTGCTGCCACCGCCTCACCGCACGTCCTCGACGCGCATGCCTCCCCCTCATGGAGAGGTCTTCTGGTGCTGGTCCCTTGGTCTGAGTTCCCGTGTCGCACTCCTCATGCACCTGCCCTTCCTCTTTTGGAGAATGTGGAGAAGCGGAGGTCTCACTCCCTTCTCTTACATTGTGCATGTTGCATGCATCATCCGCCTGTTCTGCAGAATTCAGAGATGCCGACACACCTGCCGCACCCTCTGTTGCATGCCCCTTGAGTGCTCGCCGTCCTCCTTGAGGACTTGGAACTGACGACACCTTGACCACACCCTGCGACATGGTCCTCCGCTCAGCCACCATCGCCCCCTTATGGGACTCAGCAGCACCCTCCTGGTCTGCCTTGTAGCCGCGGTCCACCGTCGTTGCCGCTCGCAGCACGTTTTGCTCCTTCAGAGAGCTCAGCCATGTGCCACTGCTCTCCCCCTGTTGCGCAGCTCTCCGGACCTCGTCCACCCACTTTTGATGCGGTGCACCTACTACCCCGCCTCCTGCCGTGTAGTGCTCTTGGTCCCGGTCTGCTGCTACAGTGAGCCCCTCAGGCTCAGCTTGAGGACCAGCCCTCATGGCGTCCTCCCTGTGCTGCGTGGTTCTCCGTGCCGCCACCAACGCCTCCTCTTGAGACTTGGCGACCCCTTTATCAGCCGCCTCGTGGTCACGGTTCACCACCTCTGCAGCCCGGAGCCTTTTATCCTCCGGTTGAGAGTGCGGCGTCATGCCGCCACTCTCCTCCTCCTCAAGCCCTGAGGTGGAGCCTTGTACACGCGACACGACGGCACCCGGTCGTGGCACTTGAGCTCTCGTGTTTTGGCCATCTTGTCGATGCAGTAGCTGCCCTTTAGCCGAGGCGCGAAACCCCTCAGACTCCACTTGAGGACGCACCTTCATGCCGCCCTCCTTGTGCTGCATGGTCCTCCGAGCCGCCACCATTGCTCCCCCATGGAACTCGGCAGCACCCTCATGGCCTGCCTTGTGACGCCGGTTCACCACTCCTGCAGCATTGGGCCCTTTATGCACGTTATGAGAGCCTGGCCGTTTGCAATCAATGCTCTCCCCTGGCTGGTCTGGTACATGGACACCCTCCTTCACCTCCCCATGAGGCTTTGCACCCATCACACGGCATCTTGTCGCATGGCGTGCCTTGTGGTCTAGGTCCTCCGATCCAGCCTGGACGGTCTCCTTTACACCGCCCACTGCGCCCTCAGGTCTCCCCTTCTTGGACGCATTTGCAACCGCTTCCTTACTCCGACGGCTGTCCACGCCGGACTCACGGCTGCTCCTTGTGAGGACGTCGGCACGTACCAGATACGCACCTCCTTTGTGCGTACCACGTGCCACGACACGCCCACTGCCCTCCTCTTTTATGAGGCAGCCCTTCCTCGTGAAGGTCACTTTGAGTCCCTCCTTGATGAGGCGACTCACGGACAGCACCCTTGTCACCAAGTCAGGCACTTGGAGCTTCCTCTCCTGGGTGCCTCTCTTCTTGGCCGACTCCTTCACCCTTATTTTGCCTCCTCGGAGCACATCACCTTCGTTGTGATGAGCGGCAGCATCTCCATTTTGATGCTCCACCTTGAGCTCCCTCTTGGAGGTTGTGGAGGTTGCACACCCACGGCGTGCCTTGTGGTCCCCGACCACATCAGCCCTCGCAGCTTGAGGCTGATCGCTGCTGCACGGCGTGTCAACGGCTGCTTCAGCCTGCCGCCCTCTCCTGACGCGCTTGGTGGGGTCCACGGCTTCCGCTGTGCACGTCGCTTTCCAGTGGCCCCTCTGGCCACAGTTGTAGCAGGCCCCTTTTTGGGACCTGTTTGAGCCTCCTTGCTCCAAACACGCCTGCCGCTCGCCTGCCTCGGGTTCAGCCATCTCAGCCTCCTTCATGGAGCGTACGGAGTCAGCAACTGTCACGTTGGTCTGCTGCCCTTCTGCCACCTTTGTGGCCAGATCCGCAGCTCCCGATGTGCAGTCCCGTCTCCAGTGGCCCTCCTGGCCACAGCGATGGCACTCACCCTTCTTGGCACGGCGTGGATATGTCCCTTCCTCCCTGCGATCTCCCTCTCCTTCATGAGAGCGGATGACCAGGGCTGGTGCTGCGGACGCCATCCCTTGCTCCGCCCCAGTGGATTCAGTCCACCGGTCGCTGGCCACTTGCGTTGCCTCTTCGCTCGCCGAGTCACGTTGCTGAAGAGAAGGCGGGCCATGTGCAATGCAGAGCTTCTCCCAAGCCTTCGATGCCCATGTGCATCCTTGGATTTGTGCGCGCTGTGCCGGACACAACGCCGACGCGATCAGAGCAAGCGCCTCTTTGTTGCGCTTCTCGAACGCCTCCACCTCCTCGGCCGTCGCGGACGCCACAGGAGACTCCTCTTCACCGTTGACCATCGCAAGCAGTCCCTTGAAGTTCAGGAAGATCTCAACCTGCCACTTCCACAAGGGAGAGTCCCTCCCATCAAACGTGAGGGGGATGTCACAGCTGCTCTCTTGCTCGGTCGTGGTTGCCATTGCTCGCAGCGGGAGCGTACACGTAGAAGACGAGGATCCTCCTAGGGAACGTGGGCCCATAACCCTTTGTCAGGAATTCTGTCCTGGCTGTGCCCTAGGAGGAGCGGGGGCACCGACGAGGATGCCTTGCCTTCTGTGGAGCACGCTGACGCTACTTCAGCTGTCAATGCAAACCAAGGTGGAAGAGTGTGGAGTCCAAGGATCACAGTCAAGAATGGGCAGAAATGAGTCGAAAAAGAAGTTGCACTCAATCGAAGTGGGAATGGTTGTTATTTTCAGTGAGATTAAATCAGATTCTTATACCCTATGATCAGAGCCTTCCAACGCATCCAAGCACGCCCAAAACGGAGCAGTAGAGCCCCTGCTATGGCCATCAAAGTAACCCATGGTGGAGCCGCTCACCATGCCCACGAACGGGAGTGACGGAAGGCGCTTCGACGGTGGCTTGTCGAAGCGCCCTTCCTGGCACTCCAACGTGGGGGGAAGTTTGCCCTGGTCTAGGAGACCATCTACATCCCTTCCTTCATGGCCATGGTGCCTTCGGAGCCCGTTGGACCTGAACTCGGACCACCGCGGTGGAATTATCCCGTCATCCATGACGAAGACCCAGATTCCACACGCCGACCACCCGACCTTCGGGCGGGGCTATCTTTCTGAATACTCACTCAAATTGAGCGATTCAAAGCCCAATCTTGCATGGGAAATTCCAAGGAATCAAAATCTGCAATCAGATTTGATGTTCGACCACTCCCCAGTGGTCGAACCAGGAAAACCATCCACGGCAGCCATGGCAAGGGGCACAATTTTCTAACACGGAGCACCGCGGAACGACTGCGGAACGACCGCAAATCGACCGCGGAACAACCGCGGATTGACTGCGGATTTTACAAAAAACGGTCGATGTGGTGGTGGGTCCTTCCAGCACCTCCCGCCAAGACCGTGGGCACTGCTGCTACTGCTCCTCAAGGCAACGGCTGCGGTTGCTCATGACTTCTTCGGCTGCTGCGTCTCTGCTACGCAGCTATGCAAGCACTCGCTCGCTGCTCTGAAACCATGAGAGACAGCTCCTAGCATTGCTGTCGCTAGCGTGGCAACGCAAGCCAGCTAGCTAACTCACTAGCACGCACAGGTGGAGGTGAGAACAGTAAGGGGTTGGCTAGGGACTCAAACACAAGTGTCAGAAGCTGCAAATGTTTGGAATGTGCAGAGAGAAATGACAACTGAGGTCTGGCCAACCTAAATAGTGCCACGGACCTAGTGAATGCGCACACACACACACGGCGCACAACGGCGCTATTTTTGTAGCAGGACAAAACAGTGGCAAAAACACAGTTTTGGTCACAATTCCCTGCAGACACGTCAGAACGACGAGCCGTTTGAACCAGAACGGCCACGTCAACAAGATCTACATCCTGATAGGCTGCACGACTACGTGCTCTGACACAGCGCAAGTCTACAAAATACGGAAGTCTTCTGGGCACCCGTCGCCACCGGCTGCCAGCCTACTGCCGCCGTCGCCAGTCTCAGGGATCTGCACGTGAATGGACATGAGCCGAGGGGTCACCGTAAGCTGTGTACGACACACACAACAACAAAATTGTGATGCTCTAGTGCCAAAGTGTGACGCTCTAGTGCCAAAGTGTGACGCTCAAGTACCAAAGTGTGGAGCTCTATTGCCAAAGTGTGACGCTCTAGTGCCAGAGTGTTAAGCTCTAGTGCCAAAGTGTGACGCTCTAGTGCCAAAGTGTGATGCTCTAGTGCTAAAGTGTGACGCTCTAGTGCCGGAGTATGAAGCTCTAGTGCCAAAATATGAGGCTGTTGTGTCAAAGTGTGATGCTGTGGTGCCAGAGTGTGACGCTCTAGTGCCAAAGTGTGACGCTCTAGTGCCAAGCTTTGACGCTCTAGTGCCAAAGTGTGGCGCTTTGGTGCCAAAGTGTGACGCTCTAGTACCAAAGTGTGGAGCTTTAGTGCCAAAGTGAGATGCTCTAGTGGCAAAGTGTGAAGCTCTACTGCCAAAGTGTGACGCTCTAGTGCCAAAGTGTGACAATCGAGTGCCAAAGTGATACGCTCTAGTGCCCATGTGTGATGGTCTAGTGGCAAAGGGTGAAGCTCTAGTTCCTAAGTGTGACGCTATAGTGCCAAATTGTGATGCTCTAGTGCCAAAGTGTAACGCTCTAATACCAAAGTGGGATGCTGTAGTGCCAAAGTGTGATGCTCTACTGCCAAAGTGTCAAGCTCTAGTACCAAAGTGTGATGCTCTAGTGCCAAAGTCTGACGTTCTAGTGCCAAAGTGTGACGCTCTAGTGCCAAAGTGGGTCACTATAATTCCAAAGTGTGATGCTCTAGTAGCAAAGTTTGACGCTCTAGTACCAGAGTGTGAAGCTCTAGTGCCAAAGTGTGTCGCTCTATTACCAAAGTGTGACGCTCTATTGCCAAAGTGTGATGCTCTAATGCCAAAGTGTGACGCTCTAGTGCCAAATTGCGAGGCTCTAGTGCCAAAGTGTGACACTCTAATGCCAAAGTGTTAGCTCTAGTATCCACATGTGACACTGTAGTGCAAAAATGTAAAGCTCTAGTGCCAAAGTGTGACGCTCTAGTGTCAAAGTTTGAAGCTCTAGTGCCAAAGTATGACGCTCTAGTACCGAAGTGTAAGGCTATAGTGCCAAAGTGTGACGCCCTCATGCCAAAGTGTGATGCTCTAGTGCCAAAGTGTATAGCTCTAGTGCCAAAGTGTGACGCTCTAGTGCCAAAGTGTGATGCTGTAGTACCAAAGTGTGACGCTCTAGTGCCAAAATGTGATTATCTAGTGCCAAAGTGTGACGCTCTAGTGCCAAAGTGTGAAGCTCTAGTGCTAGTGTGTGACACTCTAATGCCAAAGTCTTAGCTCTAGTGCCCACGTGTCACTCTAGTGCAAAAATGTTAAGCTCTAGTTCCAAAGTGTGACGCTCTAGTGTCAAAGTGTGAAGCTCTGGTGCCAAAGTCTAACACTCTAGTGCCGAAGTGTAAGGCTATAGTGCCAAAGTGTGACGCTCTAGTGCCAAAGTGTGACGCTCTAGGGCCAAAGTGTGATGCTCTAGTGCCAAAGTGTGACGCTCTAGTGCCAACGTGTGACACTCTAGTGTTAAATATTGAAGTTCTAGTGCAAAAGTATGAAGCTCTAGTGCCAAAGTGTGTCACTCTAGTGCCAAAGTGTAACGCCCTAGTGCCAAAGTGTGACGCTCTAGTGCCATAGTGTGACTATCTAGTGCCAATGTGTGACACTATAGTGTGACAGTGTGACGCTCTTGTACCAAAGTGTGATGCTCTAGTGCCAAAGTGTGAAGCTCTAGTGCCAAAGTGTGATGCTCTAGTGCCAACGAGTGACGATCTAGTGCCAATGTGTGATGCTCTAGTGCCAAAGTGTGACGCTCTAGTGCCAAAGTGTGACACTCTAGTGCCAAAGTGTGACGCTCTAGTGCCAATTTGTGACGCTCAAGTTCCAAGGTGTGGAGCTCTAGTGCCAAAGTGTGACGCTCTGGTGCCAAAGTGTGAAGCTCTAGTGCCAAAGTGTGACAATCTAGTGCCAAAGTCTGATGCTCTAGTGCCAAAGTGTGACGCTCTAGTGCCAAAGTATGAAGCTCCAGTGCCAAAGTGTGGCGCTGTAGTGTCAAAGTGTGACGATCTGGTACCAAAGTGTGACGGTCTAGTGCCGAAGTGTGATGCTCTAGTGCCAAAGTGTGACGCTCTAGTGCCAAAGTGTGACACTCTAGTGCCAAAGTGTGACGCTCCAGTACCAAAGTGTGGAGCTTCAATGCCAAAGTTTGATGCTATAGTGCTTAAGTGTGAAGCTCTACTGCCAAAGTGTGATGCTCTAGTGCTAAAGTGCAGCGCTCTAGTGCCAAAGTGTCACGCTTTAGTGCCAATGTGTGACGGTCTAGTGGCAAAGTGTGAAGCTCTAGTGCAAACGTGTGACGCGCTAGTGCCAAAGTGTGGAGCTCTAGTGCGACAGTGTAACGCTCTAATGCCAAAGTATGATGCTGTAGTCCCAAAGTGTGATGCTCTTGTGCCGAAGTGTGGAGCTTCAGTACCAAAGTGTGACGCTCCAGTGCCAAAGTGTGACGCGCTAGTGCCAAAGTGTGATGCAATAGTGCCAAAGTGTGTCGCTCTTGTTCAAAAGTGTGACGCTCTAGTACCAAAGTTTTACGCTCTAATACCAAAGTGTGAAGCTCTAGTGCCAAAGAGTGACGCTTTAGTGCCAAGTGTGAAGGTCTAGTGCCAAAGTGTGACGCTGTAGTGCCAAAGTGCGACGCTCTAGTGCCAAAGTGTGATGCTCTAGTGCTAAAGTGTGAAGCTCTAGTACCAAAGTGTGTCGCTCTAGTGCCAACGTGTGATGCTCTAGTTCCAAAGTGTGATGCTATAGTGCAAAAGTGTGACGCATTATGCCAATGGTTGAAGTTTTAGTGGCAAGGTGCGATGCTCTAGTGCCGAAGTGTGACGCTCTAGTGCCAAAGTATGACTCTCCAGTGCCAATGTATGATACTCTAGGGCCAAAGTGTGACGCTCTATTGCCAACGTGTGACGCTCTAGTGCCAAAATATGAAGCTCTAGTACCAAAGTGTGAAGATCTTGTAACAAAGTGTGATGATCTAGTGCCAAAGTGTGACGTGCTAGTGCCAATGTGTGACGCTCTAGTGCCAAAATGTGGAGCTTTAGTGGCAAAGTGTGACGCTCTAGTGCCAAAGTGTGATGCTATAGTGCCAAAATGTGATGCTCGAGTGCCCAATTGTGAAGCTCTAGTGCGAAATTGTGATGCTCTAGTGCCAAAGTGTGACACTCTAGTGCTAAAGTGTGACGCTGTAGTGCCAAAGTGCGATGCTCGAGTGCCAACGTGTGACGCTCTAGTGCGAAAGTGTGAAGCACTAGTGCCAAAGTGTGACGCTCTAGTGCCAACGTGTGACTTTCTAGTGCCAACGTGTGACGCTCTAGTGCCAAAGTGTGAAGGTATAGTGCCAAAGTGTGATGCTCTTGTGCCAGAAGGTGAAGCTCTAGTGCCAAAGTGTGAAGCTATAGTGCCAAAGTGTGAAACTCTAGTGCCAAGGTGTGAAGCTCTAGAGCCAAAGTGTGATGCTCTAGTGCCAAAGTGTGACGCTCTAGTGCCGACGTATGATGCTCTAATACCAAAGTGTGACACTCGAGTGCCAAAGTGTGGAGCTCTAGTGCCAGAGTGTGACGCTCTAGTGCCAAAGTGTTACTCTCTAGTGTCAAACTGTGACGCTCTAGTACCAAAGTGTGACGCTCTCGTACCAAAGTTTGACGCTGTAGTGCCAAAGTGTGACGCACTAGTGCCAAAGTGTGACAATCTAGTGCCATCAATTGTGAAGCTCTAGTGCCAAAGTGTGACGCTATGGTGCCAAAGTGTGAAGCTCTAGTGCCAAAGTGTGATGCTCAAGTGCCAAAGTGTGACGCTCCAGTGCCAATGTGTGGTACTCTAGTGCCAAAGTGTGACGCTCTAGTGCCAAAGTGTGATGCTCTAGTGCCTGAGTGTGACGCTCGAGTGCCAAAGTGTGAACCTGTAGTGCCGAAGTGTGATGCTCTAGTGCCAAAGTGTGATGCTCTAGTGCCAAAGTGTGACGCTCTAGTGCCAAGGTGTGACGCTCTAGTGCCAACGTGTGAAGCTCTAGTGTTAAAGTGTGACGCTCTAGTGCCAAAGTTTGACGCTCAAGTGCTAAAGTGTGGAGCTCTATTGCCAAAGTGTGACGCTCTAGTGCCAAAGTAATAAGCTCTAGTGCCAAAGTGTGACGCTCTAGTGCCAAAGTATGACGCTCTAGTGCCGAAGTGTGATGCTGTAGTGTCAAAGTGTGATTCTCTGGTGACACTGTGTGAAGCTATAGTGCCAAAGTGTGACGCTCTGGTGCCAAAGTATGACGCTCTAGTGCCAAAGTGTGAAGCTCTAGTGCCAAAGTGTGACGCTTTAGTGCCAAAGTGTGACACTCTAGTGCTAAAGTATGAAGCTTTAGTACCGAAGTGTGACAATGTAGTGTCAAAGTGTGACGCTCTAGTGCCTAAGGGTCAAGCTCTAGTGCTCATGCATGAAGCTCTAGTGCCAAAGTGTGATGCTATAGTGCCGAAGTTTGAAGCTCTAGTGCCAAAGTGTGAAGCTCTAGTGCCAAAGTGTGACGCTCTACTGCCAAAGTGTAACGCTCTAGTACCAAAGTGTGATGCTCTAGTGCCAAACTGTGACGCTCTAGTGTCAAGGTGCGATGCTCTAGTGCCAAAGTGTGACGCTCTAGTGCCAAAGTGTGATGCTCTAGTGCCAAAGTGTGAAGTTATAGTGCCAAAGTGTGACCCTCTTGTGATATAGTGTGAAGCTCTAGTGCGAAAGTGTGACGATGTAGTGCCAAAGTGTGACGCTGTAGTGCCAAAGTGTGACGCTCTAGTGCCAAAGTGTGACGCTCTAATGCCAAAGTGTGAAGCTCTAGTGCCAAAGTGTGACGCTCTAGTACCAAAGTGTGACGCTCTAGTGCTAATGTGTGATGCTCTAGTACCAAAGCATGAATCTCTAGTGCCAAGTGTGAAGCTCTAGTGCCAAAGTCTAACGCTCTAGTGCCAAAGTGTGAAGCTATAGTGCCAAAGTGTGACGCTCTAGTGCCAAAGAGTGACACTCTAGTGCCAAAGTGTAACTCTCTAGTGCCAAAGAGTGAAGCTCTAGTGCCAAAGTGTCATGCTCTAGTGCTTAAGTGTGACACTCTAGTGCCAAAGTGTGACCCCCCAGTGCTGAAGTGTGAAGCTCTAGTCCCAAAGTATGACACTCTAGTGCCAAAGTGTAACGCTCTAGTGCCAAAGTGTGAAGCTTTAGTGCCAAAGTGGGATGCTCTAGTGCCAAAGTGTGATACTCTAGTGCCAAAGCATGATGCTCTAGTGCCAAAGTATGACGCTCTAGTGCAAAAGTGTGACGCTCTAGTTCCAAAGTGTGAAGCTCGAGTGCCAATGTGTGACACTTTAGTGCCAAAGTGTGACGCTCTAGTACGAAAGTTTGAAGCTCTAGTGCCAATGTGTGACGCTCTAGTGCCGGAGTGTAAAGCTCTAGTGCCAAAGTGTGATGCTCTAGTGCCAAAGTGTGATGCTCTAGTGCCAAGGTGTGATGCTCTAATGCCAAAGTGTGACGCTCTTGTGCAAAAGTGTGACGCTCTAGTGCCAAAGTGTGAAGCACTAGTGCCAAAGTGTGACGCACTAGTGCCAAAGTGTGACATTCTAGTGCCAAAGTGTGATGCTCTAGTGCCAAAGTGTGAAGCTCTAGTGCCAAAGTGTGACGCTCTAGTGCCAAAGTGTGACGCTCTAGTGCCAAAGTGTGACACTCCAATGCCAAAATATGAAGCTCTAGTGCCAACGTGTGACGCTCTGGTGCCAAAGTGTGACGCTCTAGTGCCAAAGTGCAAAGCTATAGTGCCAAAGTCTGACGTTGTTGTGCCAATGTATGAAGCTCTAGTGCCGAAGTGTGAAGCTTTAGTGCCAAAGTGTGAAGCTCTGGTGCCAAACTGTGACGCTCTAGAGCTATAGTGTGATTCTCTAGTGCAAATGCATGACGTTAGTGTCAAAGTGTGACGCTCTAATGCCTACGTGTGAAGCTCTAGTGCCAAAGTGTGACGCTCTAGTGCCAAAGTGTGAAGCTCTAGTGCCAAAGTGTGACTCTAGTGCCAAATTGTAACAATCTAGTGCCAAAGTGTGACGCTCTAGTGCCAAAGTGTGAAGCTCTAGTGCCAAAGTGTGATGCTCTAGTTCCAAGGTGTGAAACTTTAGTGCCAAAGTGTGATGCTCTAGTGCCACAGTGTGACGCTCTTGTGCCAAAGTAGGACGCTCTTGTGCCAAAGTGTGACGCTCTAGTGCCAAAGTGTGACGCTCTAGTGCCAAAGTGTGATGCTCTAGTGCAAACGTTTTACGCTCTAGTGCCAACTTGTGAAGCTCTAGTGCCAAAGTGTGAAGCTCTAGTGCCAAAGTGTGACGCTCTAGTGCCAGAGTATGACGTTCTAATGCCAAAGTGTGATGCTTCAGTGCCAAAGTGTGATGCTTTAGTGCCAAAGTCTGACGCTCTAGTGCCAAAGTGTGACGCTCTAGTGCCAAAGTGTGACGCTCAAGTGCCAAAGTGTGACGCCTAATTGCCAAAGTGTGACGCCCAAGTGCCAACCTTTGATGCTCTATTGCCAGATTGTGACGCTCTAGTGCCAAAGTGGGAAGCTCTTGTGCCAAAGTGTGAAGCTCTAGTGCCAAAGTATGACGCTTGAGTACCAAAGTGTGAACATCTAGTGCAAAACTATGACGCTCTAGTACCAAAGTGTGAATCTCTAGTGCCAAAGTGTGACGCTCTAGTTCCAAAGTATGACGCTCTAGTGCCAAGTTGTGAAGCTATTGTGCCAAAGTGTGACGCTCTTGTGCCAAAGTGTGAAGCTCTATTGCCAAAGTGTGATGCTTTTGTGCCAAATTGTGATGCTTGTTTGCCAAAGTGTGACGCTCTAGTGCCAAAGTGTGCAGTTATAGTGCCAAAGTGTGAAGCTCTAGTGCCAAAGTGTGACGCTCTAGTGCCAAAGTGTGACACTCTAGTGCCAAAGTGCAAATCTCTAGTGCCAAAGTGTGACGCTCTAGTGCCAAAGTGTGACACTCTAGTGCCAGAGTTTAATGCTTTAGTGCCAAAGTGTGACGCTCTAGTGCCAGAGTGTGAAGGTATAGTGCCAAAGTGTGATGCTTCAGTGCCAAACTGCGACGCTCTAGTGCCAAAGTTTGACACTCTAGTGCCAAAGTGTGACGCTCTAGTACCAAAGTGTGACGCTCTAGTGCCAAAGTGTGATGCTCAAGTGCCAAAGTGTGACGCCCTAGTTCCGAAGTGTGACGCTCTAGTGCGAAAGTGTGACGCTCTAGTGCCAAAGTGGGAAGCTCTAGTGCCAACGTATGATGCTCTATTGCCAAAGCATGATGCTTCGGTGCCAAAGTGTGATGCTCTAGTGCCAAAGTGTGATGATCTAGTGCCAAAGTGTGATGCTCTAGTGCCAAAGTGTGAAGCTATAGTGCCAAATTGTGACACTCTTCTGGCAAAGTGTGACACTCTAGTGCCAAAGTGTGACGGTATAGTGCCAAAGTGTGACCCTCTAGTGCCAAAGTGTGATACTCTAGTACCAAAGTGTGTCTCTCTAGTGCCAAAGTGTGACGCTCTAGTCCCAAAGTGTGAAGCTCTAGTGCCAAACTGTGAAGCTATTGTGCCAGAGTGTGATGCTCTACTGCCAAAGTATGATGCTCTAGTGCCAAAGTATAATGCTCTAGTGCCAAAGTGTGACGCTCTAGTGCCAAAGTGTGACGCTCCAATGCCGACATGTGATGCTCTAGTGCCGGAGTATGACGCTCTAGTGCAAAAGTGTGACGCCCTAGTGCCAACGTGTGACGCTCTAGTGCCAAAGTGTGACGCTATAGTGCCAAAGTGGGAAGCTCTAGTGCCAAAGTGTGAAGCTCTAGTGCCAAAGTATGACGCTCGAGTACCAAAGTGTAAACCTCTACTACCAAAGTGTGATGCTCTAGTGCCAAAGTGTGAAGCTATTGTGCCAAAGTGTGACGCTCTAGTGCCAAAGTGCGACGCTCTAGTGCCAGAGTGTGACGCTCTTGTTTTAACGAGTGACTCTCTTGTGCCAGAGTGTGACGCTCTAGTGCCAAAGTGTGAAGCTCTAGTGCCAAACTGTGACGTTATAGTTCCAAAGTGTGAAGCAATAGTGCCAGAGTGTGACACTCTTGTGCTGTAGTGTGACACACTAGTGCCAATGTGTGACACTATAGTGCCAGAGTGTGAAGCTCTAGTGCCAATGTGTGAAGCTCTAGTGCCAAAGTGTGACGCTCTAGTGCCAAAGTATGACACTTTAGTTCCAAAGTGTGATGCTTTAGTGGCAAAGTGCGATGCTCTAGTGCCAAAGTGTGACACTCTAGTGCCAAAGTGTGACGATCGTGTGCCGAAGTGTGACGTTTTAGTGCCAAAGTGTGACGCTCAAGTGCCAAAGTATGACGTCCTAGTGTCAAAGTGTGACCCTCTAGTGCCAAAGTGTGACGCTCTAGTACCAAAGTTCAAAGCTCTAGTGCCAAAGTGTGAAGCTCTAGTGCCAAAGTATGACGCTCTAGTGCCAACGTATGATGCTCTAGTGCCACAGTATGATGCTTCAGTGCCAGAGTGTGACGCTCTACTGCCAAAGTGTGACGCTCTAGTGCCAAAGTGTGATGCTCTAGTGCCAAGGTATGATGCTCTAGTGCCAAAGTGTGATGCTTGAGTGCCAAATTATGACGCTCTAGTGCCAAAGTTTGACGCTCTAGTGCCAAAGCATGGCGCTCGACTGCCGACATGTGATGCTCTCGTACCAAAGTGTGATGCTCTAGTGCCAAATTGTGACGCCCTAGTGCCAAAGTGTGATGCTCTAGTGCCAAAGTGTGACGCTCTAGTGCCAAAGCATGGCGCTCAACTGCCGACGTGTGATGCTCTCATACCAAAGTGTGACGCTCTAGTGCCAAATTGTGATGCCCTAGTGCCAAAGTGTGACGATCTAGTGCCAAAGTGTGACGCTCTAGTGCCAAAGCATGGCGCTTGACTGCCAACGTGTGATGCTCTCGTACCAAAGTGTGACGCTCTAGTGCCAAATTGTGATTCCCTTGTGCCAAAGTGTGACGCTCTAGTGCCAAAGTATGATGCTCTAGTGTTAAAGTGTGAAGCTCTTCTGCCAAAGTGTGACGCTCTAGTGCCAAAGTGCGAAGCTCTATTGCCAAAGTGTGACGCTCTTGATTCAAAGTGTGACGCTCTAGTGCCAAAGTGTAACGCTCTAGTGCTAAAGTGTGACGCTCTAGTGCCAAAGTGTGACGCTCTAGTGCCAAAGTGTGACGCTCTAGTGCCAAAGTGTGAAGCTCTAGTGCCAAAGTGTGACGCTCTAGTGCCAAAGTGTGACGCTCTAGTGCCAAAGTGTGACGCTCTAGTGCCAAAGTGTGACGCTCTAGTGCCAAAGTGGGAAGCTCTAGTGCCAACATGTTATGCTCTACTGCCAAAGTGTGAGCCACTAGTGCCAGAGTGTGACGCTCTTGTGCCAAATTGTGACGCACTAGTGCCAAATTGTGACGCTCTAGTGCAAGAGTGTGAAGCTCTAGTGCCAAAGTGTGAAGCTCTAGTGCTAAAGTGTGAAGCTCTAGTGCCAAAGTGTGACATTATAGTGCCAAGGTATTATACTCTATTGTTAAAGTGTGAAGCTCTAGAGCCAACGTGTGACGCTGTAGTGCCAAAGTGTGACGTTATAGTGCCAAAGTGCGTCGCTTTAGTGCCAATGTCTGACACTCTAGTGCCAAAGTGTGACACTCTAGTGCCAAAGTCTGACGCTCTGGTGCCAAAGTCTGGCACTCTGGTGCAAAAGTATGATACTCTAGTGCCAAAGTGTGACGCTCTAGTGCCAAAGTGTGAAGCTTTAGTGCCAAAGTGTGATGCTCTAGTGCCAAAGTGTGAAGCTCTAGTGCCAAAGTGTGACGCTCTAGTGCCAAAGTGTGACGCTCTAGTTCCAACGTGTGACGCTCTACTTCAAAAGTGTGACGCTCTAGGGCTAAAGTGTGAGTCTCTTGTGCCAAAGTGTGACGGTCTAGTGCCAAAGTGTGACGCTCTAGTGTGAAACCGTGATGCTATAGTGCCAACGTGGGAGGCTCTAGTGCCAAAGTGTGGAGCTCAAGTGCCAAAGAATGACGCTCTAGTGCCAAAGTGTGAAGCTCTTGTGCAAAAATGTGACACTCTAGTGCCATAGTGTGACCCTCTAGTGCCAGAGTAAGACGCTCGAGTGCCCAAGTGTGAAGCTCTAGTGCCAAATTGTGATGCTCTAGTGCCAAGATGTGACGCTCTAGTGCCAAAGTGTGAAGTTTTAGTGCCAAAGTGTGAATCTATAGTGCCAAAGTGTGACGCTCTAGTGCCAAACTGTGACGCTCTAGTGCCAAAGTGCGACGCTCTAGTGCCAAAGTGTGACGCTCTAGTGCCAAAGAGTGACGCTCTAGTGCCAAAGTGTGATGCTCTATTGCCAAACTGTGATGCTATAGTGCCAAAGTGTGAAGCTCTAGTGCCAAAGTGTGACGCTATAGTGCCAACGCATGACAGTCTAGTGCCAAAGTGTGATGATTCAGTGCCAATGTGTGACGCTATAGTGCCAAAGTGTGACGCTCTAGTGCAAAAATGTGACACTCTAGTGCCGAGTGTGACGCTATAGTGCCAAGAATGACCCTCTAGTGCAAAAGTGTGATGTCCTAGTGCCAAAGTGTGACGACCTAGTGCCAAAGTGTGACGCTCTTGTGCCAAATTTGAAAGCTTTAGTGCCAAAGTGTGAAGCTCTAGTCCCAAAGCATGACGCTCGTGTACCAAAATGTGAACCTCTAGTGCCAAAGTATGACGCTCTAGTGCCAAAGTGTGAATCGCTAGTGCCAGAGTGTGACGCTCTAGTTCCAAAGTATGACAATCTAGTGCCAACGTGTGACGCTATAGTGGAAAATTGGGAAGCTCTAGTGCCAAAGTATGACGCTCTAGTGCCAAAGTGTCACGCTATAGTTTCAAAAGTGCAAAGCTCCAGTGCAAGAGCGTGATGCTCTTGTGCCAACGTGTGACACTCTAGTGCCAAGGTGTGACGCTCTAGTGCCAATGTGTGAAGCTCCAGTGCCAAAGCGTGACGCCCTAGTGCCAAAGTGTGAAGCTCTAGTGCCAAAGTGTGAAGCTCTAGTGCCAAAGTGCGATGCTCTAGTGCCGAAGTGTGAAGGTCTAATGCCATAGTGTGACGCTCTTGTGCCAAAGTGTGACGCTCTAGTGCCAAAGTGTGACGCTCTAGTGCCTGAGTGTGAAGCTTTAGTGCCAAATTGTGAAGCTCTAGTGCCATAGTGTGACGCTCTAGTGCCAAAGTGTGACGCTCTAGTGCAAAAGTGTGACGGTCTAGTGCCGAAGTGTGAAGCTCTAGTGCCAAAGTGTGACGTTCTAGTCCCAAAAGGTGATGCTCTAGTGCCAAAGTGTAAGGTTCTAGTGCCAAATGTTGCTTAAGTGCCAAAGTGTGACGCTCTAGTGCCAAAGTGTGATTCTCTAGTGCCGAAGTGTGACGCTCTAGTGCCAAATTGTGACTCTCTAGTGCCAAAGTGTGACGCTCTAGTGCCAACTTGTGATGCTCTAGTGCCAAAGTGGGACGTTCTAGTGCCAAAGTGTGACAATCTAGTGCCAAAGTGTGACGCTCTAGTGCCAACGTGTGACACTCTAGTGCCAAAGTGTGGAGCTCTAGTGCCAAAACGTGAAGCTCTAATGCCAAAGTGTGTAGCTTTATAGCCAAAGTGTGACACTCTATTGCCAAAATGTGACGCTCTAGTGCCAAAGTGTGATGCTATAGTACCAAAGTGTGACGCTCTAGTGCCAAAGTGTGACGCTTTAGTGCCAAAGTGTGAAGCTCTAGTGCCAAAGTGTGAAGCTCTAGTGCCAAAGTGTGACGCTCTAGTGCCAAAGTCTGACGCTCTAGTGCCAAAGTGTGATTCTCTAGTGCGAAAGTGTGACGCTCTAGTGCCAAAGTGTAACGCTCTAGTGCCAACGTGTGCAGCTATAGTATCAAAGGTTGAAGCTCCAGTTCCAGAGTGTGACGCTCTAGTGCCAAAGTGTGACACTTCAGTGCCAAAGTGTGACGGTCTAGTGCCAAAGTGTGAAACTCTAGTGTCAAAGTGTGATGCTCCAGTGCGAAAGTGTGACCTTCTAGTGCCAAATGTTGCTCTAGTGCCAAAGTGTGATGCTCTAGTGCCAAAGCATAAGCCTCGTGTACCAAAATATGAACCTCTAGTCCCAGAGTATGATGCTCTCGTGCCAAAGTGTGAATCTCTAGTGCCAAAGTGTGATGCTCTAGTTCCAAAGTATGACAATCTAGTGCCAAAGTTTGACGCTATAGTGCCAAATTGGGATGCTCTAGTGCCAAAGTATGACGCTCTAGTGCCAACGTGTCACGCTATATTGCCAAAGTGCAAAGCTCTATTGCCAGAGCGTGATGCTCTTGTGCCAAAGTGTGACACTCTAGTGCCAAAGTGTGACGCTCTAGTGCCAGTGTGTGACACTCCAGTGCCAAAGTGTGACCATCTAGTGCGAAAGTGTGAAGCTCTAGTGCCAAAGTGTGAAGCTCTAGTGCCAAAGTGCGAGGCTCTAGTGTCGAAGTGTGAAGGTCTAGTGCCATAGTGTGACGCTCTTGTGCCAAAGTGTGAAGCTCTAGTGCCAAAGTGTGACGCTCTAGTGCCAGAGTGTGAAGCTTTAGTGCCAAAGTGTGAAGCTCTAGTGCCAAAGTGTGATGCTCTAGTGATAAGGTCTGACGCTCTAGTGCCAAAGTGTGACGCTGTAGTCCAAATGTGTGACGCTCTAGTGCCAAAGTGTAACGCTCTAGTGCCAATGTGTGCAGCTCTAGTATCAAAGTGTGAAGCTCCAGTGCCAGAGTGTGACGCCTTAGTGCCAAAGTGTGACGTGCCAGTACCAAAGTGTGATAGTTTACTACCAAAGTGTGAAGCTCTAGTGCCAATGTGTGACGCTCTAGTGCCAAAGGGTGATGCTCTAGTGCCAAAGTGTAACGTTCTAGTGCCCAATGTCGATCTAGTGCCGAAGTGTGACGCTCTAGTGCCAAAGTGTGATTCTCTAGTGCCAAAGTGTGACGCTCCAGTGCCATAGTGTGACTCTGTAGTGCCAAAGTGTGACACTTTAGTGCCAACTTGTGATGCTCTAGTGCCGAAGTGGGACGCTCTAGTGCCAAAGTGTAACGATCTAGTGCCAAAGTGTGACGCTCTAGTACGAAAGTGTGACAGTCTAGTGCCAAAGTGTGGAGCTCTAGTGCCAAAACCTGAAGCTCTAGTTCCAAAGTGTGAAGCTCTATAGCCAAAGTGTGACGCTCTAGTGCCAAAATGTGACGCTCTAGTGCCAAAGTGTGATGCTATAGTACCAAAGTGTGATGCTCTAGTGCCAAAGTGTGACCATATAGTGCCAAAGTGTGAAGCTCTAGTGCCAAAATGTGAAGCTCTAGTGCCAAAGTGTGACGCTCTAGTGCCAAAGTCTGACACTCTAGTGCCAAAGTGTGACACTCTAGTGCGAAAGTGTGACGCTCTAGTGCCAAAGTGTGACGCTATAGTGCCAACGTTTGCAGCTATAGTACCGAAGTGTGAAGCTCCAGTTCCAGAGTGTGACGCTGTAGTGCCAAAGTGTGACGCTCCAGTGCCAAAGTGTGACGGTCTAGTGCCAAAGTGTGAAGCTCTAGTGCCAAAGTGTGATGTTCCAGTGCCAAAGTGTGACGTTCTAGTGCCAAATGTTTCTCTAGTGCCAAAGTGTGATACTCTAGTACCAAAGTGTGACGCTCCATGGCCAAAGTGTGACGCTCTAGTGCCAACGTGTGACTATCTAGTGCCAAAGTGTGACGCTCGAGAGCCAGAGTGTGACGTTCTAGTGCCAAAGTGTGACGCTCTAGTGCCAAAGTGTGAAGCTCTAGTGCCAAAGTGTGACGCTCTAGTACCAAAGAGTGATGCTCTAGTGCCAAAGTGTAACGCTCTAGTGCCAAAGTGTGACGATCTAGTGCCAAAGTGTGACGCTCTAGTGCCAACGTCTGACGCTATAGTGCCAAAGTGTTGAGCTGTAGTGCCAAAGTATGAAGCTCTAGTACCAAAGTGGGACGCTCTAGTGCCAAAGTGTGATGATCTAGTGCCAAAGTGTGACGCTCTAGTACCAAAGTGTGACGCTCTTTTGCCAAAGTGTGAAGCTCTAGTGCAAAAGTGTGACGCTCTAGTGCCAAAGTGTGACGCTCTATTGCCAAAGTGTGACGCTCTATTGCCAAAGTGTGATGCTCTAGCGCAAAACTGTGATGCTCTAGTGCCAAAGTCTGACCGTATAGTGCCAAAGTGTGGAGTTATAGTGCCAAAGTTTAACTCTCTAGTGCCAAAATGTGACGCTCTAGTGCCAAAGAGTGAGACTCTAGTGCCAAAGTGTGACGCTTTAATGTCAAAGTGTGACGCTCTAGTGCCAAAGTGTGACGCTCTAGTGCCAACGTGTGACTCTCTAGTGCCAAAGTGTGAAGTTATAGTGCTAAAGTGCGATGCTCAAGTGCCAAATTATGACGTTCTAGTGCCAATGTGTGACGATCTAGTGCCAAAGTGTGATGCTCTAGTCCCAAAGTGTGAAAATTTAGTGCCAAAGTGCGAAGCTCTAGTGCCAAAGTGTGACACTCTTGTGCCAAAGTGTGACACTCTAGTGCCAAAGTGTAACGCTATACGGACAAAGTGTGACGCTCTAGTGCCAAAGTGCAAAGCTCTAGTGCCAAAGTGTGACGCTCGAGTGCCAAAGTGTGACGTTCTAGTGCCAAAGTGTGACGCTCTAGTGCCAGAGTGTAACGGTCTAGTACCAAAGTGTGAAGCTCTAGTGCCAAAGTGTGATGCTATAGTGCCAAACTGTGACGATCTAGTGCCAAAGTGTGGAGCTCTTGTTCCGAAAGGTGAAGCTCTAGTGCCAAAATGTGACGCTCTAGGACCAATATGTGATGCTCTAGTGCCAAAATGTGACGCTCTAGTGCCAAAGTGGAATGATCTAGTGCCAAAGTGTTAAGCTCTAGTGCCAAAAGGTGAAGCACTGGTGCCAAAGTGTGATGCTCTAGTGCCAAATTCTGATGCTCTAGTGCCAAAGTGTGACGCTCTATTGCCAAAGTTTGACACCCTAGTGCCAAAGTGTGACGCTCTAGTGCCAAAGTGTGACGCTCTAGTGCCAAAGTGGGAAGCTCTTGTTTCCCATTTTTGAAGCTCTATTACCAAAGTGTGATTCTCTAGTGCCAAAGTATGACGCTCTTGTCCCAAAGTGTAAAGCTCTAGTGCCAAAGTGTGACACTCTACTGCCAAAGTGTGAAGCTCTAGTGCCAAAGTGTGATGCTCTCGTACCAAAGAGTGATGCTCTAGTGCCAAAGTGTGAAGCTTTAGTGCCCAAGTGTGATGCTCTAGTGCCAAAGTGTGACGCTATAGTGCCAAAGTGTGACGCTCTTTTGCCAAAGGGTGACGCTCTAGTACCAAAGTGTGACGATATAGTGCCAAAGTGTGACGCTCTTATGCCAAAGTGTGGAGCTATTGTGCCAAAATATGAGGCTCTAGTGCCAAAGTGTTAAGCCCCAGTGCCAAAGTGTGACGCTCTAGTGCCAAAGTGTGACGCTCTAGTGCCAAAGTGTGACAATCTAGTGCGAGAGTGTGGAGCTCTAGTGTCAAAGTATGAAGCTCTAGTTCCAAAGTGTGATACCCTAGTGCCAAAGTGTGACAACCTAGTGCCGAAGTGTGACGCTCTAGTGCCAAAGTGTGATGCTCTAGTGCCAAAGTGTGATGCTATAGTGCCAAAGTGGGAAGCTCTAGTGCCAAAGTGTGGTGCTCTTGTGCCAAAGAGGGACGCTCTAGTGCCAAAGTGTGAAGCTCCAATTCTAACGTGTGACACTCTGGTGCCAAAGTGTGACGCTCCAGTGCCAAAGTGTGACGCTCTAGTGCCAAAGTGTGACACTATAGTGCCAATGTGTGCTGCTCTAGTGGAAAAGTGTAACGCTCTAGTGCCAAAGTGTGGAGCTCTTGTGCCAAAGTGTAACGCTCTAGTGCCAACGTGTGAAGCTCTAGTGCCAAAGTGTGGCACTCTAGTGCTAAAGTGTGATGCTCTAGTGCCGATGTCTGACGCTCTAGTGCCAAAGTGTGGAGCTCTAGTGCCAAAGTGTGAAGCTCTAGTGCCAAAGTGTGAAGCTCTAGTGCCAAAGTGTGACGCTGTAGTTCCAAAGTGTGACACTCTAGTGCCAAAGTGTGACACTCTAGTGCCAAAGTGAGATGCTCTAGTGCCAAAATGGGAAGCTCTTTTGCCAAAGTGTAAAGCTCTAGTGCCAAAAGCATGACACTATACTACCAGGGTGTGAACCTCTAGGACCAAAGTGTAACGCTCTAGTGCCAAAGTGTGACGCTCTAGTGCCAGAGTGTGTCGCTCTAGTGCCAAAGTGTGATGCTCTAGTGCCAAAGTGAGGAGCTCTAGTGCCAAAGTGTGACGATCTAGTGCCAAAGTGTGACACTCTAGTACCAAAGTGTGACATTCTTGTACCAAAGTGTGACGCTCTAGTGCCAAAGTGTGACGCTCTACTGCCAACGTTTGACAATCTAGTGCCAAGTGTGCAGCTCTAGAGCCAAAGTATGAAGCTCTAGTGCCAAGTTGTTAAGCTCTAGTGCCACAGTGTGACGCTCTAGTGCCAAAGTGTAACGCTCTAGTGCCAAAGTGTGACGCTCTAGTGCCAAAGTGTGATGCTCTAGTGCCAAGGTATGAAGCTTTAGTACCGAAGTGTGACGATGTAGTGCCAAAGTGTGATGCTCCAGTGTCTTTTTGTGGCGCTCTAGTGTCGAAGTGTGAAGCTCTAGTGCCAAAGTGTGACGCTCTAGTGCCAAAGTGTGACGCTCTAGTGCCAATGTGGGATGCTCTAGTGCCAGAGTGTGACGCTCTAGTGCCAAAGTGTGATGCTCTAGTGCCAAAGCGTGATGCTCTAGTGCCAAAATGTGACGCTTTAGTGGCAAAGTCTGAATCTCTAGTGCCAAAGTGTGAGGCCCTAGTGCCAAAGTGTGACGCTCTAGTGCCAAATTGTGAAGCTCTAGTGCGAAAGTGTGACGCTCTACTGCCAAAGTGTGACACTCTAGTGCCAAAGTGTGACGCTATAGTGCCAAAGTGTGAGGCTCTTGTGCCAAAGTTTCATCCTCTAGTGCCAAAGTGTGACGCTCTAGTGCCAAAGTGTGACGCTCTAGTGTTGAAGTGTGAAGCTCTAGTACCAAAGTGTGACGCTCTAGTGCCAAAGTATGAAGCTCTAGTGCCAAAGTGTGATGTGATAGTGCCAAAGTGTGACGCTCTAGTGCCAAAGTGTGAAGATCTAGTGCCAAAGTATGACGCTCTAGTGCCAAAGTGTGACGCTCTAGTGCCAAAGTGTGATACTGTAGTGCCAAAATGTGACGCTCTAGTGCCAAAGTGTGAACCTCTAGTGCCAAAGTATGACACTCTAGTGCCAAAGTGTGACGCTCTAGTGCCAAAGTGTGATGCCCTAGTGCCAACGTGTGAAGCTCTGGTGCCAAAGTGTGACACCCTAGTTCGAAAGTGTGACGCTCTAGTGCCAAAGTGTGAAGTTCTAGTGCCAAAGTGTGATGCTCTAGTACCAAAGTGTGACGCTCCAGTGCCAAAGTGTGACGCTCTAGTGCCAAGGTGTGAAGCTCTAGTGTCAACGTGTGAAACTCTAGTGCCAGAGTGTAACGCCCTATTGCAAAATTGCGATGCTCTAGTGCCAAAGTGTGACGCTCTAGTGCCAGAGTGTGACGCTCTAGTGCCAAAGTGTGACGCTCTAGTGCCAAAGTATGACGCTCTAGTATTAGTGTGTGACGCTCTAGTGCCGAAGTGTGACGCTCTAGAGCCAATGTGTGGAGCTCTAGTGCCAAAGTGTGAAGCTCTAGTGCCAAAGTGTGATGCTCTAGTGCCAAAGTGTGACACTCTACCGCCAAAGTGTAATGCTCTAGTGCCAAAGTGTGAGGCTCTAGTGCCAATGTTTCACGCTCTAGTGCCAAAGTGTGACACTCTATTACCATATGTGACGCTCTAGTTCCAAAATATGTCACTTTAGTGCCAAAGTGGGAAGCTCTAGTGCCAAAGTGTGAAGCTCTACTGCCAAAGTGTGGAGCTCTAGTCCCAAAGTGTGATGCTCTAGCGCAAAAGTGTGACGCTCTAGTGCCAAATTATGAATGTCTAGTGCCAATGTGTGAAGCTCTAGTGCCAAAGTGTGACGCTCTAGGGCCAAAGTGCGAAGCTCTAGTGCCAAATTGTGACGTTCTAGTGCCAAAGTGTGACACTCTAGTGACAAAGTGTGACGCTCTAGTGCCAAGGTGTGAAGCTCTAGTGCCAAAATGTCATCATCTAGTGCCAAAGTGTGACGCTCTAGTGCCAAAGTGTGACGCTCTAGTGCCAAAGTATGACGCTCTAGTGAAAGAGTGTGACGCTCTTGTGCCGAAGTGTGAAGATCTAGTGCCAAAGTGTGATGCTCTAGTGCCAAAGCGTTATGCTCTAGTGCCAAAATGTGACGCTCTAGTGGCAAAGTCTGAATCTCTAGTGCCAAAGTATGAAGCTCTAGTGCCAATGTTTGACGCTCTAGTGCCAAAGTATGACGCTCTAGTACCAAAGTACGACGCTCTAGTACCCAAATGTGATGCTCTAGTGCCAAAGTCTGACGCCCTAGTGCCAAAGTGTGACGCTCTAGTTCCAAAGTATGTCGCTTTAGTGCCTAAGTGGGAAGCTCTAGTGCCAAAGTGTGAAGCTCTACTGCCAAAGTGTGGAGCTCTAGTGCCAAAGTGTGATGCTCCAGTGCAAAAGTGTGACGCTCTCGTGCCAAATTATGAATCTCTAGTGCCAAAGTGTGAAGCTCTATTGCCAAAGTGTGACGCTCTAGGACCAAAGTGTGAAGCTCTAGTGCCAAATTGTGACGCTCTAGTGCCAAACTATGACACTCTAGTGACAAAGTGGGACGCTCTAGTGCCAAGGTGTGAAGCTCTAGTGCCAAAATGTCATCATCTAGTGCCAAAGTGTGACGCTCTAGTGCCAAATTGTGACGCTCTAGTGTCAAAGTGTCATGCTCTAGTGCCAATGTGCGACGCTCTAGTGCCAATGTGTGACGCTCTAGTGCCAAAATGTGATGCTCTAGTGCCAAAGTGTGAAGCTATGATGCCAAAGTGTGACACTCTTTTGCCAAAGTGTGACGCTCTAGTGCCGAATTGTGAAGCTCTAGTGCCAAAGTGTGACGCTCTAGTGCAAAAGTGTGACACTCTAGTGCTAAAGTGTGACGCTGTAGTGCCAAAGTGCGAGGCTCTTGTGCCAAATATTCATCCTCTAGTGCCAAAGTGTGACACTCTAGTGCCAAAGTGTGACGCTCTATTGTTGAAGTGTGAAGCTCTAGTACCAAAGTGTGACACTCTAGTGCCAAAGTATGAAGCTCTAGTGCCAAAATGTGATGCGCTAGTGCCAAAGTGTGGTGCTCTAGTGCCAAAGTGTGAAGATATAGTGCCAAAGTGTGACGCTCTAGTGCCAAAGTATGACGCTCTAGTGCCAAAGTGTGACACTCTACTGCCAAAATGTGATGCTCTAGTGCCAAAGTGTGAACCTCTAGTGCCAAAGTATGACACTCTAGTGCCAAAGTGTGACTCTCTAGTACCAAAGTGTGACGCTCTAGTGCCAATGTGTGACGTCATAGTGCCAATGTGTGATGCCCTAGTGCCAACGTGTGAAGCTCTAGTGCCAAAGTGTGACGCTCTAGTGCCAAAGTGTGACGCTCTAGTGCCAGAGTGTGACGCTCTAGTGCCAAAGTGTGACGCTCTAGTGCCAAAGTGTGACGCTCTAGTGCAAAAGTGTGA
>SZWC01001242.1:178201-197537 GCA_023375785.1 Penium margaritaceum | reverse complement strand
TGTACTGCCAAAGTGTGACACTCTAGTGCCAAAGAGTGACGCTCTAGTGCCAAAGTGTGACGCTCTAGTGCCAAAGTGTGACGCTCTAGTAGCCAAGTGTGAAGCTCTAGTGCCAAAGGGTGACGCTCTAGTGTCAAGTGTGAAGCTCTAGTGCCAAAGTGTGACAATCTAGTGCCAAAGTGCAACGCTCTAGTGCCAAAGTGTGACGCTCTAGTGCCAATGTGTGACGCCCTAGTGCCAAAGTGTGAAGCTTTAGTGCCAAAGTGTGAAACTCTAATGTCGAATTGTGACACTCTAGTGCAAATGTATGATGCTCTAGTGCCAAAGTGTGATGTTTCAGTGCCAAAGTGTGACGCTATAGTGCCAAAGTGTGACGCTCTAGTGCCAAAGTGTGACGCTCTAGTGCCGAAAGGTGACACTATAGTGCCAAAGTGTGACGCTCTAGTGCCAAAGTGTGACGCCCTAGTGCCAAAGTGTGATGCTCTAGTGCCAAAGTGTGACGCTCTAGTGCCAAAGCGGGAAGCTCTAGTGCCAAAGTGTGAACATCAAGTTTCAAAGTATGACGCTCTGGCACCAAAGTGTGAACCTCTAGTGCCAAAGTGTGATGCTCTAGTTTCGAAGTATGAAGCTCTAGTGCCAAAGCGTGAAGCTCTCGTGCCGAAGTGTGATTCTCTTGTGCCAAAGTGCGAAGCTCTAGTCACAGAGTGCAACGCTCTTGTGCCAAAATGTGACATTCTAGTGCCAAAGTTTGACGCTCTAGTACCAAAGTGTGACGTTTTAGTGCAAAAGTGTGAAGCTCTGATAACAAAGTATGACGCTCAAGTGCCAAAGTGTGACGCTCTAGTGCCAAAGTGTGATACCCTAGTGCCAAAGTATGACGCTTTAGTGCCTGAGTGTGACTCTCCAATGCCAAAGTGTGACGCTCTAGTGCCAAAGTGTTACTCTCTAGTGTCAAAGTGTGACGCTATAGTGCCAAAGTGTGATGCTATAGTGCCAAAGTGTGGAGCTCTATTGCCAAATTGTGAAAGTCTAGTGCCAAAGTGTTACGCTCTAGTGCCAAAGTGTGATGCTCAAGTGCCAACGTGTGATGCTCTAGTGCCAAAGTTTGTCGCTCTAGTGCCAAAATGTGACACTCTAGTGCCAAAGTGTGAAGCTCTAGTGCCGAATTGTGAATCTCTAGTGCCAGAGTGTGATGCTCTAGTGCCAAAGTGTTACGCTCTAGTGTCAAAGTGTGAAGCTCTAGTGCCAAAGTGTGAATCTCTAGTGCCAAAGTGTGATCCTCTAGTGCCAAAGTGTGACGCTCTAGTGCCAAAGTGTGAAGCTCTAGTGCCAAAGTGTGACGCTATAGTGCCAGAATGTGATACTCTAGTGCCGAAGTGTGACACTCTAGTGCCGAAGTGTGACAGTATAGTACCAAAGTGTGTCGCTCTAGTGCCAAAGTGTGACGCTCTAGTGCCAAAGTGTGAAGCTCTAGTGCCAAAGTGTGAAGCTCTAGTGCCAAAGTGTGACGCTCTTGTGCCAAAGTGTGACGCTCAAGTGCCAAAGTGTGACGCTCTAGTGCCAAAGTGCGACGCTCTAGTGCCAACGTGTGATGCTCTGATATCAGAGTGTGACGCTCTAGTGCCAAAGTGTGACGTTGTAGTGCCAAAGTGTGACGCTCTAGTGCCAAAGTGTGGAGCTCTAGTGCCAAAGTTCGAAGCTCTAGTGTTAAACTGTGACGATCTAGTGCCAACGTGTGACGCTCTAGTGCCAACGTATGATGCTCTAGTGCCACATTGTGACGCTCTAGTGCCAAAGTGTGAAGCTTCAGTGCCAAAGTGTGATGCTCTAGTGCCAAATTGTGACGCTCTAGTGCCAAAGTGTGACGCTCTAGTGCCAAAGTATGAAGCCCATGTGCCAAAGTGTGACGCTCTAGTGCCAAAGTGTGACGCTCTAGTGCCATAGTGCGACGCTCTATTGCCAAAGTGGGACACTCTAGTGCCAATGCATGGAGCTCTATTGCCAAATTCTGACGCTCTAGTGCCAAATTGTGGAGCTCTAGTGCCAAAGTGTGACACTCTAGTGCCAAAGTGTGATGCTATAGTGCCGAAGTGTAACGCTCTAGTGCCAACGTGTGATGCTCTAGTGCCAAAGTGTGACGCTCTAGTGCCAAAGTGTGAAGCTCTAGTGCCAAAGTGTGACGTTCTAGTGCCAAAGTGTGACGCTCTAGTGCCAAAGTGTGAAGCTCTAGTGCCAAAGTGTGACGTTCTAGTGCCAAAGTGTGACGCTATAGTGCCAAAGTGTGAAGTTCTAGTGCCAAAGTGGGACGCGCTAGTGCCAAAGTGTGACGCTCTAGTGCCAAAGTGTGAAGCTCTAGTGCCAAAGTGTGACGTTCTAGTGCCAAAGTGTGACGCTATAGTGCCAAAGTGTGAAGTTCTAGTGCCAAAGTGGGACGCGCTAGTGCCAAAGTGTGACGCTCTAGTGCCAAAGTGTGCCGCTCTAGTGCCATAGTGCGACGCTCTATTGCCAAAGTGGGACACTCTAGTGCCAATGCATGGAGCTCTATTGCCAAATTCTGACGCTCTAGTGCCAAATTGTGGAGCTCTAGTGCCAAAGTGTGACACTCTAGTGCCAAAGTGTGATGCTATAGTGCCGAAGTGTAACGCTCTAGTGCCAACGTGTGATGCTCTAGTGCCAAAATGTGACGCTCTAGTGCCAAAGTGTGATGCTCTAGTGTCAAAGTGTGACGCTCTAGTGCCAAAGTGTGACGCTATAGTGCCAAAGTGTGAAGTTCTAGTGCCAAAGTGGGACGCGCTAGTGCCAAAGTGTGACGCTCTAGTGCCAAAGAGTGACACTATAGTGCCAAAGTGTGACGCTCTAATGCCAAAGTGTGACACCATAGTGCCAAGTGTGACGCTCTAGTGCCAAAGTATGACGCTCTATTGCCAAAGTGTGAAGCTCTAGTGCCAAAGTGCGACCTTGAGTGCCAAAGTGCGATGCTCTAGGGCCAAAGTGTGACTCTCTAGTGCCAAAGTGTGACGCTCTAGTGCCAAGTGTGACGCTCTAGTGCCAAAGTGTGATGCTCTTCTGCCAAAGTGTGGTGATATAATGCCAACGTGTGAAGCTCTATTGCCAAAGTGTGAAGCTCAAGTGCCAAAGTGTGATGCTCTAGTGTCAAAGTGTGACGCTCTTGTGCCAAAGTGTGACGCTCTTGTGCCAAAGTGTTACGCTCGAGTGCCGAAGTATGACGCTCTAGATCCAAAGGGTAATTCCCTTGTGCCAAAGTGTGACGCTCTAGTGCCAACGTGTGACGCTCCAGTGCCAAAGTGTGACGCTATAGTGCCAATGTGTGACGCTCTAGTGCCAAAGTGTGACGCTCTATTTCCAACGTGTGATGCTCTACTGCCAAAGTGTGACGCTCTAGTGCCAAAATGTGAAGCTCTAGTGTCAACATGTGATTTTATAGTGCCAACGTGGATCGCTCTAGTGCCTAAGTGTGAAGCTATAGTGCTAAAGTATGACGCTCTAGCGCCGAAGTGTGACGCTCTAGTGCAAAAGTGTGACTCCATAGTGCCAAAGTGTGCAGCTATAGTGCCAAAGTGTGAAGCTTTAGTGCCAACGTGTGAAGCTCTAGTGCCAAAGTGTGACGCTCTAGTGCCAAAGTGTGACGCCCTAGTGCCTACGTGTGACGCTCTAGTGCCAAAGTGTGATGCTATAGTGCCAAAGTGTGACTCCCTAGTGCCAAAGGATGACAGTCTAGTGCCAAAGTTTGATGCTCTAGTGCCAAAGTGTGACGCTCTAGTGCCAAGATGTGATGCTATAGTGCCAAAGTGTGACAGTCTATTGCCAAAGTGTGATGCTCAGTGCCAATGTGTGACGCTCTAGTGCCAAAGTGTGATGCTCTAGTGCCAAAGTGTGAAGCTCTAGTGCCAAAGTGTGAAGCTCTAGTGCCAAAGTATGACGCTCAAGTGCCAAAGTGTGACGCTCTAGTGCGAGAGTGTGACGCTCTAGTGCCAAAGTGTGACGCTATAGTGCCTAAGTGTGATGCTCTAATGCCAAAGTGTGACGCTCTAGTGCCAAAGTGTGACGCTCTAGTGCCAAAGTGTGACCCTCTAGTGTCAAAGTGTGACGCTCTACTGCCAAAGTGTGACGCTCTAGTGCCAATGTGTGGATCTCTTGTGTCCAACTGTGAAGCTCTAGTGCCAAAGTCTGACGTTCTATTGCCAAAGTGTAAATCTCTATTGCCAACGTGTGATGCTCTAGTGCCAAAGTCTGACGCTCTAGTGCCAAAGTGTGACACTCTTGTGCTTAAGTGTGAAGCTCTGGTTCCAAACTGCGACACCCTAGTGCCAAAGTCTGACGCTCTTGTGCCAAAGTGTGTCGCTGTAGTGCCCAAGTACGAAGATCTAGTGCCAAAGTGTGACGCTCTAGTGCCAAAGTGTGATGCTCTAGTGCGAAAGTGTGAAACTATAGTGCCAAAGTATGAAGTTCTAGTGCCAAAGTGTGACGCTCTAGTGCCAAAGTGTGACGCTCTAGTGCCCAAGTGTGAAGCTGTAGTGCCAAAGTGTGATGCTCTAGTGCCAAAGTGTGACGCTCTAGTGCCAAAGTGTGATGCTCTAGTGCCAAAGTGTGACGCTCTAGTGCCAATGTGGAAAGCTCTAGTGCCAAAGTGTGAAGCTCTTGTGCCAAAGTGTTACGCTCTAGTGCCAGAGTATAACGCTCTAGTGTTAAAGTGTGATGCTCCAGCGCCAAAGTCTGACGCTCCAGTGCCAAAGTTTGATGCTCTAGTGCCAAAGTGTGATGCTCTAGTGCCAAAGTGTGACGCTCTGGTGCCAGAGTGTGACGCTCTAGTGCCAAAGTGTGACGCCGTAGTGCCAAAGTGTGACGCTCTAGTGCCAAATTGTGGAGCTCTAGGTTTAAAGTGTGAAGCTCTAGTGCCAAAGTTGTTGTAGATTTGTCCCTCTGCATGCCCAAGTGCGGCGATGGGAGGCGCCAACGAGCCGCCAGAGAGAGGAAATTCCTCGTCGATGGATCTGGCGACTCAATGATTGCTTGGATCCTAAAACGAAGGATTGCCCCTGAAATGTGATGAGTTTTTGAATCCGGTGGAAGTTCTTTCACCGGAATCGGACTAGAAACGAGGGAGATATGGGCTTCCAAAGTTGGGGTGTGCGCGGCGGTTCTGGGAGCCGGCCGCGGTTCGACTTCTGGTGAATTATCGACCGGAACGAGTAACAAAATGCCATATGGGGATTTTGCTCTGGAAGATCTGCCGAGGCGTCCGGTGGATGATCCGCCGGATTTCAGGAGTTTAGTTTGTTACCGAGGGACTTAACCAAAAGCCTGGCTCGGAGTCCGAAACTCAGTATTACAGTTTGTTACTTGGGGACTTAGTCAAAATTCTGACTGGAGATCCGCGAACAGGTGTCGACCCACATCAATCCCCATCACCAAAGTCGATGATTAACTCATCGAAACAGACCCCAAAGGCGCGAGGGGGGTCACCACTACACGTAGGGACATCTGCGCCTCCGGAATGGCATTTTGATGGGTCCTTAATGTGTGAAGGCGTCTCGGCAGGCGACGTGGTGCGCGCCGCCGAGTGAGTGGCTGGTTTGGGGTGCTGCGCTTTGACTGACGTAGTGGGAGCTACAGTGATCTGAATTACGCACGGTTTGGTGCGTTTGAGAGCTCATGACTAGCCCTAAAAATGTTCAGATCATGTCCATGTTAAAAAACTAATGCAAAATTGCGTTATTCCATTCGCAAAAGTGACTGTCTTGCATTTGTCTTCAACTGCCAGAAACATAGCGTGAGGCGACCGGAAAGCTCACGCTTAGACTCAGAACCCGCACAAACATAGCCGTGAACACACAGTAGACCCGTCGGGGAACATTGGAACTGTCTCCACCCGGGGGCCGGTGACTGACAAAGGGTTATGGGCCCACGGCCCTCACCGGTCTACAATCGCTCACGACTTTCGCGGCGGACGGGATCATCGTCGGGGACGACATTGCCGTCAAACTCTGAGGTCCCGGAGTTGAAGACTGCGCAATGGTGCAGAAGGAGACGCAGGCCATCCAGAAGTATGCGGGCGGCTCTGGCTTTGGGCTATGGAGGTGGCACTTTGAGATCCACCTCGCGCATAAGGGTGTGCTGCAGGTCATGGTGGGAACCGAAGTCCTTGACAAAGCGACAGCGACGGAAGCGCAGAGGGAGGCCTTCGCAAAGAAGAACACGGAGGCGCTGATGCTGCTGGTGTCCGGGACGGCTGAGTCATTGTGGGGCTACTTCCAAGGCTGCAAGTTGGCAGCCGAGGCTTGGCAAAAACTTTGCACCATCCATCAATCCAAGTCGCTGGCAAACAAAATCTTTGCCATGAAGCGACTCCTGACGGTGAGAATCGAGGAGGGAGATGATGTCATCACCGCCATGCAGCAGATCGAGTCGCTCGCCTCACAGTGCAATGACGTGGGNGGAGGCGCTGATGCTGCTGGTGTCCGGGACGGCTGAGTCATTGTGGGGCTACTTCCAAGGCTGCAAGTTGGCAGCCGAGGCTTGGCAAAAACTTTGCACCATCCATCAATCCAAGTCGCTGGCAAACAAAATCTTTGCCATGAAGCGACTCCTGACGGTGAGAATCGAGGAGGGAGATGATGTCATCACCGCCATGCAGCAGATCGAGTCGCTCGCCTCACAGTGCAATGACGTGGGATGGAAGATCGACACGCAGCTGCAGGCAATGGCCCTCCTCATGGCCCTTCCTGACAGTTGGAGCCCTCTCATCACAGTCTTGGGAGGATGGGCAGAGGACAAGCTCACCTATGGTGCGGTCGCAGAGTACATCCGCAACGAGGCGCAGCGATGGAGCTGTGGGGAGTCATCGTCTTCCTCATCGGCCCTCTTCACCATAACGCGTGGTGGCGGAAATGGGGGCAAGGGAGGTGGCGGACATGGCGGCGCCAAGAAGGGCGCCAAGAAGGGTGCGTGCCGCAACTGCGGCAAGGAAGGCCACTGGGCCCGTGAGTGCACCGAGGAGGCAAAGGCCGGCGGCAAGGACATCAAAGGCAAGAGTGCGCTCCTCAACGGCACTCATAACCACTACCTCAAGAAGGCTAACCGGCGTTGCCTTGACTCCGGAGCCGAGGAGCATACCCAGGTCGAGAAGGTCGGGTTCATCAACTACACCAAGTCCAGCAAGTCCATGGTGGTCGCGAACGACAAGGTCGGGCCGGCGGCTGGCCAAGGAGACGTGGACGTGGAGGTGGTGGTTGGTGGGAAGCGGGTGCAGCGCGTGATCAAGAACGTGCAGCACGTACCTGGCTTGGCTGACATCCTAAGTGTCAGCCGCCTGACTGACAAGGGGTACGAGGTGCTCTTCAGGAGAAGAGGGGCAGTCGTGCGAAAGGACGGTGGCGGCGCGACCGTGCTGGAGGCTAAGCGCAAGGGAGGCCTCTACATTGTGGAGACTAAGGTGATCCCCGCGGCGACAGATTCAGCAGATTCACAGGAACGCACCGTCAACCTTGCCAAAGGAGGGGGAGCTGATCTGGAGCTCTGGCACCAACGACTGGGGCATTCCTCACCCGTAGTCGTGAAGGAGATGGCGAAGCGCAAGCTGGTACGCGGCCTCGTCATCGACGGTGCGGAAGAGGCGACAGATGCAGTAGTGCACAAAAAGTGCGAGCCTTGCATTTTGGACAAGGCGCGGCGCAAAGCGTTGAAGGAGAACGAGAATCCCGCCTCGGACCTGCTAGAGGTCGTGCACAGCGACGTGTGCGGACCATTCAAGACGGTGTCAAAGAGCGACGCGCGTTACTTTGTCACCTTCATTCATGACTACAGTAGAAAACTCTTCGTGTACTTCATGAAGCGGAAGTGCGAGGTCCTGGACCGGCTGAAGGAGTATGTCGCCGCGGTAGAGAGGCAGACTGGTCGGAAGGTCAGAGCGCCACGCAGTGACAACGGCGGAGAGTACGTGGGCTGTAGCGGGTGGATGAAGCAGCAGGGCATAAATGGCAACAAAATACGCCGTATTCGCCTCAGTCCAATAGTGTGGCGGAGCGGGCAAACCAGACGCTGCTGAACATGGTACGGACCATGATGGTGGATGCGGAATTGCCGCAAAGCTTTTGGGCGGAAGCTGTGCGTACGGCAAGCTACACCATCAACCCCACTCCTACAGCAGTACTGAAGGGGAAGAGTGGCTGGAAGACGCCGCAAGAGGCTTGGAGTGGGTGCAAGCCAAGTGTGGCACACCTGAAAGTGTTCGGGTGCAAGGCGCACGCGACGGTGCAGGCTGCGCAGAGGCGCGACAGCAAGCTGGAGCCGTGGGCAAGTTCGTATCTCTTCCTTGGCTATTTGAGCGCGCATAAAGCGTACAGGCTCTACGACATGCGCAAGGGGGAGGTAATCCGTAGCCGAGACGTCGAGTTTGACGAGCAGCAGAGTTACGTCAGCAGCAACAAAGTGGGCGTGGTGGACTCCCCAAAGACAGGGGAGTGGTTCCAGCTCCTTGACTACGAGAAGGAGCCGGCGGACGCCGAAGTTGAGGATGCGGTATCAGAGACTGACGGTGCACCAGCGGTGGCAGCCGAAGCGGAGGACTCTGGTGACGATCAAGCTGATGAGGAGATCCACCGGAAGAATCCGGTGGATGAGGCACCAAGGGTGCCAAGGCGCGTACTCCCGGCAGAGTGTGCAACGGGCGTTGGTGGAAAATCCACTGGACGCGTCGTCCGTCCGGGCGATGTTTTGCCAGAGCAGGAGAGATCCTCGGGGAGCCGTCTGGTCGATGATTCACCGGAGCGTGCTGAGTTGGAGGGATCGCAGCAGAGCGACGATGCGCCACCAAAACTACCGCGCCGCAGCGAGAGGCAGCAAAAAGCGGGGAAGCGCTTCGACGCAAGCACCGGTCGATGGATTGGCAAGACGCGGTGCATGCTGGCTGCATCAACGGAGCCGACTACAGTGCGAGAGGCGCTTGCACGGCCTGAGAGGGATCAATGGGATGCAGCCATCAAATCTGAGCTGGCTTCCATCACAGAAAATGATACGTGGGAGCTGGTTGACAAGCCAAAAGATGCCAAGGTCATCGGCTCAAAGTGGGTCTTCAAGACCAAGTTCACAAAGGAAGGTGTGGTTGACAAGTACAGGGCGCGGCTGGTGGTAAAAGGGTACGCACAGCGTAAAGGGGAGTACTACGATGAGAGGTTTGCTCCCGTCACCAAGTTCACAAGCATCCGAGCGATCCTTGCGGTGGTGGCCGCGAAGGACATGGAGCTCCACCAAATGGACGTAAAGACGGCCTTCCTCAACGGCATCATAGACAAAGAGATCTACATGGAGGTGCCGAAGGAAGTGGAGGAGCCGGAGGGCAAGGTGTGTAAGCTGCGGAAGTCCTTGTACGGGCTAAAACAATCGCGCAGATGCTGGTACCAACAGATGGATAGCTTCATGACACAACTCGGCTTCAAGCGCTGTGAGGCGGATCAAAGCGTGTACGTGCGGCCCGACAAACAGCTCCATCAGATCGTTGCACTCTATGTGGATGACCTGATTGTGTGCTCGAAGGATTTGCCAAGCCTAAAGCAGCTGAAAGAGCAGCTGAGCAGCTCATTCAAGATATCGGACATGGGGGAGCTGGAGTACTACCTCGGGATGAGCATGACGCGGAACCAGAGGGCGCGCACGCTTGAGCTAGGACAGGCAAAATACGTGGCCGCGGTGCTGAAGCGGTATGGCATGGAGGACTGCAAACCAGTTGGCAGTCCGGTCTCCACGACCTGTGAACTCAGTGGGGCAATGGCCCCGCAGACAAAAGAAGAGCGGGAGGATATGGCAGGGGTGCCCTACCAATCGGCGGTGGGCAGCCTCATGTACGCCATGGTGGAGACTCGACCAGACCTGGCCTACGGGGTGGGCCAAGTGAGCAGGTACGTGGCCGATCCAGGGCCACTACACTGGCAGGTGGTCAAGCGCATCCTCCACTACCTGCAAGCGACGCGGCATGCGTGCTTGAGGTTCGACGCCAAGGGGCGGGCGGACCCCTTGCGTCTGGTCTGCTACACGGACGCAGACTACGCTGGCGATGTGGAAAAGCAGAAGTCCACATCCGGCTACGTGTTCTTCCTCATTGGTGCAGCGGTCTCGTGGTGAAGCAGAAAGCAAGACTGCGTCGCCACCTCCACAGTGGAAGCAGAGTACACTGCGTTAGCTGAGGCGGTCAAGGAGGCGGTGTGGCTCCGCCGGTTGCTGGGGGAGCTGGGCGTGCCGCAGCAGGAGCCTACGGTGGTGCAAGAGGACAACACCGGCTCCATCTCGCTGACCAACAACCCAACGCAGTACAGGAGGACAAAGCACATTTACGTGCATTATCATTACGCATGGGACATGGTTGAAAAGGGGCTGGTGGTGCTGCAACACTTTAGCACGCACAACATGCTTGCAGATTGCTTGACCAAAGCGCAATCCGTGGACCGGCAGGCATTGAGCGTGGCCGGACTTGGGATGACCAGCTATGATGGGCTGGAGGGCGCAGCGAAAGATGAGTGAGAGCAGGCAGGAGCAGCAGGCATGGCAGGTGCAAGGGGGAGAATGTTGTAGATTTTCCCCTCTACATGCCCAAGTGCGGTGCCGGGAGGCGCCAACAAGCCGCCAGAGAGAGGAAATTCCTTGTCGACGGATCTGGCGACTGCATGACTGCTCAGATCCTAAAATAAAGTATTGCCCCTGAAAGTTGACGAGTTTCTGAATCCAGTGGAAGTTGTTCCACCGGAATCGGACTAGAAACGAGGGAGATATGGGCTTCCAAAGTTGGGGTGTGCGCGGCGGTTCTGGGAGCCGGCCGCGGTTCGACTTCCGGTGAATTATCGACCAGAACGAGTAACAAAATGCCATATGGGGATTTTGCTCCGGAAGGTCTGCCGAGGCATCCGGTGGATGATCCGCCGGATTTCAGGAGTTTAGTTTGTTACCGAGGGAATTAGCCAAAAGCCTGGCTCGGAGTCCAAAACTCAGTATTACAGTTTGTTACTCGAGGACTTGATCAAAATTCTGACTTGAGGTCCGCGAACAGGTTTCGACCCACATCAATCCCCATCACCAAAGTCGATGACTAACTCATCGAAACAGACCCCAAAGTTGCGAGGGGCGTCACCACTACGCGTAGGGACATCTGCGCCTCCGGAATGGCGTTTTGATGGGTCCTTGATG
This sequence comes from Penium margaritaceum, assembly GCA_023375785.1. Taxonomy (NCBI): domain Eukaryota; kingdom Viridiplantae; phylum Streptophyta; class Zygnematophyceae; order Desmidiales; family Peniaceae; genus Penium; species Penium margaritaceum. Next base: position 186,344 of record SZWC01001242.1, on the reverse strand, counting down.
TGTGAAGGCGCCTCGGCGGGCGACGTGGTGCGCGACGTCGAGTGAGCGGCTGGTTTGGGGTGCTGCGCTTCGACTGACGTAGCGGGCGGTATGCTGATTTGAATCGCGCACAGTTTGGTGCGTTGATGAGCTCATGACTAGCCCTACAAATGTTTAGATCATGTCCATGTTCAAGAACTAATGCAAAATCGCGTTATTCCCTTCGCAAAAGTGACTGTCTCGCATTTGTCTTCAACTGCCACAAACATAGCGTGAGGCGACCGGAAAGTGCACGCTAAGACTCAGAACCCCCACAAACATAGCCGTGAACACACAGTAGACCCGTCGGGGCACGTTGGAACTGCCTCTACCCGGGGGCCGGTGACTGACAAAAGTGTGACGCTCTAGTGCCAAAGTGTGACACTCTAGTGCCAGCGTGTGACCCTCTAGTCCCAAAGTGTGACGCTCTAGTGCCAAAGTGTGAAGCTCTAGTGCCAAAGTGTGACGCTCTAGTGCCAAAGTGTAAAGCTCTAGTGCCAAAGTGTGACGCTCAAGTGCACAAATGTGACACTCTAGTGCCAAAGTGTGACGCTCTAATGCCAAAGTGTGACGCTCAGGTGCCGGAGCGTGACGCTCTAGTGCCAAAGTGTGACGCTGTAGTGCCAAAGTGTGACGCTCTAGTGCCAAGGTGTGGAGCTCTAGTGCCAAAGTGTGAAGCTCTAGTGCCAAACTGTGACGCTCTAGTGCCAAAGTGTGACGCTCTAGCGCCAACGTGTGACGCTCTAGTGATAAAGTGTGACGCTCTAGTGCCAAAGTGTGAAGTTATAGTACCAATGTGTGACGCTCCAGTGCCAAAGTGTGATGCTCTAGTGCCAACATGTGACACTCTAGTGCCAAAGTGTGACGCTCTAGTGCCAAAGTGTGAAGCTCTAGTGCCAAAGTGTGATGCTCTAGTGCCAAAGTGTGACGCTCTAGTGCCAAAGTGCGACACTCTATTGCCAAAGTGGGACACTCCAGTGCCAAAGCGTGGAGCTCTAGTGCCAAAGTGTGACACTATAGTGCCAAAGTACGAAGCTGTAATGCCAAAGTGTGAAGCTCTAGTGCCAAACTGTGACCCTCTAGTGTCAAAGTGTGACGCTCTAGTGCCTAAGTGTGAAACTATACTGCCAAAGTGTGATGCTATAGTGCCAAAGTGTGACGCTCTAGTGCGAAAATGTGAAGCTCTAGTGCAAAGGTGTGAAGCTCTAGTGCCAAAGTGTGAAGCTCTAGTGCCAAAGTGTGACCCTTTAGTGCCAAAGTAGAATGCTCTATTGCCAAAGTGTGACGCTCTAGTGCCAAAGTGTGACGTTCCACTGCTGAAGTGTGATGCTCTTGTGCCAAAGTATGATGCTCTAGTGCCAACGTGTGAAGCTCTAGTGCCAAAGTGTGAAGCTATATTGCCAAAGTGTTACGCTCTAGTGCCAGAGAATGACACTCTAGTGCCAAAGTGTGATGCTCCAGTGCCAAAATGTGACACTCCAGTGCCAAAGGCCGATGCTCTAGTGCCAACGTGTGATGCTCTAGTGCCAAAGTGTGACGCTCTAGTGCCAGAGTGTAATGCTCTAGTGCCAAAGTGTGACGCTGTAGTGCCAAAGTGTGACGCTCTAGTGCAAAAGTGTGGAGCTCCAGTGCCAAAGTGTGAAGCTGTAGTGTCAAAGTGTGACGCTCTAGTGCGAAAGTGTGATGCTCTTGTGCCAACGTGTGACGCTCTAGTGCCAAAGTGTGATGCTCTAGTGCCAAAGTGTGAAGCTCTAGTGCCAAAGTGTGACGCTCTAGTGCCAAAGTGTGAAGCTCTAGTGCCAAAGTGTGAAGCTCTAGTGCCAAAGTGTGACGCTCTAGTGCCAAAGTGTGATGCTCTAGTGCCAAAGTGTGAAGCTCTAGTGCCAAAGTGTGACGCTCTAGTGCCAAAGTGTGAAGCTCTAGTGCCAAAGTGTGAAGCTCTAGTGCCAAAGTGTGACTCTCTAGTGCCGAATATGACACTCTAGTGCCAAAGTGTGATGATTCAGTGCCAACGTGAGACGCTCTGGTGCCAAAGTGTGACGCTCTAGTGCCAAAGTGTGACGCTCTAGTGCTGAAGTGTGACACTCTAGTGCCAAGAATGACGCTCCAGTGCCAAAGTGTGATGCCCTAGTGCCAAACTGTGGCGCTCTAGTGCCAACGTGTGATGCTCTAGTGCCAAATTGGGAAGTTCTAGTGCCAAAGTGTGAAGCTCTAGTGCCAAAACATGACATTTAAGAACCAAAGTGTGAACCTCTAGTGCCAAAGAATGACGCTCTAGTGCCAAAGTGTCAACCTCTAGTGCCAAAGTGTGACGCTCTAGATCCGAAGTGTGACTCTCTAGTGCCAATTTGGGAAGCTCTAGTGCCAAAGTATGACGCTGTAGTGCCAAATGTGTTGCTCTAGTGCCAAAGTGCGAAGCTCCAGTGCTAGAGTGTGACGCTCTTGTGCCAAAGTGTGATACTCTAGTCCCAAAGTGTGACGCTCTAGTGCCAAAGTGTGAAGCTCTAGTGCCAGAGTGTGACGCTCTTGTGTCAAAGTGTGACGCTCTAGTGCCAAAGTGTGACGCTCTAGTGCCAGAGCGTGAAGCTCTAGTGCCAAAGTGTGAAGCTCTAGTGGCAAAGTGTGACGCTCAAACGCGAAATTTTGACGCTCTAGTACCGAAGTGTGATGCTCTAGTGCGACAATGTGACGCTCTAGTGCCAAAGTGTAACACTCTAGTGCCAAAGTGTACAGCTCTAGTGCCAAAGTGTGAAGCTCCAGTGCCAGAGTGTGACGCTCTATTGCCAAAGTGTGACGCTCCAATGCCAAAGTGTGACGGTCTAGTGCCAAAGTGTGAATCTCTAGTGCCAAAGTGTGACGCTCTAGTGTCAAAGTGTGATGCTCTAGTGCCAAAGTGTGACGTTCTAGTGCCAAAGGTTTCTCTAGTGCCAAAGTGTGATGCTCTAGTGCCAATGTGTGATGCTCTTGTGCCGACATGTGACGCTCTACTGCCAAAGTGTGACTCTCTAGTACCAAAGTGTGACGCTCTAGTGCTAAATTGTGACGCTCTAATGCCAAAGTGGGACGATCTAGTGCCAAAGTGTGACGATCTAGTGCCAAAGTGTGACGCTCTAGTCACTTGCGTCCGGCTAGCGGAAAGAAGCCGTTGGCTAATATTCTTGTCCTATTTTGACCTTTATACCGAGGATGTTCATTCCCTCGATTTAACCAGAACAGTTCTTCCCATCCTGTTCCCCTGTGGTTTCGCGGCCTTGCCACCGTGTCTTTGCTCTGCTCGCACCTCGCATCACTCGCCTTCACTAGCCTCTCTCAGCCCTTTGCTCAGCCGCTCTCGCTCCTTTGCTCAGTTTTGTTACTGAGCCAACCATCACTCATCTCGCTAGCACTCTCTCACATCAACTTGTCTACCTCGACTACCGCACGTCTCGGCCTCTATCAACCTCTGCGACTCACTCCTCGGGACCGCTCTTGCTTACGTCACTCTGCTGATGTACACTTGCATGTTCCAACTCTTTTGCTTGCTTCTGCTATTGCTATCATCGTACCTGCATTCTTGTGACATGGTATCAGAGCATCACGCGACATCACCTGGTGCCCCGTAGCCTCGTCACCGCTGTGCCGCCATCCTTCCTTCGATCAGCATTCATTTGCCATCGCTACCATTGCCTTGCGCCTCTCCGCTTCATCAGCAGCTGACATCAGCAGCGCTGCTTGGAGAGGTTCTCACACTCAAAGACCGCCATGTCATCCTAAGAAAAGCCCTGCGCCCATTTCCGCGCCCGTGGCCAACTCCTGGTGACTCGCCGTCCTTAGCAGCCGCAAGACAATCTCGAGCCGCCGCCTGCCATCAACTACCCGGAAGCGTCCTACCGCCAACCCTCTACTGCTCCTCATATCCTTGGTCTCCGCCAGTAATTTTGCCCTCATCCTCTTCCTTCATTTGCCACATTTGCTTCCACTGCTCTATCATCTTCACTCCATTATCTCGAGCCGCCCTCTTGCATCTTCCTCTCGCCTCGTCAGCAGCTGCAGCCAAACTACCGCCGTTAGGATGTCGGACACCACCAGTCATCCTGCTCCCATTCCGAGCCCATTGGGGAACAAATCGTCACTCTCCGAATATCAGCGGACCAGTGCCTCTATCCACTGCCTGACTTCCTCTGTTGTAACCAATCTCCTCCAGCTCCTAGGATATCGGACACCACCAGTTTCTCTGCCCGACGAAAGGCCAACTGGGGAACAAGCCGTCACTCTCCTGGAAGCAGAGGAAGTGGTTGCTTCGCTCTTCCCTTCTACCACGCTGCTTCTCATCCCGCCGCTCTCTACTTGCCATGTTCTCCACCTTCTTCCTTCAGCATCGTCATCCATCCCCATTCTTCGCGTCATCCTCATCTGCTGCCATGTGCCCTCCTCGTCCTCTTTGCCTCTGCCACCTCTGTCTCATCATCCGCCTTCCTCATCTCATCGTCATCCACCGTCCTCCAGCCTCTGCATCATCCACATCATCCAGGCCGCCTCCGCATCATCACCATCAATTTGCAGCGCACGTGGTTCCGCCCCTGTGCCCACTCACTCAATCGTTTCCTCATTCCTCCGCTTCCGCATCGCTTCAACCCGGCTCAAGGATGCGCCCGGTCGGATCGCCCGTTCCGCGATGACCTGCGCCCACGCCGTAACTTCCTTTAGTGCACGAGGTTCTCCCCTGCGTCCACTCCGCCATCATGATCAGCCTCCGCTTTTTGATCAGCAATCATCAGCATCTGTGACCAGCACAAGGATCTTCACAAGCTAGCTGCCCGCTTTGCACCAGCCTGCACCCACGCCGGTAGCATATTTCTCACGGCACATTGGCATCTGCCTTCCCCTTGCCGCATCCTACTCCCCTAATTGAGTAGCGCACGTGGTTTCGCCCCTGCACCCACTCCATCATCAATTGCTTCTCTGCCGTCAACATCATCCTTTGCCCGATACAAGGAACCGCCCGGTCGCATTGCTTGAGTCGCGACGACTTGTGCCCACGCCAAAAACTCCGCAAGTGCACGTGGTTTCACCCATGCGCCCTCTCAATCATCAATCATTCCTCTGGTCATTCCTCCGCCCTCAGCATCGCTCTCTGCTCGGCATAAGGATCTACCCGGCTGCATCACCCATTCCTTGACGACCTGCACCCAAGGCCGAAACATTCGCAGCGCACGTGTCATTGCTGCAGCATCCACTCCCACCTCCAGCATTCATCCACCTTCATCCTTCACTCATTCACCACCCTCTTCAACAATATCAACCACTCGGATTGGCTGTTCCGTGACAACCCCTGTCTGTGTCCACGACTCAGTACACAAATCTGCAGCCTCGGAGATCCTCGGCCTCTTCACTGGGCCTCACAAGTCTCTACTCTCTCCCTGTGACCATCCAATCAACCCTCCCATATGGCGGCCAGGGAGGGTTCAATCACTCAACGACGGAGCCTCTGGTGGAGACATGGCAAACCCATCAATCAAGGAATTGGCGAACTCACTCATAGAATCCCCATTCTTCACTTCAACAATGCAGGTGAAGTCAACCATGATGAATGGCTTGCTGCACTGGACCAACACGCAGATGTGAGCTTCGGCACCCTTGAACTATGGGACATCTTTAGCAAACAACGAGACTACTTCCACGTCGACTTCTCCACTCTCAACATTTGGTAATACTGGAGCAACTAATTCCTCGCTGAATATGAAGCCCTGGTCATCTTGTACCTCACCACTGACCATCCATTCCATTCTATTCTTAAGGCCTATGATCCTTGCTCAAGCGATATTTCCAGTATCATGAGCAACATAAGCCAAGAATGCAGACTCCGACGAGGACATCGATGGAGAACAAGTCAACGAGGAATAATCATCATGGAAGACCTCCCTGAGATCCCAGACATGCCCCCCCCCCTTCACCTCCTACCCAATCTTCCAGCTCCACCTACATCCTCATCTCACTAAATAATGGAACTGCCTCTAACTCAGACCACACAACATGCACTAAGTCAGTTTCAAGGGGGATATTGGAATATCCTTGTCAAAAAGACTTAGTGCAGATGTATAATCCGAGAAATCCCTTCTAAAGAATGGTTCAGGTCTAGTCACCGAACCACCTTGACCAACGGGTCTCTGGTCACCTGACCGTTTGGACCTCACTGTCAAGTTATCCCCTAATAAAGTGACATCTGTCACTCGCGTCCAGCTAGCCAAAAGAAGCCGTTGGTTAGTGTTGTTGTCCTGTTCTGACCTTTAATACCGCGGATGTTCATTCCATCGAGTTAACCAGAACAGTTCTTCCCATCCTGTTCCCCTTTGGTTCCACGGCCTCGTCGCCGTGTCTTTGCTCTGCTTGCACCTAGCATCACTCGCCTTCGCCTGCCTCTCTAAGCCCTTCGTTTAGCCGCTCCCGCTCCTTCGCTTAGCTTTCTTACTCAGCCAACCATCACTCATCTCGCTAGCACTCTCTCGCATCAACTTGTCTACCTCGACTACCTCACGTCTCGGCCTCTATCAACCTCTACGACTAACTCCTCGGGACCGCTCTCGCTTACGTCACTCTGCTGACGCACACTTGCATGTTCCGACGCTTCTGCTTGCTTCTTCTACCACTATCATTGTACCTGCATTCTTCTGACAAAGTGTGACGCTATAGTACCAAAGTGTGACGCTATAGTCCCAAAGTGTGATGCTCTAGTGGCAAAGTGTGACGCTCTAGTGCCAAAGTGTGACGCTTTAGTGCCAAAGTGTGACACTCTAGTGCAAACATGTGGAGCTCTAGTGCCAAAGTGTGAAGCTCTAGTGTGACACTCTAGTGCCAAACTGAGACGCTCTAGTGCCACAGTGTGATGCTCTAGTGCCAAAGTATGACGCTTTAGTGCAAAAGTGTGAAGCTATAGTACCAAAGTGTTGCACTCTAGTGCCAAAGTGTGACGCTACAGTAACAAAGTGTGACGCTATAGTGCCAAAGTGTGAAGCTCTAGTGCCGAAGTGTGACGCTCTAGTGCCAAAGTGTGGAGCTCTAGTGCCAAAGTGTGACGCTCCAGTCCCAAAGTGTGACACTCTAGTGCCAAAGTGTGAAGCTCTAGTGCCAAATTGTGATGCTCTGGTCCCAAAGTGTGGAGCTATAGTGCCAAATTGTGAAGCTCTAGTACCAAAGTGTGAAGCTTTAGTGCCAAAGAGTGACCCTCTAGTGCCAAAGTGTGACCTATAGTGCCAAAGTGTGACACTCTAGTGCCAAGGTGTGAAGCTCTAGTGTCGAAGTGTGACGCTCTAGTGCCAAAGTGTGACGCTCTAGTGCAAAAGGGTGGAGCTCTAGTGTCAAAGCTGGGAGCTCTAGTGCCAAAGTGCGACGCTCTTGTTGTTTTTCTATGCCCCATGGCCACTGCTATGGCTTGACGGACAGGTTGGGCATGCACTGCTCCCTTGGAGTAAGTCCCCCAAACCTTTTTTGTGGTGCAAGTCCAAGCGAGACACCAGAAATGTAGCGCAACGGATAGCATGTTGGACTTAGGAAGAACAGGTCCTTCGATCGAGCCTTGATGTGCGCAGGAGGTTTTTTGACCTTCTAGCACAGGGGAAGTTTCTTAGACATTTGTCCATGCATGAGGAGAGTGCGCCACTTGGCGGTCAGTGGATGCGCCAGTTGGCGGACTGGTGAGGTGGTGTGGAGTGACCACCCCAAAAGTGTCACTACCCACACACCTTAGAAGCCAGGCCTAGGACTATATGTACCAGGCTCATTCCTCATTCTAATTACACAATCTGGCCTTAGATGCTCCTCACAGAGTTGTCCAACTAAGGAACAGTATAAAGAAGACACTGGTTGGTCTAAGCCCCAGGAGTTAGTCTTTGACTAGCACCTCGCGCGAAAGTGACCAAGTGTTAAGTGGACACAGTTGCTAGCAAGTGATTGCCTAGGAACTGCTCAGTGTGGAACCGTGATCCTGAGGGTGATATCTTCTCCTAGCTGTAATGCTAGGAGCGGAAGGCAGGTGCTATTGTGTCGGCCCTGTTTTCTAGTCCGTTTGCCTCAGGCCGGTTGACAAAGGGTTATGGGCCCACACTGACCAGTTGTAAGGCACGCTTCGCTCAACTCTGGTACGCTCTCT
>SZWC01001242.1:116355-157118 GCA_023375785.1 Penium margaritaceum | reverse complement strand
TGACGCCCCCAATTTCACCGCGTTTTCAATTTCTTCCGCGGACGGTTGCGCTCCGCGCTAGCTCCGCGGAGCAGGCACTTCACCGTTATGACTTGTTCTTAGACTCCTCAACTCCTACCCACCAGTTTCCCACCGAGGGCTGTTCCGCGGAATGCGAGCCTGGACCTCCGCGTAGGCACCTCACCGATGCGTAATGCTCCGCGGCCCACTTCTTCCCACACGGGAGTCCACCACCCTGTGGCGTCCGACTCCTTTCCGCGGAACCCTGTTCCGCAGACGTATGTAAGCAAGGGGCACCGCCGGCAGCTCACCGCACTCGGACTTTTGGTCCTTGACGCACTCGGACCACAATCCGCAGATCAAGCTCAGGAGCAACGGAATGCAAGAGGGCGATGAACGGGAGTAGAAGTAGGCAATGTCTTAGGTAAAACTTGAATGCGGAGTACATGAGTCACTCAGAAGGCAAGCAAGTCTCAGTCCTTGTGCTACTGCTAGTGAAGCCCTTTTATACTCGGGACTTCGCGCGGCGTGTCTACACGCCGGCGGTCTCATCCCTCTCGTACCATTCTTCTTCCTTCTCCCTGGACTCCATGCGGTGCGACTACGCACCTCGGGTCACACACACACTGCTTGTCCTCTGTAAGCTACTTTCTTCATCCGCGGCTCGTGCACGCGGTTCTTCGTGTTCTTCCTTGAACCTTCGTTCTTCGCGGTGCGTCCCCCTAAACTTCTCCGTGATTGATGCTGGGTTCCTGATGCTGATTGGTCGTTCCTCCCGCGATTGCTCGGTTCCTCCGCTGTCCAGTCTGTACGCCCTGTCAGTGACCGCGGATCCTTCCGTGGCTTGCCCCTGTTCTCTTTGCACCGCTGGTCTTCCCGCCTTCTCGTCCCGCCTTCCCCTAGGTGCCTGGTTAGAGAGTCCGCCGCAGACTAGTTATGTTCGTCCGCGGCGGCCTTCCTGTTGTTATTCCAATCCATGCCCTTCTTGATTCCGCGCCATCCTTTCGCTCAACCGCGTCCGCGGGAGCCAGCATCCCTGCGCAGATCTGAGGCGGCACCAACTTCTTCTTCCGCGGGGAATCTCTGCTGCGGAGCTGCGGTGGAATGGCACGTGACATCATGTGCTCTTCCTCGCAGGAGGCCCTCATGGACCTCAAGAAAAATCTGGCCAGCAGATTTAAGATGAAGGACATGGGACCTCTCGAATACTACCTCGGGATTGCTGTTCACCGCAACCGCAAAGCAGGCACCATCGAGCTCAACCAGACCAAGTACATCATGGACATCTTGAAGCGCTACAACATGGAGGACTGCAAGCCTGTCAGCACCCCTTTGCCCTCCGACTGCAAGCTCTCCTCCTCCATGTCACCAAGCAACGAGGCAGACCGGCGGGAGATGCAAAACATTCCATACCAGTCCGCCGTCGGAAGCCTCATGTATGCAATGGTGGGAACACGACCTGACATTGCTTTTGCAGTGGGTCAGGTGAGCAGGTTTGTGGCCAACCCTGGGCCAGAACATTGGCAAGGCGTGAAGCGGATTTTTTGCTACCTCAAAAAGACTCGGCACGTCGGACTTCAGTTTGGAGGTCTAGAAGGATCAGACTTGCTGCGGCTGACATGCTACACTGACGCGGACTGGGGAGGACGGATTGATGACAGGAAGTCCACCTCAGGGTTTGTCTGTCTTCTCAACGGTGGTGCGGTCTCGTGGGCAAGCAGGAAGCAGGACTGCGTCTCGCTTTCTACTGCTGAGGCGGAGTACATTGCACTCTCCGAAGTGTGCAAGGAAACACAGTGGCTTCGCAGTTTGCTTGATGAGATCAAGGCACCACAAGAGGAAGCAACGGTCATCCGCATCGACAACCAAAGTGCCATGGCTATGGCAGAGGACGACATGATCTCCCGGCGTACAGAGCACATCGATATTCGGTACCACTACTCACGTGACCTTATCGCCAAGGGTGTCGTGGAACTGGAGCACGTCGCAACCAAGAAAATGCTTGCGGACTTCTTAACAAAGCCGCTAGACAGCGACTTGCATGTTGCAGGAGCTCGAGGAGTCGGCATGGTGGATGCAAGAGATGAGAACTAACGACCAAGAAAACTGCCATGCACAAACACAACCTAGAGCTACAGGTTCATGCCAAAGAAAACTACCAGAGCAGGTGGCCTACGGTGCAAGGGAGAGATTGTTGTTTTTCTATGCCCCATGGCCACTGCTATGGCTTGACGGACAGGTTGGGCATGCACTGCTCCCTTGGAGTAAGTCCCCCAAACCTTGTTTGTGGTGCAAGTCCAAGCGAGACACCAGAAATGTAGCGCAACGGATAGCATGTTGGACTTAGGAAGAACAGGTCATGCGATCGAGCCTTGATGTGCGCAGGAGGTTTTTTGACCTTCTAGCACAGGGGAAGTTTCTTAGACATTTGTCCATGCATGAGGAGAGTGCGCCACTTGGCGGTCAGTGGATGCGCCAATTGGCGGACTGGTGAGGTGGTGTGGAGTGACCACCCCAAAAGTGTCACTACCCACACACCTTAGAAGCCAGGCCTAGGACTATATGTACCAGGCTCATTCCTCATTCTAATTACACAATCTGGCCTTAGATGCTCCTCACAGAGTTGTCCAACTAAGGAACAGTATAAAGAAGACACTGGTTGGTCTAAGTCCCAGGAGTTAGTCTTTGACTAGCACCTCGCGCGAAAGTGACCAAGTGTTAAGTGGACACAGTTGCTAGCAAGTGATTGCCTAGGAACTGCTCAGTGTGGAACCGTGATCCTGAGGGTGATATCTTCTCATAGCTGTAATGCTAGGAGCGGACGGCAGGTGCTATTGTGTCGGCCCTGTTTTCTAGTCCGTTTGCCTCAGGCCGGTTGACAAATATAGTGCCAAAGTGTGACGCTATAGTGCCAAAGTGTGACGCTCTAGTGCCAAGGTGTGAAGCTCTAGTGCCAAAGTGTGACGCTCTAGTGCCAAAGTGTGACGCTCTAGTGTAAAAGGGTGGAGCTCTAGTGTCAAAGCTGGGAGCTCTAGTGCCAAAGTGTGACGCTCTAGTGCCAAAGTGTGACGATCTAGTGCCAATGTGTGATGCTCTAGTTCCAAAGTGTGGAGCTCTAGGGCCAAAGTGTGGACCTCTAGTGCCAAAGTGTGACGTTCTATTGCCAAATTCGGAAGCTCTTTTGCCAAAGTGTCACACTCTAGTGCCAATTCGTGACGCTCTAGTGCGAAAGTGTGACACTCTAGTGCCAATGTTTGAAACTCTAGTGCGAAATTGTGACGCTCTAGTGCCAAAGTGTGACGCTCTAGTGCCAGCGCATGAAGCTCTAATGCCAAAGTGTGAAGCTCCAGTGTTAAAGTGTCACACTCTTGGGCCAAAGTGTGACTCTCTAGTGCCAAAGTACGACACTCTAGTGCCAGAGTGTGATTCTCTAGTACCAAAGTGTGAAGCTCTAGTGCCAACGTATGACGCTCTAGTGTTAAAGTGTGACGCTCTAGTGCCAAAGTATGACGCTCAAATGCCAAAGTGTGACGCTCTAGTACCAAAGTGTGACGCTTTAGTGCCTATGTGTGATGCTCTAGTGCCAAAGTGTGACGCTCTTGTGCCAAAGTGTGACGCAATAGGGCCAAAGTGTGACACTCTAGTGCAAAAGTGTGAAGCTCTAGTGCCAAAGTGTAAAGCTCTAGTGCCAAAGTGTGACACTCTAGTGCCAAAGTGTGACATTCTAGTGCCAAAGTGTGACGCTCTAGTGCCAATGTGTGACGCTCTAGAGAACACGTGTGAAGCTCTAGTGCCAAAGTGTGGCGCTCTAGTGCCAAAGTGTGATGCTCTAGTACCAAAGTGTGATGCTCTATTGCCAAAGTGTGAACCTCTGGTGCCGAAGTCTGACGCCCTAGTGCCAAAATGTGGAGCGCTAGTGCAAAAGTGTGACGCTCCAGTGCCAAAGTGTGACGCTCTAGTGCCAATGTGTGAAGCTCTAATGCCAAATTGTGACGCTCTAGTACCAAAATGTGGAGCTCTAGTACCAAATTTTGAAGCTATAGTGCCAAAGTGTGAAGATCTAGTGCCAAAGTGTGACGCTCTAGTTCCAAAGTGTGACCTCTTGTGCCAAAGTGTGATGCTCTAGTGCTTACGTGTGAAGCTCTAGTGTCAAAGTGTGACGCTCTAGTGCCAAAGTGTGACACTCCAGTGTCAAAGTGTGAAGCGCTAGTGCCAACGTTTGGAGCTCTGGTGCCAAAGTGTGACGCTCTAGTGCCAAAGTGTGTCAATCTAGTGCCAAAGTGTGACGCTCTAGTTCCAAAGTGTGGAGCTATAGTTCCAAAGTGTGACCTTCTAGTGCCAACGTGTGACCCTCTAGTGCCAAAGTGTGAAGCTCGAACGCCAAAGTGTGACGCTCTAGTGCCAAAGGTGTGACGCTCTAGTGCCAAAGTGTGACGCACATGTGCCAAAGTGTGACGGTCTAGTGCTAAAGTGTGAAGCTCTAGGGCCAAAGTGTGAAGCTCTAGTGCCAAACAATGAAGATATAGTGCCAAATGTGATGATCGTCTACCATAATATAATACTCTAGTGCCAAAGTATGACGCTCTAGTGCCAAACTGTGATCCTCTAGTGCCAAAGTGTGCCGCTCTTGTGCCAAAGTGTGACGCTCTACTGCCAAATTGTGACACTCTTGTGGCAATGTATGACGCTCTAGTGCCAATGTGTGATGCTCTAGTGCAAAAGTGTGAAGATCTAGTGCCAAACTGTGATGCTCTAGTGCCGAAGTGTTACGCTCTAGTGCTAAAGTGTGAAGCTCTAGTGTCAAAGTGTGACGCTCTAGTGCCAGAGAGTGATGGTTTAGTGCCAATGCGTGATGCTCTAGAGCCAATGTGTGACGCTCTAGTGCCAAAGTGTGAAGCTCTAGTGCCAAAGTGTGATGCTCTAGTGCCAATGTGTGACGCTCTAGTGCCAAAGTGTGGAGCTATTGTTCCGAAAGGTAAAGCTCTAGTGCCTAAAAGTAACGCTCTAGGACCAATGTGTGACGCTCTAGTGCCAAAGTGTGATGCTCTAGTGCCAAAGTGTGACGATCTAGTGCCAAAGTGTTAAGCTCTAGTGCCAAAGTGTGAATCACTGGTGCCAAAGTGTGATGCTCAAGTGCCACAGTGTGATGCTCTAGTGCCAAAGTGTGACGCTCTAGTGCCAAAGTGTGACAGCGTAGTGCCATAGTGTGTTGCTCTAGTGCCAAAGTGTGGCACTCTAGTGGCAAAGTAGGAAGCTTGTTTTTCCCATTTTTGAAGCTCTAATGCCAATGTGTGACGCTCTAGTGCCAAAGTGTGACACTCTAGTCCCACAGTATAAAGCTCTAATGCCAAAGTGTGACGCTTCACTGCCAAAGTGTGAAGCTCTAATGCCAAAGTGTGATGCTCTTGTGCCAAAGAGTGATGCTCTAGTACAAAAGTGTGACACTCTAGTGCCGAAGTGTGAAGCTCTAGTGCCAAAGTGTGATGACCTAGTGCCAAAGGGTGACTCTCTAGTGCCAAAGTGTGACGCTCTAGAGCCAAAGTGTGACGCTCTAGTGCCAAAGTGTGATGCTCTAGTGCCAAAGTGTGACGCTTTAGTGCCAAAATGTGGGGCTCTTGTGCCAAACTGTGATGCTCTAGTGCCAAATTGTGAAGCTCTAGTGCCAAGGTGTAACGCTCTAGTGCCAAAATGTGATGCTCTAGTGCCAAAGTGTGACGATCTAGTGCGAACGTTTGGAGCTCTAGTGCCAAAATATGAAGCTCTAGTGCCAAATTGTGAAGCTCTAGTGCCAACGTTTGACGCCCTAGTGCCAAAGTGTGACGCTCTAGCGCCAAAGTGTGTTGCTCTAGTGCCAAAGTGTGATGCTCTTGTGCCAAAGTGTGATGCTCTAGTACCAAAGTGTGACACTCTAGTGCCAAAGTGTGACGCACTAGTTCCAATGTGTGACGCTCTAGTACCAAAGTGTAAAGATCTAGTGCCAACGTGTGGAGCTCTTGTGCCAAAAATGTGATGCTCTAGTGCCGAAATCTGAAGCTCTAGTGCCAACGTGCGACGCTTTAGTGCCAAAGTGTGATGCTCTAGTGCCAAAGTGTGACGCTCTAGTGCCAAAGTGTCCAACTCTAGTGCCAAATTGTGAAGCGCTAGTGCCAAGTGTGAAGCTCTAGTGCCAAAGGGTGATGCTGTAGTGCCAAAGTGTTACACTCTAGTGCCTGAGTGTGACAATCTAGTGCCAAAGTGTGATGCTCTAGTGCCAACGTGAGAGGCTCTAGTGCCAAAGTGTGAAGCTCTAGTGCCAAAAGTATGACGCTCCAGTGCCCGAGTGTGAACCTCTAGTACAAAAGTGTGACGCTCTAATGCCAACGTGTGACGCTCTAGTGCCTAAGTGTGAAGCTCTAGTGCCAAAGTGTGACGCTCTCGTGCCAAAGTGTGAAGCTCTAGTTTGAAAGTGTGATGCTCTTGTGCCAAAGTGTGACGCTCTAGTGCCAAAGTGTGACGCTCTAGTGCCAAAGTGTGACGCTCTAGTGCCAAGTGGAGGAGCTCTAGTGCCAAAGTGTGTAGCTCTATTGCCAAAGTATGACGCTCTAGTGCCAAAGTGCGAGGCTCTAGTGCCAAAGTGTGACACTCTAGTGCCAAAGCATGACACTCTAGTGCCAAAGTTTAATGCTCTAATGCCAAAGTGTGACGCTCTTGTGCCAAAGTGTGACGCTCTCGTGCCAAAGTGTGACACTCTAGTGCCAAAGTGTGACATTCTAGTGCCAACGTGTGACGCTCTAGTGCCAAGTGTGACGCTCGAGTGCCAAAGTGTTACAAGCAGTGCCAAAGCTTGGAGCTCTAGTTCCAAAGTATGAAGCTCTAGTACCAAATTGTGAAGCTCTAGTGCCAAAGTGTGACGCTCTAGAGCCAAAGTCTGACGCTCTAGTGCGAAAGTGTGATGCTCTATTGTCAAAGTGTGATGCTCTAGTGCCAAAGTGTGATGCTCTACTGCCAATGTGTGATGCTCTAGTGCCAAAATGCGAAGCTCTAGTGCCAGAGTGTGAAGCTCTAGTGCCAAAGTGTGACACTTCAGTGCCAAAGTGTGAAGCTCTAGTGCCAAAGTGTGAGGCTCTCGTGCAAACGTGTGACACTCCAGTGCCAAAGTGTGATTCTCTTGTGCCAAAGAGTGACGCTCTAGTGCCAAAGTGTGAAGCTATAGGTCCTCCGTGTGACGCTCTAGTCTCAAAATGCGACGCTCTAGTGCCAAAGTGTGACGCTCTAGTGCCAAAATGTGATGCTCTTGTGCCAGAGTGTGACGCCCAAGTGCCAAAGTGTGACGCTCTAGTGCCAAAGTGTGACGTTCTAGTGCCGAAGTGTGACATTCTAGTGCCAAAGTGTGACGCTCTAGTGCCAACGTGTGACGATCTAGTGGCAACATGTGACGCTCTAGTGTCGAATAGTGAATCTCTACTGCCAAGGTGTGAAGCTCTAGTGCCAAAGTGTGGCACTCTAGTGCCAAAGTGTGAAGCTCTAGTGCCCAAGTGTGACGCTCTATTGCTAAAGTGAGACGCTCTAGTGCCAAAGTGTGACGCTCTAGTGCCAAAGTGTGAAGCTCTAGTGCCCAAGTGTGACGCTCTATTGCTAAAGTGAGACGCTCTAGTGCCAAAGTGTGACGCTCTAGTGCCAAAGGTGTGACGCTCTAGTGCCAAAGTGTGACGCTCTAGTGCCAAAGAATGACGCCCTAGTTCCAACGTGTGACGCTCTAGGGCCAAAGTGGAAAGCTATAGTGCCAAAGTGTGAAGCTATAGTGCCAAAGGATGACACTTTTGTGCCAGAGTGTGAACCTCTAGTGCAAACGTCTGGCGCTCTCGTGCAAATGTGTGACGCTCTAGTTCCAAGGTGTGAAGCTCTAGTCCCAAACAGTGACGCTTTAGTACCAAAGTCTGACACTCTATTGTTAATGTGTGACGCTCTAGTGCCAAAGTGTGATGCTCTAGTGCCAAAGTGTGGTGCACTAGTGCCAATGTGTGATGCTCTAGTGCCAATGTGTTATGCTCTAGTGCCAAAATGTGAAGCTCTAGTGCCAAAGTGGGAACATCTAGTGTCAAAGCGTGACACTCTAGTGCCAAAGTATGAAGCTCTAGTGCCAAAGTGTTAGGCTCTAGTGCCAAAGTGTGACGCTCTTGTGCCAAAGTGTGATGCTCTTGTGCCAAAGAATGACGATTTAGTGCCAATGTGTGAAGCTCTAGTTCCAACGTGTGACGCTATAGTTCCAAAATGTGACGCTCTAGTTCCAAAGTGTGACACTCTAGTGCCAAAGTGTGATGCTCTAGTGCCAAAGTGGGAAGCTCTAGTGCCGAAGGGTGAAGCTCTAGTGCCATAGTGTGGCGCTCTAGAGCTAGAGTTTGCACCTCTAGTACCAAAGTGTGACACTCCAGTGTCGAAGTGTGACACTATAGTACCAAAGTGTGAAGCTCTAGTGCCAAAGGTTGAATCTCTAGGTCCAACATGCGAAGCTAAAGTGCCAATGTGCGATGCTCTTGTGCCAATGTGTGACGATCTA
Source organism: Penium margaritaceum (assembly GCA_023375785.1). Taxonomy (NCBI): domain Eukaryota; kingdom Viridiplantae; phylum Streptophyta; class Zygnematophyceae; order Desmidiales; family Peniaceae; genus Penium; species Penium margaritaceum. Next base: position 148,582 of record SZWC01001242.1, on the reverse strand, counting down.
GTGCCAAAGTGTGACGCTCTTGTGACAACTGGTGACGCTCTAGTACCAAAGTGAGGAGCTCTAGTGCCAAAGTGTGAAGCTCTATTGCCAAAGTGTGAGGCTCTAATGCAAATGTATGACACTCTAATGCCAAGGTTTAGTGTTCTAGTGCCAAAGTATGACGCTCTAGTGCCAAAGTGTGACGCTCTAGTGCCGAAGTGTGACATTCTAGTGCCAAAGTGTGACGATCTGGTGCCAAAGTGTGACGCTCTACTGCGAACGTGTGACGCTCTAGTGCCAAAGAGTGAAGCTCTACTGCCATGGTGTGAACCTCTAGTGCCAAAGTGTGACACTCTAGTGCCAAAGTGGGAAGCTCTAGTGCCAAATTGTGACACTCTATTGCCAAAGTATGACGCTCTAGTACCAAAAGTGTGACGCTCTAGTGCCAAAGTGTGATGCTCTAGTGCCAAAGTGTAATGCTCTAGTGCCAAAGTGTGACGCTCTAGTGCCAAAGTGGGAAGATCTAGTGCCAAAGTGTGATGCTCTAGTGCCAAAGTGTGATGCTCTAGTGCCAAAATGTGACTCTCTAGTGCCAAAATGTGACACTATAGTGCCAAAGTGTGAAGCTCTTGTGCAAATGTGTGATGCTCTAGTGCCAATGTGTGATGCTCTAGTGCCAAAGAGTGATGCTCTTGTGCCAAAGAGTGACGCTCTAGTGCCAAAGTGTGAAGCTCTAGTTCCAATGTGTGATGCTCTAGTGCCAAAGTGTGACGCTCTAGTGCCAACGTGTGACGCTCTAGTGCCAAACAGTGAAGCTCTACTGCCAAGGTGTGAGGCTCTAGTGCCAAAGTGTGACACTCTAGTGCCAAAGTGTAAAGCTCTAGTGGCAAAGTGTGATGCTCTAGTGCCAAAGTGTGACTCTATAGTGCCAAAGTGTGACACTCTAGTGCCAAAGTGAGAAGCTATAGTGCCAACGTGTGAGGCTCTAGTGCCAAAGTGTGACCCTCTAGTGCCAAAGAGTGATGATCTTATCCCAAAGAGTGACGCTCTAGTGCCAAAGTGTGAAGCTCTAGTTCCAACATGTGAGGCTCTAGTGCCAAAGTGTGACGCTCTAGTGCCAATGTGTGACACTCTAGTGCCCATGGGTGATGCTCTAGTACCAAAGTGTGACGCTCTAGTGCCAACGTGTGAAGCTCTAGTGCCAAATTGTGACGCTCTAGTGCCAAAGTGTGATGCTCTAGTGCCAAATTGTGATGATCTAGTGCCAAATTGTGGAGCTCTAGTGCCAAAGTGTGAAGCTCTAGTGCCAAAGTGTGAAGCTGTGGTGCCAAAGTGTGACGCTCTAGTGCCAATGTGTGACGCTCTAGTTCCAAAGTGTGACACTATAGTGCCAAAGCGTGATACTCTAGTGCCAATGGGATGTTCTAGTGCCAAATTGTGAATCTCTAGTGTCTAAGTATGATGCTCTAGTGCCAGAGTGTGAACCTCTAGTACCAAAGTGTGACGCTCTAGTGTCAAAGTGTGACGCTCTAGTGCCGAAGTGTTAATCTCTAGTGCCAAAGTGTGATGGTCTAGTGCCAAAGTGTGAAGCTTTATTGCCAAAGTGTGATGCTATTGTGCCAAAGTGTGACGCTCTAGTGCCAAAGTGTGACGCTCTAGTGCCAAAGTGTGACGATGTAATGCCAACGTGAGGATCTCTGATGCCAAAGTGTGAAGCTCTAGTGCGAAAATGTGAAGCTCTAATGTAAACCCATGACACTCTAATGCCAAATTGTAATGCTCTAGTGCCAAAGTTGTCAGAAGAATGCAGACACGAGAATAGTGGCAGTAGAAGCAAGCAGAAGCATTGGGACATGCAGGCATTCGTCAGCAGAGTGACGTAGGCGCGACCGGTCCGAGGAGTTAGTCATGGGAGCTGACAGGGGCTGGGACGCGAGGCAGCGGAGGTAGACAGGTTGATGCAAGAGAGAGTGCTGGCGAGGGGAGTGATGGTTGGCGGAATGTGAGAGCTGAGCGAATGAGCAAAAGTGACGGAGCAAAGTGTTGAGAGTTGGCGAAGACAAAAAGTGTGAGGGACGAGCAGAGCGAAGACACGTCGGTGAAGCCGGGGAACAAAGGGAAACAGGATGAGCAGAACTGTTCTGGTTAAGTTTTGGAGGGAATGAACATCCTCCATATATACAGGTGAACAGGACAAGCATCACAAGAGCAACGGCTTCTTTGCTAGCCGGACGCGAGTGAGTCATTGTCACTTTGGTCGGCAATGGTTCGCAGGGGACCGTTGGACCGTTTATTTGTTCTCTCTTGCAAGAGGTGACCTGGATTTATGCTTGTAATATCCGGAGCCTCTTTCCGCAACAAGAATCAAAGTCATAGAACATACATTTCTGACACCCTCCCTGAATTTGACTCGATTCTTGTAAGGTTGGTTTCCTCCTTGGGTCCATCAGAGTACTTGATGAATATGATTCCCGGGAGGTTTCCTTGTAGCAGTCACGGACTAGTCAAATTCGAGCAGATGCTACTACTTGGCAGTGTTGTAGTCTTGGTTGTTCGTGGGCTGGCGGAGGCATGGGGCAACAGCATGCATGAAGTAGGTCTCTCCACATTTTGCTGAGGGTGCATTTACATTTGCGAATGAGGGGATGAAAGATGGGAGCATTGATACTAAGTAGGGCTCCTCGAATTTCTTCCTCCACAAAGGGCACCAGCGTGGAGCGGAAATTTGCAGGAAAGCGTCCGCCTCCTTTGTAAAGAGGATAGTGTTGGAGGGTGTAGGAGATTGGGACGCCTTTGATGTAGCAGAGGTGGAAGAGGTTGCAGAAGTCTTGCGACCACTGGAGAATGTTTGTTGCTCCACTTGCATTGAGTACCAGTTCCTCACATTGTGTGATGAAATGTCGTGGGAAAGAGGAGAAGTTGACTGGCCCTTGAATACTGGTGGTAGTGTTGACAAGTGGTCGATCTGCTGGAAGAGGAGGTTTCTAGGCGATGAAGGTCATTTGGAAATGACGAGGAGCCGAAAGGTGGTGAGATGAGAGCAGTCGTTGATGGAACTGAAGAGGCAGGTGAAGAGCGTCCCGATGAAGACAGAGAAAGCTGAGGGAGGAGGTTGGAACGAAGAGACTGAGGAGGGCTGAGTGCGGTAGAGGAGGATGTGAATGAGCGAGAGTGGTGATGTAACTGGACAGGGCGGATGAAGAAGGGGAGAGGATCTGATGAGGACTTGATGGGTGCAGGGGTGGAACCTCGTGCTCTGTGGACGTTTTCCGCGTAGACGCAGGTCGTTGCAAAGGAGGTGAAATGACCGAGCGGATCCTTGTGCCGAGCGGAGCAGAAGTTGATGATGAAGGAGGAATGCTGGATGATGGAGTGGGCGCAGGAGCAAACCGCGTGCGCAGACGAAGGCTTTGGCGTGGGCGCAGATCATCGCCGAAAAGGCGATGCGACCGGGCGGATCCTTGTGCCGTTCACAGATGTTGATGATTGCTGATGATGAATTGAGGCTGATGGGGATGGAGTGGGCGCAGGGGCAAACCACGTGTGCTACTGATGTTGTCAGCGTGGGCGCAGGTCGTCGCAAAATCGGCGATGCGACCCGGCGGATCCTTGTGCCGATCTGAAAGCGACGCTGAAGCGGAGGAAGAGATTGATGGATGAGTGGGTGCATGGGCAAAACCACGTGCGCTGAAGGAAGTTTTCAGCGTGGACGCAGGTCATCGCGGGAATGGGCGATGCGACCGGGTGGATCCTTGTGCCAAGCTGAAGGCGATTGCGGAAGCGGAGGAAGCGATTGATTGATGAGTGGGCGCAAGGGCGGAACCATGTGCGCGATAAAGCGATGCTGATGCGAATGATGGATGGAAGGCGGCAAGGAGGATGCTGATGATGAGGAGGAGGCGATGCGGAGGCGGTGCGGATGATGCTGAAGACGAAGAGATGAAGGTGAGGCAGAGGCGGGCGGCTGATGAAGCTGAGGAGACTGGAGCGAGGAGGAGGAGGAGGTGAGTGAAGATGAAGGCCGAAGACTGATGATGATGGAGGAGACGAGAGACAGAGAGCGACGCAAGTGGAGAGAGCAAAGGTAGGACGCGGTGCGGCAGGTGGAGCGACACAACCACTTCTAATTTCGTTCGGGAGAGTGACGTCTTGTTCCCCAGTTAGCTCGGAAGTAGGAGCAAGAGGACTGGTGGTGTCCGATATCCCGTCAGCTGGAAGAGGTTGGTTGCAAGAGAGTCAGGTAGCGCGCAGGGACATTAGACCGCTGATGTCAGGAGAGTGACGGCTTGTTCCCCAGTTGGCTCGGAAATGGGAGCAGGAAGACTGGTGGTGTCTAATATCCTGACAGCGGCAGTTTTAGCTGCAGCTGCTGACGAGGCGAAGAGACGATGCAAAAAGGCGGCTTGAGAAGGCAGATGCGGGCGAGATGAGAATGACGGCGAGGAGGAGCAGATAGAGCTGATGAGACAAGATAAAGGAGGAGATGCTGACAGAGGCGGTTATGGTGAGAGGCAGCGGGTGGTAGGCGGCAAGAAGCTTCTTGGTAGTTGACGACAGGCGGCGGCTCGGGAGTCACTTGCAGCTCATGTAGGCGACACGTCACCGGTTGTTAGCCACGGGCGCGGAAATGGGCGCAGGACCTTCTTACGACGACAAGGCATTTCTTTAATGGAGAGAATTCGTCAGGTAGAGCTGCTCATGTCAGCTGCAGATGAAGCGGGGAGGCGCGAGACGGCGGTAGCGGCGGCAGAAGAATGTGAGACAGAGCAGCGAAGCAAGGGTGTCAGCAGAGCGATGACGCGGTCACGGGACTCTAGGTGATGTTGCCTAAAGTTCTGATACCATGTCAAAAGAATGCAGACACGAGAACAGTGGCAGCAGAAGCAAGCAGAAGCATTTGGACATGTAGGCATTTGCCAACAGAGTGACGTAGGCGAGACCGGTCCGAGGAGTTAGTCGTGGGAGCTGATACGGGCTGGGACGCGAGGCAGCGGAGGTAGACAGGTTGATGTGAGAGAGAGTGCTGGCGAGGGGAGTGCTGGTTGGCAAAATGTGAGAGCTGAGCAAAGGAGCGAGAGTGACGGAGCGAAGTGTTGAGAGTTGGCAAAGACAGAAAGTGCAAGGGACAAGCAGAGCAAAGACACGGCGGCGAAGCCGCGGAACCAAAGGGAACAGGATGAGCAGAACTGTTCTGGTTAAGTTTTGAAGGGAATGAACATCCTCCATATATACAGGTAAACAAGACAAGCATCACAACAGCAACGGCTTCTTCGCTAGCCGGACGTGAGTGACTCATCGTCACTTTGGTCGGTAACGGCTCGCAGGGGACCGTTGGACCGTTTATTTATTCTCTCTTGCAAGAGGTGACCTGGACTTCTTCTTGTATTATCCGGAGCCTCTTTCCGCAACAAGAATCGAAGTCAGAGAACATACATTTCTGACAAAAGTGTGATGCTTTGGTGCCACAGTGTGATGCTCTACTGCCAAAGTGTGATGATCTAGTGCCAAAATATGACATTCTACTGCCAAAGTGTGACGCTCTAGTGCCAAAGTGTGACGCTCTAGTGCTAAATTGTGAAGCTATAGTGCCAAAGTGTGACGTTTTAGTGCCAACGTGTGAGGCTCTAGTGCCAAAGTGTGCAGCTCTATTGCCAAAGTGTGAAGCTCTAGTGCCCAATTGTGAAGCGCTAGTGTCAAAGTGTGACGCTCTAGTGCCAAAGTGTGACGCTCTAGTGCCAAAGTGTGACGCTATAGTGCCAAGGTGTGACACTCTAGTGCCAAACTGTGACACTCTAGTGCCTAGTGTGATGCTCTAGTGCCAGAGTGTGAAGCTTTAGTGTCAAAGTGTGACGCTTTAGTGCGAAAGTATGAAGCACTAGTGCCAAAGTGTGTCGCTCTATTACCAGAGTGTGATGCTCTAGTGCCAACGAGTGACGCTCTAGTGCCAAAGTGTGACTCTATAGTGCCAAAGTGTGACGCTCTAGTTTGAATGTTTGAAGCTCTAGTGCCAAAGTGTGATGCTCTACTGCCAATGTCTGATGCTCTAGTGCCAATGTGTGACGCTCTAGTGCCAAAGTCTGACGATCTAGTGCCAAAGTTTGGAGCTATTGTACCAAAGTGTGTAGCTCTTGTGCCAAAGTGCAAAGCTCTAGTGCTAAAGTGTGATAATCTAGTGCCAAAGTGTGACGCTCTAGTGCCAATGTGTGATGCTCTGGTGCCAAAATCTGAGACTCTAGTGCCAAAGTGTGACGCTCTAGTGCGAAAGTGTGATGTCCTGGTGCCAAAGTGTTGAGCTCTAGTTCCAAAGTGTGAAGCTCTAGTGCGAAAGTATAACGCTCTAGTGCCAAAGTGTGACGCTCTAGTGCCAAAGTGTGAAACTCTAGTGCCAAAGTGTGACGCTCTAGTGCAAAAGTGTGAACCTCGAGTGCCAAAGTGTGACGCTCTAGTGCGAAAGTGTGATGTTCTAGTGCCAAAGTGTGACGATATAGTGCCAAAGTGAGATGCTCTAGTGTTAAATTGTGGAGCTCCTGTGCCAAAGTGTGAAGCTCTTGTGCCAAAGTGTAAAGCTCTAGGCCTTATCTAGCTGGGACTCCGCACGGCGTGTCTACATGTTGGTGGTCTCGTCCCTCTCATACCATCCTCTTTTCCCCCTACTTGGACTCCATGCGGTGCGGCTATGCACCACGGGTCTCATCCTTACATTCAAGGAACATCATCCTTACTTCTCCTAAGTCTTCTTCTTCATCCGCGGCTCGCACACGCGGTCTTCGTGTTCTTCCTTGAATCTTCATCTTCCGCGGTGCGTCCTCAGGTGTTCTTTCCGTGATTGATGCGCTGACTTTCGTGCTGATTGGTTGTTGCTTCCCTTCTTGCCTCGTCCGCCTGCTGCCCTGTCTCTCTTTGCTTGATTTATTGTGTGATTGCCTCTCCTTCCGCGGTTTGTCCCCTATTCCTTTCTCAGCGCGGATCTGCCCGCTGCTTCTTCCCGCCCTTTCTTAACTTCCGCCACAAGTGCTTGAGATGGCAGGGGGCGGCCGCCGCAGATGACAGTGTCAACCTGCGGCAGCCTCCCCCCCTGTGACCCATTTGCATTGCTGTTAGACTCCGCGCTACCCCACGCTCGACCGCGCATACCGCGGGAGCCAGCGTTCCTTGCGCGACTTCCATCATACCCCGGTTGCTTTTCTGCGGATTGGCTTCCTCGCGGATCTGCGGCAGGAGTTTGCCTGACAGTGAGACTCAACTCGATGGAGGGATCTGACGATCTCGTCGCAAAGATTAGGTTTCCACGCTGCTGCTACCAAAGTGTGCCACATGGCTGCAACGGGGGACAGTTCATTGATGATTTTGTGGTAGACAGGGTGGGTAGTGTGGCAAAGGCATTTCTTGATGTCTTGGAGGGTTTTTGTGTAGGCTCGTGGAGGATATCCGGGATTGTCATAAACTCCTTCTAAAAAGAGGGATATCTGATACCCATGAAAAAATGATTGTTTTTGTTTGGGTTCGTACTGTTAGAGGATTGCAGGTGCTGCCGTGGAGTGGACGCAGTCACAGGGACGAGCGTTTCAATGGTGGACAGAAGCACGAGCAGAAGCAACGTGGTAATAATGATAAGAGGAGGAAGAGGAAGTGAATGACAACGCAAGGTGATGAGGAGAGGCCTGGGCGCAACACCAAAGGTGCGAGTACTGAGATCTTGTTAGGAAAGGAGTGGACGCAACACTTTGTGGGAAGGGCGGACGCTTCCTTGAAGGTACGGGCGTTGCTCACGTATGAGTGACGTTTGACAGAGGGAAGAGGGCATAGTGTGGGAGCACGGGCGTTGAGCTAAGATTGGGGGCAAAGGGACTGGAGGCGGCCCAAAGGATGAGCCTGAAGGAGAATCCAATGGATTGATTATAGACTAAAGTACAAGCAATACAAATAGGAAAGGTCTAACCTAGCGCGCTTCGTCGAGCAGGCATACAGGTGGTGGCTCAGGCAAGTGCGAGAGCAGGAAGCGCCTCGAGACCACAATTCGGCTTTGTTAGCCGTACGCATAGGGGAGTGGTGAGTGCAAGCACGATCTTTGCAGGTACGTTTTGCCTGGGTCGTTGTGGTATAAGGCCATTGGTTTTGGTCTTGGCGAGGCTCGCACAGTTGCCGGTCGTGAGAACGTTCGGATGTTGATCCTGTGACTCCGAAGATGAACCTGCATTGTCACTCTTTATTTTCTCAGTGGCTACATTCCTTGAGATGATATCTGAGATAATATCCGACAAACCCCTTGGATCGGGAGAGGGGTGCAAGCCTTGAATGGTAGGCATGCGAGTCCGAATTTTGTAGGAGTGCAGCGCAGAGAGAGCTTGGGAGGTTTTGGAGGCGGTGGGCGTCTCAGCACCAGGTTGTAGAGGGAGGAGATAAAACATGGTGATGAAGTAGTTTTTGAGTACTGTCGGTGAGTGCAGTGGCTGAGGGATCGTCAGTGAGGGGGAAGGAACAGTTTGTCAGTAGTGCGGATGAAAGTTCAGTTGACTTGCAGTGACGTAGTATTGGCTTGCAGTAGGAAGTCGACTGGTTCCGATCACTTACCCATACAGTTCTCAAACGCGGGCCATACTTGGATCTGCCCAAGTTATGGGCGATGACAACTTTGCAAAGGCAGGCAGTCCAGATCTCTAAGGTCATGTGATGCGTTTTCATGAAGTGTTCTGCTTCCTTCAGTAGGCGGTTGATGAGAAGTTTGCTGTGAGCGGAAGATGTGGTTAGCAGTGTTCCGTGAGTCATGCTGTAGTCTATGAGAAATATGTGAAGGGGTGTGTAAGTAGTGTTGGAAAGAATGAGGCGAGGTGGTCGATCAAAGTGCTTGGTCTGTTGTTTCAGCCAGTCCCTAAGTGCAGGAACAGCCCCGGTCAATGTGCGTAGGGAGAGGATAGTGCAGTACTGTGAGTATTGATTGTGAATGAAGAGGAAGTGGATGTGAGGAGTAGTGGAGTATGTAGATGGAGGGTGGATGAGAGCGATGTACAAGGAGTCAAAGGTGCAGAGAGACGGGTGAGGGGAGAGAGGAGGAGAGTAGGACGCGGTGTACATCTCAAGACCATACTCCTCAGATCCAATCTCTGACATAAGCTCGACAACTCCTAACATGACAGCATTGTTAGGAGCAAGATTCACGGCAGTAGGGATGGCAAGAGAAGATGAGGTTTCCATGTTGGCTGGGATTGAACGCCAGCTTGAACTTCCCATCCGGTTGTAGTAGCGTTGACGATGCTCTTCCGCCCAGTTGGGTTGCTCGCCATAAGACTTGCCGGGGTTTTCATTCAACCACTCGTCGGTAGCGCGATGATCGCAGACATGAGGCGGATGGTTGCGACGGCCACACTTGGTTCCCTTGAATGGACCATGGCGGATGGTGCAGGAGCAGGTGGGGAAGCGGTTGAACATGCAGTTGTCAGTAGTGGTGGCCATGGTTTCAAACGAGTTGGTGGCAATGGTAGTCTCGCGTGCTTGCTTAGCGACATAGTCCTCATCTGCTGCCATGATCTTGGGACTGATGACAACGATGGTCAGTTGGTCAATAGGCAGCTGTAGTAAGATTTGACGGATGATATCATACTGACCAGGGAGGCCGGAGATGATGTTGGTGCAGACGACAGCAGGAGGAAGATCAATTTTCATTTCTTTGAGATCGCGAGCGATGGCGGTGACGGCTGCAATGTAGCTTCCCATGTTGGTGTGGGCGGCAAAGGGCACGGAGAAGAGTGACATGATATTGATTCCGTAGGCAGTGGAGGTATTGTTGCTGAAGCGATCTTCAATGGCTTTCCACACTTCGTGAGTCTTGCAGCCAAGAGTGCAGATGTCTTCATGCAGCTCAGGAGAGGAGGTGGTCATGATGGTCATGAGGGCAGTGCTGTTGGCGACTTCCCAGGAGGCGTGGCTGATGGTGGTTGTAGGGGAAACAAGAACAGAGGAGGAAGAGGCATTTGAAGGAGCGTGGTTAGACACAAATCCACCTGAGGGGTCTCCACCTGGAGTGGTTGATGTAGTTGTAGTTGAGGAGGAGGAGGTGGCGTCAGGAGGTTCTATCCCGATGTCTGTGTTAGTAATCAGATGGCTGAGGGTAACTCCCTCAACCTTCTATGTTCCGAAGAAGAGTGACACCGAGTAGCTCCATAGTTTGTAGTTGCTGGTTCCATCTGGCTTTACAGTGAGCTTGGGAAGGCTAATCAGAGTGAGGGTGGATTCCATGATGGAGTCGATGATACGGCGGCAAAGTAGAGGTGGACACCTAGCGGTGTGGGATATCTTCTCTTAAGACAATGAGTTTGCTAAGGTGATAAGAGTGGGTGGATGACTGTGAGCAAGGGGAAGAGCGATACCAGAATGACGGTAATGATGAGAACGACGGTGGAAATGCTGCTGCGGAGGAAGATGTAGATGGTTGCAAGGATAGAACCACGTGCACTGGCGGCGGAGATGATGAAGAAGTGGAAGTCGTTTTGCTGATACGATGAAGTGGGCAGAGGGGCAGAGCCTCGTGCGCAAAGTTACCAAGAGGAAGTGGAATGGTGCTGCCACAACACCTTAGTCAGAAGGAGCGGTGCCACCGTAGTTCTTCTGGCGACCACAGTTCTTCGAGGCGGAGACGTGCGATGGAAGTAGGAGTGGGTGCGGCCGATAGTAGCGAGCACGAAGGAGCCAGGGGTGTTACTTGTGCTCTGATACCATGTCAGAAGATTGCACGTGCTGCCGTGGAGTGGACGCAGTCACAGGGACAAGCGTTTCAATGGTGGACATAAGCATGAGCAAAAGCAAAGCGGTAATAGCGATAAGAGGTGGAAGCGGAAGTGAATGACGACGCAAGGTGATGAGGAGAGACCTGGGCGCAGCACCAAAGGTGCAAGTACTGAGATCTTGTTAGGAAAGGAGTGGACGCAGCACTTTGTGGGAAGGGCAGAAGCTTCCTTGAAGATGCGGGCGTTGCTGACGTATGAGTAACGTTTGACAGAGGGAAGAGGGTGCAGTGCGAGAGCACGGGCGTTGAGCTGAGATTGAGGACAAAGGGACTGGAGGCGGCCGAAAGGGCGAGCCTGAAGGAGAATCCAATGGATTGATTGTAGGTTGAAGTACAAGCAATACAAACAGGAAAGGTCTAACCTAGTGGGCTTCGTCGAGTGGGCATAGAGGTGGCGGCTTGGGCAAGTGCGAGAGCAGGAAGCGCTTCGAGACCACGATCCGGCTTTGCTAGCCGTATGCATAGGGGAGTGGTGAGTGCAGGCACAATCTTTGCAGGTGCGTTTCGCCTGGGCCGTTGTGGTATGAGGCCATTGGTTTTGGTCTTGGCGAGGCTTCACACAGTTGTCGGTCGTGAGACCGTTCAGATGTTCATCCTATGACTCCGGCGATGAACCTGCATTGTCACTCTTTATTTTCTCAGTGGCTGCACCCCTTGAGACAACCTCCAAGATAATATCTGACACGTACGTCACCATGCCAGTCGTGGATGTTTTCTCCGAACTGATTGAGCTCTGGGACGTGTGTCCAATCGAGAGCATGAGCTTCTATGTTGATGCGTTTTGTGGTGTGTGGCAGTTTGTGGGTGATTCTGTCATCTTGGACTGAGTCGGATGGAGAAGGATGTAGATGAGGGAGTTTGCAGATGGTGCTAGCAAGGAGAATCCGGAGCAGCACACTGAGAAGTAAGGCAGTGAGGAAGGTGTGAGTGCATTGAGGACACTGAAGAAAGGATTGGAGAGGGCGTTGATAGTTTGAGGTGGGTGATGCAGCTGGGAGGTTCGAGTGAATGGAAGCGGAGGTAGGATGAACAATGGAGAAGGAAGGCTGAGCAGCTGAATGGCCGCAGATAGTCACAAAGCGAGTGGAGTGGCTGAGCGTATCGGAAGAAATGTGGAGAAGATGATGAGCGATTGAGTGGGCACAAGGGTGAAACCTCGTGCACAGTGGAAGTTTTGGCGTGGGTGTAGGTCGTCGCGGTACGGCCGATATGACCAGGCAGATCCTTGTGCCAAGATGATGCAGAAAGTGGAGCATCAATTGATGATTGAGTGGGCTCAGGGATGAAACCTCGTGCGCCTTTAAAATGGGGAAGAGGATGCGGCAAGGAGAAGGCGAAGGCCAACGCACCGCAAGAAATCTGCTGCCGGCGTGGGTGCAGGCTGCTGTGAAGCGGGCAGCTAGCTCGTGCAGATCCTTGTGCTTGGCTGGAGATGCTGATAACATGGAGTCGAAAGCTGATGAGAACAGAGTGGGCGCAGGGGCAAGCCGCGTGTGCTGCACGAAGTTTTGGCGTGGGTGTAGGTCGTCGTGCAAGAGGCGATGTGACCGGGCAGTTCCTTGTGCCGAGCAGATGATGATACTGAAGCAAAGGAGCGGATAACGGGAGAGGCGACTGATGACAGAGTGGGCACAAGGGCAGAACCACGTGCGCTGCTGATTCAAAAGACTGATGCAGAGGCGACGTGAGTGCTGGGAGGACGATGCTGATGACGAAGCACAATTTGGAGAAGAGAGAGGAAGCCGAAAGGAGAAGGTGCGCTTGGCAGAGATGATTAGGGCAGCAAGTGAAGATAGAGATGATGCAAAGATGGAGGAGGGGAAGGCCGATGAAGACGATGAGGGTGTGGAAGAGGCAAAGGATGGAGGTTGTGAGAGGCAGAGGATGACAAGGTGGGAGGTGGCGCGGTGGAGAGGACAGGCGAGCCAACCAAATTGCTTCTGCCTTCAGGAGAGTGACGGCTTGTTCCCCAGTTGGCCCGAGACAGACGAGCAGGAAGACTGGTGGTGTCCGATATCCTGGCAGCGAGCGCAAGTCGGTTACAGCAAAGGGAGTTATGCGGCGAGTAGAGACACCAGTCCACGGATGTCAGGAGAGTGATGGCTTGTTCCCTAGTTGGCTCGTAATGGGAGCATGAAGACTGGTAGTGTCCGATGTCCTGACAATAGGAGTTGCGTTGCTGCTGCTGACAACGTGAGAGGGCGGTGCGAGGACACGACTGAAGATGAAGAATGCAGAGAAGTTGAGGAGATTGAGATGGGTGAAGTAGAGGAGACTGATGGAGGGGAGTGAGGATGGCGGAGGCAGTGCAGCAGCTGAGGCGATGAGAGGTAGCAGACGGTGGACAGCAGGAAGCTTCCCGGAAGTTGACAGCAGGCGGTAACTCGGAAGCTGCTTACGGCTGTTGTGGACGACGAGTCACCGATTGATGGCCACGGGTGCAGAATGGGCATAGGACTTTATCAGGATGACAAAACGTTACTTCAGCGCGAAGAACACTCCAAGCGGTGTTGCTAATGTCAGCTGTTTGTGAAGCGGGAAGTCGCGATGTGACGGTGGCAGCGGCGGAGGATCACAGAGCCGATACGTGGAGTGCCGGTGGTGGCAGAGCGATGACTCGGTCACGCGGCACCAGGTGATGTCGCCTGACGCTCTCATACCATGTTAGAAGAATGCAATGAGTGAAGACGGCGGGAGCAAGAGCAAGCAGAAGCACTTGGGACATGCAAGAGCGTATCAATGGGATGATGGAAGCAAAGAGGAGAGTCCGGCTTCAAGGAGTTAGTCACACAGTCTTGAGAGATGTGAGGTACCGAAGCTTTGAGATAGACAGAGGGCAAATGAGAGAGCACGAGGGCAAAGCGAGTGATATGCTAAGTTTGGACGAAGAGTCAAGAGTGACGAAGTGAAGTGAGCTGGGAATGGTGAGCGAAGGCAGTGAGAGCAAAGGGCGAGGAGAGAGAGAACACTACGGCGAAGCCGCGAAACCATAAGGGAACAGGAACAAATAGAACCGTTCTGGTTAATTTGGGAGGGAATGGACATCCTCCATATATGCATGAGAGCAGGAAGTAAAAGGGATGTATAACGGCTTATACGCTAGCCGGACGCGCTTGTGGCGAGTTTATCACTTTTTTAGACGATCACTCGGTATGCTTTTCCGTTGACCAGTGGGTGTACCGACAACGGCTAGTGACTGTTATTACCAAGGTGGTTCATGCAAAAGGCTGAACCGTTTATTGAGAGCTCGGAACATCCGAGGGGTAATGGAGCGAATCTTGTCGAAGTCAAATTTTGTTCCTGATAGCGTGATGCTCTAGTGCCAAAGTGTGAAGCTCAAATGCCAGAGTGTGACGCTCTAGTGCCAAAGTGTGACCCTCTAGTGCCAATGTGTGACACTCTAGTGCCAAAGTGTGAAGCTCTAGTACCAAATCCTATTACTCTAGTGCCAAAGTGTGAAGCTATTGTGCCAAAGTGTGACACTCTAGTGCCAAAGTGCGACGCTCTAGTGACAAAGGGTGACGCTCTAGTGCCAAAGTGTGAAGCTCTAGTGCCAATGTGTGATGAGCTAGTGTCAAATTGTGACGCTCTAATGCCCAAATGTGAAGCTCTACTGCCAAAGTGTGATGCTCTAGTGCCAAAGTATGACGCTCTAGTGCCAAAGTGTGATGCTCTAGTACGAAAATGTGATGCTCTAGTGGCAAAGAGTGACGCTGTAGTACCACATAATGTCGCTCTAGTGCCAAAGTGTGATGCTCTAGTGCCAACGTGTGACGCTCTAGTGCCAAAGTGTGACGCTCTTGTGCCAAAGTGTGATGCTCTAGTGCCAAAGTGTGACGCTTTAGTCCAAACGTGTGACGCTCTAGTGCCAAAGTGTGGAGCTCCAGTGCCAAAGTATAAAGTTATAGTGCCAACGTGTAAGGCTCTAGTGCCAAAGTGTGACGCTCTAGTGCCAAAGTCTGAAACTCTAGAGCCAAAGTGTGAAGCTCTAGTGCCAAAGTGTGACGCTCTAGTGCCAAAAGTGTGATGCTCTAGTGCCAACTTTTGAGGCTCTAGTGTCAACGTGTGATTCTATAGTGCCAAAGTGTGATCCTCTAATGACAAAGTGTGATGCTCTAGTGCCAAAGTTTGACGCTCTAGTGCCAAAGCGTGATGATCTAGTGCCAAAGTTAGACGCTCTAATGCCAAAATGTGAAGCTCTAGTGCCAAAGTGTGATTCTCTAGTGCCAAAGTGTGAGGATCTAGTGCCAAAGTGTGACGCTCTAGTGCCAAAGTGTGACGCTCTAGTGCCAAAGCGTGATGCTCTAGTGCCAAAGTGTGACGCTCTAGTGCCAAAGTGTGACACTATAGTGCCAAAGTGTGATGCTATAGTGCCAAAGTTTGAAGCTCTAGTGCCAAAGTGTGATGCTCTAGTTCCAAAGTGTGACGCTCTAGTCCCAATGTGAGATGCTCTAGTGCCAAGGTGTGACGCTCTAGTGCCAAAGTGTGATGCTCTAGTGCCAATGTGTGAAGCTCTAGTGCCAAAGTGTGACGCTCTAGTGCCAAAGTGTGACGCTCTAGTGCCAAGGTGTGAAGCTCTAGTCCCAAAGTGTGAAGCTCTAGTGCCAAAGTGTGAAGCTATAGTGCCAAAGTGTGAAGCTATAGTGCCAAAATGTGACGCTCTAGTGCCAAAGTGTGACGCTCTAGTGCCAAAGTGTGACACTCTAGTGCCAAAGTGTTGAGCTCTAGTGCCAAAGTGTGACGCTATAGTGCCAAAGTGTGATGCTCTAGTGCCAAAGTGCGACGCTGTAGTGCCAAAGTGTGACGCTCTAGTGCGAAAGTGTGACACTCTAGTGCCAAAGTGTTACGCTATAGTGCGAACGATTGACGCTCTAGTGCCTCAGTGTGACGCTCTAGTACCAAAGTGTGACGCTCTAGTGCCAATGTGTGACGCTCGAGTGCCAAAGTGTGACGCTCTAGTGCCAAAGTGTGATGCTCTAGTGCCAAAGTGTGATGCTCTAGTGCCAGAGTGTTAACATCAGGTGTCAAAGTGTGACGCTCTTATGCCAAAGTGTGATGCTATATTGCCAAAGTTTGATGCTCTATTGCCACATTGTGAAGCGCTAGTGTCAGAGTGTGACGCTTGAGTGCGAAAGTGTGACGTTCTAGTGCGAAAGTGTGACGCTCTAGTGTCAAAGTGTGACGCTCTAGTGCCAAATGGTGACGCTCTAGTACCAAATTGTGAAGCTCTAGTGCCAATGTGTGACGCTCTAGTTCCAACATGTGATGCTCTTGTGCCAAAGTGTGACGCTCTGGTGTCAAAGTGTGAAGGTCTAGTGCCAAATTGTGACATCTTAGTGCCAAAGTGTGACGCTATAGTGCCAAAGTGTGAAGCTCTAGTGCCAAACTGTGAAACTCTAGTGCCAAATTGTGAAGCTCTAGTGTCAAAGTGTGACGCTCTAGTACCAAAGTGTGACGATCTAGTGCCAAACTGTGACACTCTAGTTCCACGTTTTGACCATCTAGCGCCAAAGTGTGATGCTCTAGTGCCAAAGAGTGATGCTCTCGTGCCACAGTGCGACGCTCTAGTGCCAACGTGTGACGCTCTAGTGCCAAAGTGTGATGCTTTAGTGCCACAGTGTGAAGCTCTAGTAGCAAGTTGTGATGCCCTAGTGCCAAAGTGTGAAGCTCTAGTGCCAAAGTGTGATGCTCTAGTGCCAGAGTGTGAAGCTCTAGTGCCAAAGTATGACGCTCTAGAGCCAAAGTGTGACGCTCCAGTGCCAACGTTTGACTCTCTAGTGCCAAATTTTGAAGCTACAGTGCCAAAGTGTGATGCTCCAGTGCTAATGCGTGACGCTCTTTTTCCAAAGTGTGACGCTCTAGTGCCAAAGCATGGAGCTCTAGTGCCAAAGTGTGAAGCACTTGTGCCTAAGTGTGACGCTCTAGTGCCAATGTGTGACGCTCTAGTGCCAAAGTGTGATGCTATAGTGCCAACATGTGACGCTCTAGTGCCAAAGTGTGATGCTCTAGGGCCAAAGTATGATGCCATAGTGCCAAAGTGTGACGCTCTAGTGCCAGTGTGACGCTCTAGTGCCAAAGTGTGGAGCTCTTGTGCCAAAGTGTGGGGCTCTAGTGCCAAAGTGTGATGCTCTAGTGCCAGAGTGTGACGCTCTAGTGCCAAAGTGTGGAGCTCTAGTGCCAAAATGTGACGCTCTATTACCAAAGTGTGAAGCTCTAGTGCAAACGCATGACACTCTAGTGCCAATGTGTGCGGCTCTAGTGCCAAAGTGATATGCTCTAGTGCCAAAGTGTGAAGCTCTAGTTCCAAATGCTGACGCTCTAGTGCCAAAGTGTGACACTCTAGTGCCAAAGTCTGACGTTTGTGTGCCAAACTGTGACGCTATAGGGCCAAAGTGTGACGCTCTAGTGCCAAAGTGTCCTGCTCTAGTGCCAAAGTGTGATGCTCTAGTGCCAAAGTGTGAAGCTCTCCTGCCAAAGCGTGATGCTCTAGTGCCAAAGCATGAAGCTCTAGTGCCAAAGTGTGGAGCTCTACTGGCAAAGTCTGATGCTCTACTGACAAAGTGTGACGCTCTAGTGCCAATGTGTGAAGCTCTAGTGCCAAAGTATGACACGCTAGTGCCAAAGTGTGACGCTCTAATGCCAAAGTGTGAAGCTCTAGTGCCAAAGTGTGATGCTCTAGTGCCGAATTGTGAGCTCTACTGCCACAGTGCGACGCTCTAGTTGCAAAAAGTGACACTCTAGTACGGAAGTGTGATGCTCTAGTGCCAGAATGTGACAATCTAGTGTGAAATTTTGATGTTCTAGTACCAAACTGTGACACTCTAGTGCCAAGGTGTGACACCCTAGTGCCAAAGTGTGATGCTATAGTGCCAAAGTGTGACGCTCTAGTGGAAACATGTGACACTCTAGTACCAAAGTGTGATGCTCTAATGCCAAAGTGTGGAGCTCTAGTGCCAAAGGGAGAAGCTTTAGTACCAAAATGTGAAGCTCTAGTGCCAAAGTGTAAAGTTATAGTGCCAAAGTGTAAGGCTCTAATGCCAAAGTGTGAAGCTCTAGTGCCAAAGTGTGAAGCTCTAGTGCCAAAATGTGAAGCTCTAGTGCCAAAGTGTGACGCTCTAGTGCCAAAGTGTGACGCTCTCGTGCCAAAGTGTGAAGCTCTGGTGTCAACGTGTGACGCTCTAGTGCCAAAGTGTGACGCTATAATGCCAAAGTATGATGCTCTAGTGCCAAAGTGTGACGCTTTAGTGCCAATGTGTGATGCTCTAGTGCCAAAGTGTGAAGCTCCAGTTCCAAAGTGTGACGCTCTAGTGCCGAAGTGTGAAGTTATAGTGCCAAAGTGTGAAGCTCTAGTGCCAAAGTGTGATGTTCTAGTGCCAAACTGTGACGCTCTAGTGCCAAAGTGTGACGCTCTAGTGCCAAGGAGTGATGCTCTAGTGCCAAAGTGTGAAACTCCACTGCCAAAGTGTGACACTCTAGTCCCAAAGTGGGACGCTCTAATGCCAAAGTGTGACGCTCTATTGCCAAACTGTGACGCTCTAGTGCCAAAGTTTGAGGCTCTAGTGCCAAAATGTGACGCTCTAGTGCCAAAGTGTGACGCTCTAGTGCCAAAGTGTGACGCTCTTTTGCCAAAGTGCAGCGCTCTAGTGCCAACGTGTGAAGCTCTAGTGCCTAAACATGATGCTCTAGTGCCAAAGTGTGACGCTCTAGTGCCAAAGTGTGAAGCTCTAGTGCCAAAGTGTGACCCTCTAGTGCCAAAGTGTGAAGCTCTAGTACTAAAGTGTGGAGCTCTAGTGCCCAAGTGTGACGCTCTAGTGCCAAAGTGTGACGCTCTAGTGCCCAAGTGTGACGCTCTAGTGCCAATGTGTGAAGTGCTAGTGCCAAAGTGTGACGCTTTAGTGCCAAAGTGTGACGCTCAAGTGCCAAAGTGTGACGCTCTCGTGCCAAAGTGTGAAGCTCTAGTGCCAAAGTGTGACCCTCTAGTGCCAAAGTGTGAAGCTCTAGTACTAAAGTGTGGAGCTCTAGTGCCCAAGTGTGACGCTCTAGTGCCAAAGTGTGACGCTCTAGTGCCAAAGTGTGAAGCTCTAGTGTCCAAGTGCAACGCTAGAGTGCCAAAGTGGGACGCTCTAGTGCCAAAGTTTGAAGCTCTAGTGCCGAGGTGTGATGCTCTAGTGCCAAAGTGTGATGCTCTAGTACCAAAGTCTGAAGCTATAGTGCCAAAGTGTGACGCTCATGTGCCAAAGTGTGACGCTCTACTGCCAAAGTGTGAAACTCTAGTGCCAAAGTGTGACGCTCTAGTTCCAAAGTTAGACGCTCTAGTGCCGAAATGTGAAGCTCTAGTGCCAAAGTGTGATGCTCTAGTGCCAAAGTGCGAGGATCTAGTGCCAAAGTGTGACGCTCTAGTGCCAAAGTGTGACGCTCTAGTGTCAAAGTATGATGCTCTAATGCCGAAGTGTAATGCTCTAGTGCCAAAGTGTGACACTATAGTGCCAAAGTGTGATGCTATAGTGCCAAAGTTTGAAGCTCTAGTGCCAAAGTGTGATGCTCTAGTTCCAAAGTGTGACGCTATAGTGCCAATGTGTGACGCTCTAGTGCCAAGGTGTGACGCTCTAGTGCCAAAGTGTGATGCTCTAGTGCCAGTGTGTGAAGCTCTAGTGCAAAAGTGTGATGCTCTAGTGCCAAACTGTGACGCTCTAGTGCCAAGGTGTGAAGCTCTAGTCCCAAAGTGTGAAGCTCTAGTGCCAAAGTGTGAAGCTGTAGTGCCAAAGTGTGAAGCTATAGTGCCAAAGTGTGACGCTCTAGTGACAAAGTGCGACGCTCTAGTGCCAAAGTGTGACGCTCTAGTGCCAAAGTGTGACGCTCTAGTGCCAAAGTGTTATGCTCTAGTGCCAACGTCTGATGCTCTAGTGCCAAGGTGGGAAGCTCTAGTACCAAAGTGTGACGCTGTAGTGCCAATGTGTAATGCTCTAGTGCCAAAGTGTGACGCTCTAGTGCCAAAGTGTGATGCTCTAGTGCCAAAGTGTGATGCTCTAGTGCCAAGGTGTGAATATCTTGTGTCAAAGTGTGACGCTCTCATGGCAAAGTGTGATGCTCCAGTGCCAAAGTGTGATTCTCTATTGCCACAGTGTGAAGCGCTAGTGTCAAAGTGTGACACTTTAGTGCCAAAGTGTGATGCTCTAGTGCCAAATGGTGACGCTCTAGTTCCAAATTGTGAAGCTCTAGTGCCAAAGTGTGACGCTCTAGTTCCAACGTGTGATGCTCTAGTGCGAAAGTGTGACGCTCTGGTGTCAAAGTGTGAAACTCTAGTGCCAAAGTGTGAGGCTCTAGTGCCAAAGTGTCCAGCTCTAGTGCCAAAGTGTGAAGCTCTTGTGCCAAAGTGTGACATCTTAGTGCAAAAGTGTGACGCTATAGTGCCAAAGTGTGAAGCTCTAGTGCCAAACTATGAATCTCTTGTGCCCAATTGTGAAGCTCTAGTGTCAAAGTGTGACGCTCTAGTACCAAAGTGCGACGCTCTAGTGCCAAACTGTGACACTCTAGTGCCAAGTTTTGACCATCTAGTGCCAAAGTGTGATGCTCTAGTGCCAAAGTGTGAAGCGCTAGTACCAAATTATGATGCTCTAGTGCCAAAGTGTGAAGCTCTAGTGCCAAAGTGAGATGCTCTAGTGCCAGAGTGTGACGCTTTAGTGCCAACGTATGACGCTCTAGAGCCAAAGTGTGATGCTCCAGTGCCAAAGTGTGACTCTTTAGTGCCAAATTTTGAAGCTCTAGGGCCAAAGAGTAATGCTCTAGTGCTAATGCGTGACTATCTAGTGCCAAAGTGTTACGCTCTAGTGCCAAAGTATGGAGCTCTAGTGCCAATGTGTGAAGCACAAGTACCTAAGTGTGACGCTATAGTGCCGATGTGTGACGCTCTAGTGCCAACGTGTGATGCTCTAGTGCCAACCTGTGACGCAATAGTGTCAAAGTGTGATGCTCTAGTGCCAAAGTGTGACACCATAGTGCCAAAGTGTGAAGCTCTAGTGCCAAAGTGTGACGCTCTAGTGCCAGTGTGACGCTCTAGTGCCAAAGTGTGGAGCCCTTGTGCCAAAGTGTGGAGCTCTAGTGCCAAAGTGTGGTGCTCTAGTGCCAAAGTGTGACGCTCTACTGCGAAATGTTGGGGCTCTAGTGCCAAAGTGTGACGCTCTATTACCAAAGTTTGAAGCTCTAGTGCAAATGTGTGACACTCTAGTGCCAACGTGTGCCGCTCTAGTGCCAAAGTGTGATGCTCTAGTGCCAAAGTGTGAACCTCTAGTGCCGAATTCTGACGCTCTAGTGCCAGAGTGTGACACTCTAGTGCCATAGTCTGACGTTCGTGTGCAAAACTGTGATACTCTCGTGCCAAAGTGTGACGCTCTAGTGCCAAAGTGTGACGCTCTAGTGCCAAAGTGTGACGCTCTAGTGCAAAAGTGTGAAGCTCTAGTGCCAAAGCGTGATGCTCTAGTGCCGACGTGTGAAGCCCTAGTGCCAAAGTGTGGAGTTCTAGTGCCAAAGTGTGATGCTCTTCTGACAAAGTGTGACGCTCTAGTGTCAAGGAATGACGCTCTAGTGCCAAAGTGTGATGCTCAAGTGCCAAAGTGTGAAGCTCTAGTGCCAAAGCGTGATGCTCTAGTGCCCACGTGTGAAGCCCTAGTGCCAAAGTGTGGAGTTCTAGTGCCAAAGTGTGATGCTCTTCTGACAAAGTGTGACGCTCTAGTGCCAAAGTATGACGCTCTAGTGCCAAAGTGTGACGCTCTAATGCCAAAGTGTGAAGCTCTAGTGCCAATGTGTGATGCTCTAGTGCCAATTTGTGATGCTCTACTGCCACAGTGTGACGCTCTAGTGCCAAAAGGTGACGCTCTAGTACGGAAGTGTGACGCTCTAGTGCCACAAAATGACGCTCTAGTGTCAAAGTGTGACGCTCTAGTACCAAAGTGTGACGCTCTAGTGCCAAGGTGTGACGCTCTAGTGCCAAAGTGTGATGCTCTAGTGCCAGAGTGTTATGCTTTAGTGCAAACATGTGACGCTCTAGTACCAAAGTGTGGAGCTATAGTGCCAAAGTGTGGAGCTCTAATGCCAAAGTGTGGAGCTCTAGTGCCAAAGGGTGAAGCTCTAGTGCCAAAGTGTGAAGCTCTAGTGCCAAAGTGTAAAGCTATAGTGCCAGAGTGTAAGGCTCTAGTGCCAAAGTGTGACTCTCTAGTGCCAAATTGTGAAGCTCTTTTGCCAAAGTGTAAAGCTCTAGTTCCAAAGTGTGATGCTCTAGTGCCAAAGTGTGACACTCTAGTGCCAAAGTGTGAAGCTCTGGTGTCAACGTGTGACGCTCTAGTGCCAAAGTGTGATGCTCTAATGCCAAAGTGTGATGCTCTAGTGCCAAAGTGTGACGCTCTAGTGCCAATGTGTAATGCTCTAGTGCCAAAGTGTGAAGCTCCAGTGCCAAAGTGTGACACTATAGTGCCAAAGTGGGACGCTCTAATGCCAAAGTGTGACGCTATATTGCCAAACTGTGATGCTCTAGTGGCAAAGTGTGACGGTCTAGTGCCAAAATGTGACGCTCTAGTGCCAAAGTGTGACGCTCTAGTGCCAAAGTATGACACTCTAGTGCCAAATTGTTGAGCTGTAGTGCCAAAGTGTGACGCTATAGTGCCAAAGTGTGATGCTCTAGTAACAAAGTGCGACGCTCTAGTGCCAAAGTGTGACGCTATAGTGCCAAAGTGTGACGCTCTAGTGCCAAAGTGTTATGCTCTAGTGCCAACGTCTGATGCTCTAGTGCCAAGGTGGGATGCTCTAGTACCAAAGTGTGACACTCTAGTGCCAATGTGTAATGCTCTAGTGCCAAAGTGTGACGCTCTAGTACCAAAGTGTGATGCTCTAGTGCCAAAGTGTGATGCTCTAGTGCCAAGGTGTGAACATCTGGTGTCAAAGTGTAACGCTCTAATGCCAAAGTGTGACGCTCTAGTGCCAAAGTGTGATGCTCTATTGCCAAAGTGTGAAGCACTAGTGTCAAAGTGTGTTGCTCTAGTACCAAAGTGTGTTGCTCTAGTTCCAAAGTGTGACGCTCTAGTGCCAAAGTGTGACGCTATAGTGCCAAAGTGTGATACTCTAGTGCTAAAGTGTGAAGCTATAGTGCCAAAGTGTGACGCGCTAGTGCCAAAGTGTGACGCTCTAGTACCATAGTGTGCAGCTCTAGTGCCAATGTGTGACGCTCTAGTGCCGAAGTGTGACGCTCTAGTGCCAAATTGTGACACTCTAGTGCCAAAGTGTGAAGCTCTAGTTCCAAACTGAGACGCTCTAGAGCAAAAGTATGACGTTCTAGTGCCAACGTATGACTCTATAGTGCCAAAGTGTGACGCTCTAGTGCCACAGTGTGACGCTCTTGTGCCAAAGTGTGATGCTGTTGTGCCAAGTGTGGAGCTCTAGTGCCAAAGTGTGATGCTCTAGTGCCAAAGTGTGACGATCTAGTGCCAAAGTGTGACTCTCTAGTACCGAATTGTGACGCTCTTTTGCCAAAGTGAGACTCTCTATTGCCAAAGTGCGACGCCCTAGTGCCAAAGTGCGATGCTCTAGTGCCAAAGTGTGACACTCTAGTGCCAAAATGTGACGCTCGAGAACCAACGTGTGTCACTCTAGTTCCAAAGTGTGACGCTCTAGTTCCACAGTGTGACGCTCTAGTACCAAAGTGTGACGCTCTTGTGCCAAAATGAGACGCTCTTGTGCCGAAGTGTGACGCTCTAGTGCCAAAGAATGACGCGTTAGTGCCAACGTGTTAAGCTCTAGTGCCAAAGTGTGATGCTCTAGTGCCAAGGTGTGACGATCTAGTGCCAAAGTGTGACGCTCTAATACCAAAGTGTCACGCTCTTTTGCCAAAGTGAGACGCTTCAGTGCCAAAGTGTGACGCTCTAGTGCCAGAGTGTGATGCTATAGTGCGAAAGTGTGACTCTCTAGTGCCAAAGTGTGACCCTCTAGTGCCACTCTGTGACGCTCTAGTACCAATGTATGACCCTCTTGTGCCAAAGTATGATGCTCTAGTGCCAAAGGGTGACACTGTAGTGCCAAAGTGTGAAGCTCTATTGCCAAAGTGTGACGATCTAGTACCAAAGTGTTACACTCTAGTGCCAAAGTGTGACGCTCAAGTGCCTAAGTGTGACGCTCTAGTGCCAAAGTATGACGCTCTAGTGCCAAACTGTGTTGTTCTAGTGCCAACGTGTGTCGCTCTAGTTCCAAAGAGTGACGCTCTAGTGCCAAAGTATGACGCTCTAGTGCCAAAGTGCGATACTAGAATGCCAAAGTGTGAAGCTCTAGTGCCAAACTGTGACGCTATAGTTGCAAAGTGTGACGCTCTAGTGCCAAAGTATGACGCTCTTTTACCAAAGTGTGACGCTCTAGTGCCAACGTGTAACGCTCTAGTGCCAAAGTGTGTTGCTCGAGTTCCAAAGTGTGACGTTCTAGTGCCAAAAGTGTAATGCTCTAGTGCTAAATTGTGAAGCTCTAGTGCCAAAGTGTGATGCTCTAGTGCAAAAGTATGAAGCTCTAGTGCCAAAGGGTGACGCTCTAGTGTCAAGGTGTGACGCTCTAGTGCCAAAGTGTGAAGCTCTAGTTCCAAAGTGTAATGCTCTAGTGCCAAAGTGTGATGCTCTAGTGCCAAAGTGTGACGCTCTAGTACGCAAACGTGACGTTCTCGTGCCAAAGTGTGTCGCTCTAGTTCCAAAATGTGACGCTCTAGTGCCAAAGTGTGATGCTCTAGTACCATATTGTGAAGCCCTAGTGCCAAAGTGTGACGCTCTAGTGCTAAAGTGTGACGCTCTAGTACCAGAGTGTGACACTCTTGTGCCAATGTGTGATGCTCTATTGCCAAAATGTGACGCTCTAGTACCAAATCGAGATGCTCTAGTGCCAAAATGTGACACTCTAGTGCCAACTCGTGATGCTGTAGTGCCAAAGAATGGAGCTATAGTGCCAAAGTGTGACACTCTAGTGCCAATGTGTGATGCTCTAGTGCCAAAGTGCGATGCTCTATTGCCATAATGTGAAGCTCTTGTTCCAAAAGTGTGATGTTCTAGTGTCAAAGGGTGACGCTCTATTGCCAAACTGTGAAGCTAAAGCGCCAAAGTATGACACTCTAGTGCCAAAGTGTGATGCTCTTGTGCCAAAGTGTGACGCTCTAGTGCCAAAGTGTGATGCTCTAGTGGCAAAGTGGGACGCTCTAGTGCCAAAGTGTGACGCTCTAGTGCCAAGAGATGACGCTCTAGTGCTAAAGTGTGACACTCTAGTGCCAAAGTGTGATGCTCTAGTGCGAAAGTGTGATGCTCTAGTACCAACGTGTGTGGCTCTAGTCCAAAAGTGTGACGCTCTAGTGCCAAAGTATGACGCTCTAGTGCAAAACTGTGATACTCTAGTGCCAAAGTGTGAAGCTCTAGTGGCAAAGTGTGACGTTATAGTGCAAACGTGTGAGGCTCTAGTGCCAAAGTGTGAAGCTCTAGTCCCAAAGTGTGACGCTCTAGTGCCAAAGTGTGACGCTCTAGTACGAAAGTATGACGCTCTAGTGCAACAGTGTAATGCTCTAGTGCCAAAGTATGTCGCTCTAGTTCCGAGTGTGACACTCTAGTGCCAAAGTGTAATGCTCTAGTACCAAGGTGTGAAGCTCTAGTGCCAAAGTGTGACGCTCTAGTGCAAAAGTGTGAATCTATACTACGAAAGGGTGACGCTCTAGTGCCAAAGTGTGATGCTCTAGTGCCAAAGTGTGGAGCTCTAGTGCCAAAGTGTGATACTCTAGTGCCAAAGTGTGACGCTCTAGTGCCAAAGTGGACACTCTAGTATCAAAGTGTAACGCTCTTGTGCCAAAATGTGACGCTCTAGTGCCAAAGTGTTATGCTCTAGCGCCAAAGTGGGACGCTCTACTGCCAAAGTGTGACGCTCTAGTTCCAAAATGTGACGCTCTAGTGCCAAAGTGTGATGCTCTAGTGCCAACGTATGACGCTTTAGTGCCAAAATGTGAAGCTCTTGTGCCAAAGTGTGGTACTCTATTGCCAAAGTGCGACGTTCTTAGTGCCAAAGTGTAAAGCTATAGTGCCAACATGTGACGATATAGTGCCAACGTGTGATGCCCTAGTGCCAAAGTGTGAAGCTCTAGTGCCAAAGTGCGTATCTCTAGTGCAAAAGCTTGAAGCTCTAGTGCCAAAGTGTGACGCTCTAGTGCCAACGTGTGACGCTCTAGTACCAAAATGTGATGCTCTAGTGCCAAAGTGTGAAGCTCTAGTGCCAAAGTGTGAAGCTCTATTGCCAAAGTATGATGTTATACTGCCAAAGAATGACTCTCTAGTTCCAAAGTGTGTCACTCTAGTGCCAAAGTGTGACGCTCTAGTGCCAAAACGTGACGCTCTAGTGCCAAGTGTGGAGCTCTAGTGCCAAAGTGTTATGCTCTAGTGGCAAAGTGTGACCATCTTGTGCCAAAGTGTGACTATCTAGTACCAAAGTGTGATGCTCTTTTGCCAAAGTGAGACGCCCTAGTGCCAAAGAGTGACGCCCTAGTGCCAAATTGTGATGCTCTAGTGCCAAAGTGTGACGCTCTAGTGCCAAAATGTGATGCTCTAGTACCAAAGTGTGTCACTCTAGTTCCAAAGTGTGATGCTCTAGTGCCACTGTGTGACGCTCTAGTACCAAAGTGTGACGCTCTTGTGCCAAACTGAGACGCTCTTGTGCCAAAGTGTGATGCTCTAGAGCCAAAGTGTGACGCTCTAGCGCCAACGTGTGACGCTCTAGTAGGAAAGTGTGACGCTCTAGTGCCACAGTGTAATGCTCTAGTGCCAAAGTATGTCGCTCTAGTTCCGAGTGTGACACTCTAGTGCCAAAGTGTAATGCTCTAGTACCAAAGTGTGAAGCTCTAGTGCCAAAGTATGACACTCTAGTGCAAAAGTGTGAAGCTCTACTACAAAAGGGTGACGCTCTAGTGCCAAGGTGTGATGCTCTAGTGCCAAAGTGTGGAGCTCTAGTGCCAAAGTGTGATACTCTAGTGCCAAAATATGACGCTCTAGTGCCAAAGTGTGACGCTCTAGTACCAAAGTGTAACGCTCTTGTGCCAAAGTTTGATGCTCTAGTGCCAAAGTGTTATGCTCTAGCGCCAAAGTGGGACGCTCTACTGCCAAAGTGTGACGCTCTAGTTCCAAAGTGTGACGCTCTAGTGCCAAAGTTTGTTGTTCTAGTGCCAACGTGTGACGCTCTAGTGCCAAAATGTGAAGCTCTTGTGCCAAAGAGTGATACTCTATTGCCAAAGTGTGACGTTCTTAGTGCCAAAATGTGAAGCTATAGTGCCAAAGTGTGACGCTCTAGTGCCAAAGTGTGACGCTCTTGTGCCAAAGTGTGACGCTCTAGTGCCAAAGTGTGTCGCTCTAGTTCCAAAGTCTGACGCTCTAGTGCCAAAGTGTGATGATCTAGTGCAAAAATGTGAAGCTCTAGTGCCAAAATGTGTCGCTCGTATTCCAAAGTGTGACGCTCTAGTGCCAAAGTGTGACACTCAAGTGCCAAAGTGTGATGCTCTAGTGCCAGCGTGTGTCGCTCTAAAGCCAAAGTGTGTCGCTCTAGTTCCAAAGTGTGACCCTCTAGTGCCAAAGTGTGACGCTATAGTGCCAAAGTGTGAAGCTCTAGTGCCAATTTGTGACGCTCTAGTGCCAAACTGTGATACTCTGGTGCCAAAGTGTGACGCTTTAGTGCCAAAGTGTGGCGCTCTAATGCCAAAGTGTGATGCCCTAGTGTCAAAGTGTGAAGCTCTAGTGCCAAGTTGCGACTCTGTAGTGCAAAAGCTTGAAGCTCTAGTGCCAAAGTGTGATGCTCTAGTGCCAAAGTGTGACGCTCTAGTACCAAAATGTGATGCTCTAGTGCCAGAGTGTGAAGCTCTAGTGCCAAAGTGTGAAGCTCTAGTGCCAAAGTATGACATTCTACTGCCAAAGCATGACTCTCTAGTTCCAAAGTGTGACGCTCTAGTGCCAAAGTGTGACGCTCTAGTGCCAAAGTATGACGCTCTAGTGCCAAGTGTGGAGCTCTAGTGCCAAAGTGTTATGCTCTAGTGCCAAAGTGTGACAATCCAGTGCCAAAGTGTGACCATCTAGTACCAAAGTGTGACGCTCTTTTGCCAAAGTGAGACGCCCTAGTGCCAAAGAGTGACGCCCTAGTGCCAAATTGTGATGCTCTAGTGCCAAAGTGTGACGCTCTAGTGCCAAAATGTGATGCTCTAGTACCAAAGTGTGTCGCTCTAGTTCCAAAGTGTAACTCCATAGTGCCACAGTGTGACGCTCTAGTACCAAAGTGTGACGCTCTTGTGCCAAACTGAGACGATCTAGTGCCAAAGTGTGATGCTCTAGTGCCAAAGTGTGATGCTCTAGTGCTAACGCGTGGAGCTCTAGTGCCAAAGTGTAATGCTCTAGTTCCAAGGTGTGACGATCTAGTGCCAAAGTGTGACGCTCTAGTACAAAAGTGTGGCGCTCTTGTGCCAAAGTGAGACACTCTTGTGCCAAAGTGTGACGCTCCAGTGCCAGAGTGTGTCGCTCTAGTGCCAAAGTGTGTCGCTATAGTTCTGAAGTGTGACACTCTAGTGCCACTCTGTCACGCTCTAGTACCGAAGTGTGACCCTCTTGTGCCAAAGTAAGATGCTATAGTGCCAAAGTTTGACGCTCTAGTGCCAAAGTGTAAAGCTATAGTGCCAAAGTGTGACGATCTAGTACCAAACTGTGACGCTCTAGTGCCAAAGTGTGACGCTCAAGTAGCAAAGTGTGGCGCTCTAGTGCCAAAGTGTGACGCTCTAGTGCCAAACTGCGTCGCGCTAGTGCCAACGTGTTTCGCTCTAGTTCCATGGTGAGACGCTCTAGTTCCAAAGTATGACGCTTTAGTGTCAAAGTGTGATACTATAGTGACAAATTGTGAATCTCTAGTGCCAAAGTGTGACGCTATAGTGCCAAAGTGTGACGCTCTAGTGCCAAACTGTGAAGTTCTAGTGCCAAAGTGTGAGGCTCTAGTGCCAAAGTGTGACGCTCTAGTACCAAAGTGTGACGCTCTAGTGCCAACGTATAACCCTCTAGTGCCAAAGTGTGTCGCTCTAGTTCCAAAGTGTGACGCTCTAGTGCCAAAGTGTAATGCTCTAGTTCTAAGTTGTGAAGCTCTAGTGCCAAAGTGTGATGCTCTAGTGCAAAAGTGTGAAGTTCTAGTGCCAAAGGGTGACGCTCTAGTGTCAAAGTGTGATGCTCTAGTGCCAAAGTGTGAAGCTCTAGTGCCAAAGTATGATGCACTAGTGCCAAAGTGTGATGCTCTAGTGCCAAAGTATGACTCTCTAGTGCGAAAGCGTGACACACTCGTGCCAAAGTGTGTCGCTCTAGTTCCAATGTGTGACGCTCTAGTGCCAAAGTGTGATGCTCTAGTGCCAGAGTGTGAAACTCTAGTGCCAAAGTATGACAAGCTAATGGAAACGTGTGACGCTCTAGTACCAAAGTGTGACGCTCTAGTGCCAATGTGTGACGCTCTAGTGCCAAATTGTGAAGCTGTAGTGCCAGAGTGTGACGCTCTAGTGCCAAAGTGTGACGATCTAGTACCAGAGTGTGACACTCTTGTGCCAATGTATTATGCTCTAGTGCGAAAATGTGACGCTCTAGTGCCAAATCGCGATGCTCTAGTGCCAAAGTGTGACGCTATAGTGCCAAAGAATGGAGCTCTAGTGCCAAAGTGTGATCCTCTAGTGCCGATGTGTGACGCTCTATTGCCAAAGTGTGACGGTCTAGTGCCAAAATGTGAAACTCCTGTTCCAAAGTGTGATGCTCTAGTGTCAGAGGGTGAGGCTCTATTGCCTAAGTGTGAAGCTAAACCGGCACAGTGTGACGCTCTAGTGCCAAAGTGTGATGCTCTTGTGCCAAAGTGTGACGCTCTAGTGCCAAAGTGTGATGCTCTAGTGCCAAAGTGGGACCCTCTCGTGCCAAAGTGTGTCGCTCTAGTGCCAATTTATGACACTCTAGTGCCAAAGTGTGACGCTATAGTGCCAAAGTGTGATTCTCTAGTGCCAAAGTTTGACGCTCTAGTACAAATATGTGAAGCTCGACTGCCAACGCATGTTGCTCTAGTTCCAAAGTGTGACTCTCTAGTGCCAAAGTGGGACGCTCTAGTGCCAAAGTATGACGCTCTAGTGCCAAACTGTCCCGCTCTAGTGCCAACGTATGTGGCTCTAGTTCGAAAATGTGACGCGCTAGTGCCAAAGTATGACGCTCTATTGCCAAAGTGTGAGACTCTAGTGCCAAAGTGTGAAGCTCTAGTGGCGAACAGTGACGCTATTGTGCCAACGAGTGACGCTCTAGTGCCAAAGTGTGAAGCTCTAGTGCCAAAGTATGACGCTCTAGTGCCAAAGTCTGATGCTATAGTGCCAAAGTATGTCGCTCTAGTTCCAAAGTGTGACACTCTAGTGCCAAAGTGTAATTCTCTAGTACCAAAGTGTGAAGCTCTAGTGGCAAACTGTGACGCTATAGTGTCAAAGTGTGATGCTCTAGTGCGAAAGTGTGAAGCTCTAGTGCCAAAGTATGATACACTAGTGTGAAAGTGTGATGCTCTAGTGCCAAAGTGTGACACTATAGTGCGAAAGCGTGACACTCTCGTGCCAAAGTGTGTCGCTCTAGTTCCAAAGTGTAACGCTCTAGTGCCAAAGTGTGATGCTCTAGTAACAAAGTGTGAAACTCTAGTGCCAAAGTATGACGCTCTAATGCAAAAGTGTGATGCTCTAGTACTAAAGTGTGACGCTCTAGTGCCAATGTGTGACGCTCTAGTGGCAAATTGTGAAGCTCTAGTGCCAAAGTTTGACACTCTAGTGCCAAGTGTGACGCTCTAGTACCGGAGTGTGACGCTCTTGTGCCAATGTGTTCTGCTCTAGTGCCAGCATTTAACGCTCTAGTGCTAAATCGTGATGCTCTAGTGGCAAAGTGTGACGCTCTAGTGCCAAAGAATGGAGCTCTAGTGCCAATGTCTGACGCTCTAGTGCCGATGTGTGACGCTCTAGTGCCAAAGTGTGATGCTCTAGTGCCAAAATGTGAAGCGCTTGTTCCAAAGTGTGATGCTCTAGTGTCAAAGGGTGACGCTCTATTGCCAAAGTGTGAAGCTAAAGCGCCAAAGTGTGACGCTCCAGTGCCAAAGTGTGATGCTCTTGTGCCAAAGTGTGACGCTCTAGTGCCAAAGTTTGATGCTCTAGTGCCAAAGTGGGACGCGCTACTGCCAAAATGTGTCGCTCTAGTGCCAAAGTATGATGCTCTAGTGCCAAAGTGTGACGCTCCAGTGCCAAAGTGTGATGCTGTAGTGCCAAAGTGTGACGCTCTAGTACAAATATGTGAAGCTCTAGTGCCAAAGCGTGTTGCTCTAGTTCCGAAGTGTGTCTCTCTAGTGCCAAAGTGGGACGCTCTAGTGCCAAAGTATGAAGCTCTAGTGCCAAACTGTGTCGCTCTAGTGCCAACGTGTGTGGCTCTAGTTCAAAAGTGTGACGCTCTAGTGCCACTGTATGACGCTCTAGTGCCAAAGTGTGATACTCTAGTGCCAAAGTGTGAAGCTCTAGTGAAAACCTGTGACGCTATAGTGCCAACATGTGACGCTCTAGTGCCAAAGCGTGAAGCTCTAGTGCCAAAGTGTGAAGCTCTAGTGCCAAAGTGTGATGCTCTAGTGTCAAAGTATGTCGCTCTAGTTCCAAAGTGTGACACTCTAGTGCCAAAGTGTGACGCTCTAGTGCCAAATTGTAATGCTCTAGTACCTAAGTGTGAAGCTCTAGTGCCAAAGTGTGACGCTCTAGTGCAAACGTGTGAAGCTATAGTACCAAAGGGTGACGCTATAGTGCCAAAGTGTGATGCTCTAGTGCCAAGGTGTGGAGCTCTAGTGCTAAAGTGTGATGCTCTAGTGCCAAAGTGTGACGCTCTAGTGCCAACGTGTGACGCTATGGTACCAAAGTGTAACACTCTTGTGCCAAAGTGTGACGCTCTAGTGCCAAAGTGTTCCGCTCTAGCGCCAAAGTG
Organism: Penium margaritaceum; assembly: GCA_023375785.1. NCBI lineage: Eukaryota > Viridiplantae > Streptophyta > Zygnematophyceae > Desmidiales > Peniaceae > Penium > Penium margaritaceum. Next base: position 116,797 of record SZWC01001242.1, on the reverse strand, counting down.
TTACGCTCTACTGCCAATGTATGACGCTCTAGTGCCAAGTGTGTAGCTCTAGTGCCAAGGGGTGATGCTCTAATGGCAAAGTGTGACGCTCTAGTGCCAAAGTGTGATGCTCTAGTTCCAAAGTGTGACGCTCTAGTGCCAAAGAGTGACGCTCCAATGCCAAAGTGTGACGCTCTAGTGCCAAAAGTGTGACACTCTAGTTCCAAAATGTGAAACTCTTGTGCTAAAGTGTGGTACTCTAGTGCCAAAGTGTGACTCTCTACTGCCAAAGTGTGAAGCTACAGTGCCAAAGTGTGACGCTCTAGTGCCAAAGTGTGTCGCTCTACTGCCAAAGTGTGGAGCTCTAGTGCCAAAGTCTGACGCTCTAGTGCCAAAGTGTGAAGCTCTAGTGCCAAAGTGTGACGCTCTAGTGCCAAAGTGTGACGCTCTAGTGCCAAAGTGT
>SZWC01001242.1:71241-106784 GCA_023375785.1 Penium margaritaceum | reverse complement strand
TTAACTTCTATGCACTCCCTCTATACACTCCCCTCAAGTGTCGTTATGCTGTAATAATACATTTGTGTACACGATTCTATATCACTTCTATGAAGTTTCTCCTCCTTGTTCACAAGTGTACTTTTGTATGGTGCCATCACACAAAATTCTGTTCACTCCCTCATACAATCCCCTCATACACTTGCCACTTGGGAGGGGAGGGGAGGGCGAGAGGGTGGAGTCGGAGGAGGGGGGTCCAAATGACAGAAGTGTATGAGACAAGTGCATGAAGGAGAGTATCCCTTAACAAGTGTCGTTACGCTGTAATAATACACTTGTGTACACAATAATCTATCACTTATTTGAAGTTTCTCCTCCTTGTTCACAAGTGTATTTTTGTATGGCACCATCATACAGAATTCGGTTCACTTCCTCATACAATCCTCTCATTCATTTGCCACTTGGGAGGGGGGGGGTGGGGAGAGGGTGGAGTCGGAGGAGGGGGGTCCAAATGACAGAAGTGTATGAGACAGGTATATGAAGGAGTGTATCACTTAACAAGTGTCGTTACGCTGTAATGATACATTTCTTTACACAATAATCTATCACTTCTATGAAGTTTCTCCTCCTTGTACACAAGTGTACTTTTGTATGGTGCCATCATACAAAAATATGTTCACTCCCTCATACAATCCCCTAATACCGTTGCCACTTGGGAGGGGAGGGGGGAAGGTGGAGAGGGTAGAGTTGGAGGAAGGGGGTCCAAACGACAAAAGTGTACGAGACAAGTGTATACAGGAGTGTATCACTTAACAATTTTCGTTACGCTGTAATAATACATTTTTTTACACAATAATCTATCACTTCTATGAAGCTTCTCCTCCTTGTACACAAATGTACTTTTGTATGCTGCCATCATACAAAAATCTGTTCACTCCCTCATACAATCCCCTCGTACACTTGCCACTTGGGAGGGGGGGGGGGAGGGGGAGAGGGTGGAGTCGAAGGAGGGGGGTCCAAATGAGAAGAGTGTATGAGACAAGTGTATAAAGGAGTGTATCACTTAACAAGTATCGTTACGCTGTAATAATACATTTGTGTACACAAGATTCTATCACTCATATGAAGTTTCTCCTCCTTGTACACAAGTGTACTTTTGTATGGCGCCATCATACAAAATTCTGTTCATTCCCTCATACAATCCCATCATACACTTGCCACTGGGGGGGGGGGAGGGGGAGAGGGTAGAGTTGGAGGAGGGGTGTCCAAATGACAAAAGTGTATGAGACAAGTGTATGAAGGAGTGTATCTCTTGACAAGTGTTGTTACGCAGTAATAATACATTTGTGTACACAATAATCTATCACGTGTATGAAGTTTATCCTCCTTGTTCACAAGTGTACTTTTGTATGGCGCCATCATACAAAATTCTGTTCACTCTCATCATACAATCCCCCCATACACTTTGCACTTGAAGGGGGAGGGGGAGGGGTGGGGGGATCTAAAGGGCAGCAGGATGTAAGTGTATAAGTGAGTGTTTCACTCAACAAGTGACGTTACGTTGAGATACTCTATTTTTGTACATGATCCCATATAACTTCCATGAAAGTTCTCCTTGTACACAAGTGTATTTTTGTATGTCCCTGTCATACCAAATTTTGTTCACTCTCTCATACAATCCCCTCATACACTTTCCACTTGGCGGGGAGGGGGGGGGGGGTCGAAGGGGGGTCCAAATGGTAAAAGTGTATGATGCAAGTGTAAGAAGGAGTGCATCACTGAACAAGTGACGTTACGTTGAAATGAAACATTTGTGTACATGATCTTATATGACCTTTATGATGTCTCTCCTCCTTGTACATAAGTGTACTTCTGTGTGTTTCTATCATACAAAACTCTGTTCACTCCCTCATACACTCCCCTCATACACTTTCCACTTGACGGGGGAGGAAGGCGGGGAGAGATCCAAAAGACAATAGTGTATGAGGTAAGTGTATGAAGGAGTGTATCACCAAACAAGTGAAGTTACATTAAAATAATGCATTTGTGTACATGATTACCTACCGCTTCTGTGAAGCTTGTCCTCCTTGTACACAAGTGTGGGTTTGTATGTTTCCGTCATAGAATCGTTTGATCACCCCCTCATACACTCCCCTCATACACTTTCCACTTGACCGGGGAGAGGAGGGGGGAGGGGAGTCGGAGGAGGGTGGTCCAAACAACAACAGTATGTGAGACACGTGTATGACAGAGTGTTGCACTTAACAAGTGCCGTTACGTTAGGTTGATACATTTGTGTACATGATAACCTATCACTTGAAGTTTCTAGCACTTGCACACAAGTGTACTTTTGTACGTCACTGTCATACCAAGTTTTGTTCACCCCCTTCAACAATCCCCTCATACACTTTGCACTTGATAGAAGGGGGGCCGGGGGGTCCAAAGGGTTAACGAATATGATTGAAGTGTATGATGGAAGTGTATGGAGGAGTGTATCACTGAATCAGTGACGTTACATTGAATTAATCCATTTGTGTACATGGTCTCATAAAACGTCTATGAAGTTCTTCCTACTTGTACACAAGTGTACTATTGTTTATTGCTATCATACAATATTCCATTCACTCCTTCATACACTCCCCTCATAAACTTTCCACTTGACGGGGGGGGGAGATGTGGGGGGTTCAAAATACAGAAGTATTTAAGGTGATTGTATAAAGGATTGTATCACTAAACAAGTGAATTTACAGTGAGATAATACGTTTGTTTTTCACTGAGGAAATTAAACAAAACATGTATGGACAGTGGCACCACTATGTGCCTCCCACGCATCCTAGAAACTTCTAAACACATAATCACATACATTGTACACAGGTCCTCTAGTGTATGAAAGTGGTCTGATTAGCTCTAACTCGAAGCTCTAGTGCCAAAGTGTGGAGCTCCAGTGCCAAAGTCTGACGCTCTAGTGCCAAAGTGTGTCGCTCTAGTGCCAACGTGTGAAGCTCTAGTGCCAAGGTGTGACACTCTAGTGCCAAAGTGTGAAACTCTAGTGCCAACGTGTGAAGCTCAAGTGCCAAAGTGTGACGCTCTAGTGCCAAAGTGTGACACTATAGTGCCAAAGTGTGACGCTATAATGCCAGAGTGCGACGCTCTAGTGCCAAAGTTTGAAGGTCTAGTGTCAAAGTGTGACGCTCTAGTGCCAAAGTGTGATGCTAAAGTGCCAAAGTGCGACGCTCTAGTGCCAAAGTGTGACACTCTAGTGCCAAAGTATGACGCTCTAATGCCAAAGTGTGACGCTCTAGTGCCAAAGTGTGAAGCTCTAGTGCCAAATTGTGATCCTCTAGTGCCAAAGCGTGACGCTCTACTGCCAAGATGTGACGCTCTAGTGCCAAAGTGTGATGCTCTAGTGCCAAAGTGTGACGCTCTAGTGCCCAAGTGTGAAGCTCTAGTGCCAAAATGTGCCGCTCTAGTACCAAAGTGTGATGCTCTAGTGCCAACGTGTGAAGCTCTAGTACCAGAGTGTGACGCTCTAATGCCAAAGTGTGATGCTCTAGTGCCAAAGTGTGATGCTATCGAGCCAAAGTGTGACGCTCTTTTGCCAAAGTGTGACGCCCTAGTGCCAAAGTGTGAAGCTCTAGTACCAAAGTGCGACGCTTTAGTGCCAAAGACTGAAGTTATAGTGCAAACGTGCGAAGCTCTAGTGCCAAAGTATGATGCTATAGTGCCAAAGTGTGACGCTCTAGTGCCAGAGTGTGACACTCTAGTGCCAAAATGTGATGCTCTAGTCTCAAAGTGTGGCTCTCTAGTGCCAAAATGTGACGCTCCAGTGCCAACGTGTGACGCTCTAATGCCAAAGTGTGGAGCTCTAGTGGTAAAGTGTGATGCTCTAGTGCCAAAGTGTGATGCGCTAGTGCCAAAGTGTGAAGCTCTAGTGCCAAAGTGTGAAGCTCTAGTACTAAAGTGTGACGCTCTAGTGCCAAAATGTGACGCTCTAGTGCCAAAGTGTGACGCTCTAGTCCCAAAGGGTGAAGCTCTCGTGCTGAAGTGTGATGCTCTAGTGTCAAAGTGAGACGCTCTAGTGCCAAAGTGTGACGCTCTAGTGCCAAAGTGTGACGCTCTTGTGCCAAAGTGTGAAGCTCTAGTGCCAAAGTGTGACGCTCTAGTGCTAAAGTGTGACGGTTTAGTGCCAACGTGCGATGCTCTAGTGCTAAAGTCTGAAGCTATAGTGCCAAAGTGTGGAGCTCTAGTGCTAAAGTGTGACGCTCTAGTGCAAAAGTGTGTCGCTCTAGTGCCAAAGTGTGAAGCTCCAGTGCCAAAGTGTGACACTGTAGTGCCAAAGTGTGAAGCTCTAGTGCCAACGTGTGAAGCGCATGTGCTGAAGTGTGACGCTCTAGGGCCAAAGTGTGACGCTATAGTGCCAAAGTGTGACGCTATAGTGCCAAAGTGTGATGCTCTAGTGCCAAAGTTTGAAGTTATAGTGCCAAAGTGTGACGCTCTAGTGCCAAAGTGTGACACTCTAGTGCCAAAGAATGACGCTCTAGTGCCAAAGTGTAACTCTCTAGTGCCAAAGTGTGAAGCTCTAGTGCCAATGTGTGATGCTCTAGTGCCAAAGCGTGACGCTCTAGTGCCAAAATGTGACGCTCTAGTGCCGAAGTGTGATGCTCTAGTGCCAAAGTTTGACGCTCTTGTGCCCAAGTGTGAAGCTCTAGTGCCAAAGTGTGCCGCTCTAGTACCAAAGTGTGACGCTCTAGTGCCAACGTGTGAAGCTCTAGTGCCAGATTGTGACGCTCTAGTGCCAAAGTGTGATGCTCTAGTGCCAAAGTGTGATGCTCTAGAGCCAAAGTGTGATGCTCGTTTGCCAAATTGTGACGCCTTAGTGCCAAAGTGTAAAGCTCTAGTACCAAAGTGCGACGCTTTAGTGCCAAAGTCTGAAGTTACAGTGCCAAAGTGTGAAGCGCTAGTGCCAAAGTATGATGCTTTAGTGCCAAAGTGTGACGCTCTAGTGCCCAAATGTGACGCTCAAGTCCCAAAAGGTGCCGCTCTAGTGCCAAAGTGTGACGCTCTAGTGCCAACGTGTGATTCTCTAATGCCAAGGTGTGGAGCTCTAGTGGTAAAGTGTGATGCTCTAGTGCCAAAGTGTGATGCTCTAGTTCCAAAGTGCGAAGCTCTAGTGCCAAAGTGTGAAGCTCTAGTACTAGAGTGTGACGCTCTAGTGCCAAAGTGTGACGCTCTAGTGCCAAAGTGTGTCTCTCTACTGCCAAAGTGTGACGCTATAGTCCCAAAGTGTGAAGCTCTGGTGCTGAAGTGTGATGCTATATTGCGAAAGTGTGACGCTCTAGTGCCAAAGTGTGACGCTCTAGTGCCAAACCGTGACTCTCTAGTCCCAAAGTGTGAAGCTGTGGTGCTGAAGTGTAATGCTCTATTGCGAAAGTGTGACGCTCTAGTGCCAAAGTGTGACGGTGTAGTGCCAAAGTGTGACGCTCTAGTGCCAAAGTGTGAAGCTCTAGTGCCAAAGTGTGACGCTCTAGTGCCAAATTGTGGCGCTCTAGTGCCGAAGTGTGACGCTCTAGTGCCAAAGTGTGATGATCTAATGCAAAAGTATGACGCTCTAGTGTCAAAGTGTGTTGCTCTAGGACCAAAATTCGACGCTATAGTGCCAGAGTGTGACGCTCTAGTGCCAAAGTGTGACCCTCTAGTGCCAAAGTGTGAAACTCTTGTGCCAAAGTGTTACGCTCTAATGCCAAGGTGTGAAGCTATAGTGCCAAAGTGTGGAGCTCCAGTGCAAAACTGTGACGCTCTAGTGACGAAGTGTGACGCTCTAGTGCCAAAGTGTGACGGTCTAGTGCCAAAGTGTGACGCTCTAGTGCCAAAGTGTGAAGCACTAGTCCCAAAGTGTGACGCTCTAGTGCCAAAGTGAGACGCTTTAGTGCCAAAGTGTGAAGCTCAAGTGCCAAAGTGTGACGCTTTAGTGCCAAAGTGTAAAGTTCTAGTGCCAAGGTGTGATGCTCTAGTGCTAAAGTGTGATGCTATAGTGCCAAAGTGTGATGCTCTAGTGCCAAAGTATGACGCTATAGTGCTAAAGTGTGACACTCTAGTGCCAAAGTGTGGCGCTCTAGTGCCAAAGTGTGACGCTCTAGTGCCAAAGTGCGACGCTCTAATGCCAAAGTCTGATGCTCTAGTACCAAAGTGTGACGCTCTAGTGCCAAAGTGTGACGCTCTAGTGCCAATGTGTGACAATCTAGTGCCAAAATGTGATGCTCTAGTGCCAAAATGTGAAGCTCTAGTGCCACGGTGTGACGCTCTAGTGCCAATGTGTGATGCTCTAGTACCAAAGTGCGTCGCTCTAGTGCCAAAGTGTGATGCTCTAGTGCCAAAGTGTGAAGCTCTAGTGCTAAACAGTGATGCTCTAGTGCCAAAGTGTGACGCTCTAGTGCCAAAGTGTGAAGCTCTAGTTCCAAAGTTGGAAGCTCTGGTGTCAAATTGTGAAGCCCTAGTGCCAAAAAGTGACGCTGTAGTGCCAAAGTGGGACGCTCTGGTGCCAAAGTTTGACGCTCTAGTGCCAAAGTGAAAAGCTACAATGCAAAAGTGTGACGCTTCAGTGCCAAAGTGTGAAGCTCTAGTGCCAAAGTGTGACGCTCTAGTGCCAAAGTGTGACGCTCTAATGCCAAAGTGTGACGCTCTAGTGCCACAGTGTGACCCTCTAGTGCCAAAACATGAAGCTTTAGTGCCAAAGTGTGACGCTCTAGTACCAAAGTGTGACGCTCTAGTGCCAACGTGTAAAGCACTAGTGCCACAGTGTGACGCTCTAGTGCCAAAGTGTGACGCTCTAGTGCCAAAGTGTGATGCTGTAGTGCCAAAATGTGATGCTCTAGTGCCAAAGTGTGACGCTTTAGTGCCAAAGTTTGAAGCTCTAGTGCCAAAGTGTGACGCTTTAGTTCCAAAGTGTAAAGTTCTAGTGCCAAGGTGTGAAGCTATAGTGCTGAAGTATTATGCTATAGTGCCAAAGTGTGACGCTCTAGTGCCAAAGTATGACGCTATAGTGCGAAAGTGTGATGCTCTAGTGCCAAAGTGTGGCGCTTTAGTGCCAAAGTGTGATGCTCTATTGCTTAAGTGTGATGCTCTAATGCCTAAGTGTGATGCTCTAGTACCCAAGTATGACGTTCTAGTGCCAAAGTGTGACGCTAGAGTGCCAAAGCATTAAGCTCTAGTGCCAAAGTGTGAAGCTCTAGTGCCAAAGTGTGACGCTCTAGTGAAAAAGTGTGAGGCTCTAGTGCCAAAGCGTGACGCTCTAGTGCCGAGGTGTGATGCTCTAGTGCAAAAGTGTGATGCTCTAGTGCAAAAGTGTGACGCTCTTGTGCCAATGTGTGAAGCTCTAGTGCCAAAGTGTGATGCTCTAGCGCCAAAGTATGACGCTCTAGTCCCAAAGAGTGACGCTCTAGTGCCAAAGTGTGAAGCTCTAGTGCCAAAGTGTGATGCTCTAGTACCAACGTGTGACGCTCTAGTGCTGAAGTGTGACACTCTAGTGCCAAAGTGTGTACTTCATTGCCAAAGTGTGACGATCTAGTGCCAAAGTGTGACAATCTAGTGTTAAAGTGTGAAGCGTTAGTGCGCCGTGTGACGCGTTAGTGCCAAAATGCAATGTTATAGTGCCAAAGTGTGAAGCTTGGGTGCCAAAGTGCGACGCTCTAGTACCAAAGTGTGATACTCAAGTGCCAAAGCGTGACGCTCTAGTGCCAAAGTGTGACGCTCTAGTGCCAAGGTCTGGAGCTCTAGTGCCAAAGTGTCACACTCTAGTGCCAAAGTGTAATGCTCTAGTGCCAAAGTGTGACGCTCTAGTGCCATCCTGTGACACTCTATTGCCAAAGTGTGAAGCTCTTGTGCCAAAGTGTGACGCTCTAGTGCCAAAGTGTGACACTCTAGTGCCAATGTGTGACGATCTTGTGCCAAAATGTGATGCTCTAGTGCCAAAATGTGAAGCTCTAATGCCACGGTGTGACGCTCTAGTGCCAATGTGTGACGCTCTAGTACCAAAGTGAGTCACTCTAGTGCCAAAGTGTGACACTCCAGTGCCAAAGTGTGACTCTCTATTGCCAACGTGTGCAGCTCTAGTGCCAAAGTGTGACACCCTAGTGCCAAAGTGTGAAGCTCTAGTTACAAAGTTGGAAGCTCTAGTGTCAAATTGTGAAGCCCTAGTGCCAAAGTCTGACGCTGTAGTGCCAAAGTGTGACGCTCTAGTGCCAAAGTGTGACGCTCTAGTGCCAAAGTGTAAAGCTATAGTGCCAAAGTGTGACGATTTAGTGCCAAGGTGTGACGCTATAGTGCCAAAGTGTGACGCTCTAGTGCCAAAGTGTGACGCTCTATTGGCAAAGTCTGACGCTCTAGTGCCAAAGTGTGACGCTCTAGTGCCAAAGTGTGACGCTCTAGTGCGAGAGTGTGACCCTCTAGTACCAGAATATGAAGCTCTAGTGCCGAAGTGTGACGCTCTAGTACCAAAGTGTGACGCTCTAGTGCCAAAGTGTGAAGCGCTAGTGCCAAAGTGTGATGCTCTAGTGCCAAAGTGTGACGCTCTAGTGCCAAAGTGTGACGCTGTAGTGCCAAAGTTAACGCTCTAGTACCAAAGTGTGACGCTTTAGTGCCAAAGTGTGAAGCTCTAGTGCTATAGTGTGACGCTTTAGTGCCAAAGTGTCAAGTTATAGTGCCAAGGTGTGAAGCTCTAGTGCTAAAGTGTGATGCTATAGTGCCAAAGTGTGACGCTCTAGTGCCAAAGTATGACGCTATAGTGCCAAAGGGTGACGCTCTAGTGCCAAAGTGTGGCGGTCTAGTGCCAAAGTGTGATGCTCTAGTGCCAAAGTGTGACGCTCTAATGCCAAAGTGTGATGTTCTAGTACCCAAGCGTGACACTCTAGTGCCAAAGTGTGACGCTCTTGTGCCAAACTGTGACACTCTAGTACCAAAGTGTGATGCTCTAGTGCCAAAGTGTGAAGCTCTAGCGCCAAAGTGTGACACTCTAGTGGCAAAGTGTGAAGCTATAGTGCCAAAGTGTGGAGCTCTAGTGCCAAAGTGTGAAGCTCTAGTACCAAGTGTGACACTCTAGTGCCAAAGTGTGACCCTAGTGCCAAAGTGTGACGCTCTTGTGCTAAAGTTGCCAAAGTTTCAAGCTATAGTGCCAAAGTGTGAAGCTCTAGTGCCAAATTGTGACATACTAGTGCCGAAGTGTGGAGCTCTAGTGGCAAAGTGTGATGCTCTTGTGCCAAAGTGTGATGCTCTAGTCCCAAAGTTTGATGCTCTAGTGCCAACGTGTGACGCTGTAGTGCTTACGTGTGACACTCTAGTGCCAAAGCGTGAGGATCCAGTGCCAAAGTGTGAAGCTCTAGTGCCAAAGTGTGATGCTCTAGTACCAAAGTGTGACACTCTAGTTCCAAAGTTTGAGGCTCTAGTGCCAAAGTGTGACGCTCTAGTGCCAAAGTGTGACGCTCTAGTGCCAAAGTGTGATGCTCTAGTGCCAAAGTGTGACGCTCCAGTGCCAAACTGTGACGCTCTAGTGCCAAAGTGTGACGCTCTAGTGCCAAAGGGTGATGCTCTAGTCCCAACGTGTGACACTCTAGTGACAAAGTGTGATGCTCTAGTGCCAAAGTCTGGTGCTCTCGTGCCAAAGTGTGACGCTGTAGTTCCAAAGTCTGACTCTCTAATGCCAAAGTGTGACGCTCTAGTGCCAATGTGTGGCGCTCTAGTGCCAAAGTGCTACGCTCTAGTGCCAAATTGTGACACTGTATTGCCAAAGTGTGATGCTCTAGTGCCAAAGTGTGACGCTCTAGTGCCAAAGTGTGGAGCTCTAGAGCGAAAGTGTGATGCTCTAGTGCCAAATTGTGATGCTCTAGTGCCAAAGTGCGAAGCTCTAGTGCCAAAGTGTGAAGCTTTAGTGCCAAGGTGTGTAGCTCTAGTGCTAAAATGTGACGCTCTAGTGCCAAAGTGTGATGCTCTAGTGCCAAAGAGTGAAGCTCTAGTGCCTAAGTATGACGCTCTAGTGCCAATGTGTGATGCTCTGGTGCCAACGTTTGACGCTCTCGTGCCAAAGCGTGGCGCTCTAGTGCAAAAGTGTCACACTCTAGTACTAAATTGTGACGCTCTAATGCCAAAGTGTGACGCTCTAGTGTCAAGGTGTGACGCTCTTGGGCCAAAGTGTGATGCTCTAGTGCCAAAGTGTGATGCTCTAGTGCAAAAGTGTGACGCTCTAGTGCCAAAGTGTGAAGCTCTAGTGCCAAAGTGTGAGCTATAGTGCTAATGTGTGAAGCTATAGTGCCAAAGTGTGGAGCTCCAGTGCTAAAGCGTGACGCTCTAGTGCTGAAGTATGACGCTCTCGTGGCAAAGTGTGGAGCTCTAGTGCCAAAGTGTGACGCTCTAGTGCCAAAGTAGGATGCTATAGTGCCAAAGTGTGAAGCTATAGTGCCAAAGTGTTATGCTCTTGTGCCAAAGTGTGACGCTCTAGTGGCAAAGTGTGAAGCTCCAGTGCCTAAGTGTGACGCTCAAGTGCCAAAGTATGACACAATAGTGCCAAAGTGTGATGCTCTAATGCCAAAGAATGAAGCTCTAGTGCCAAAATGTGACGCTCTAGTACCAGAGTGTGACGCTCTAGTGCCAAAGTGTGAAGCTCTAGTGCCAAAGTGTGACGCTCTAGTGCCAAAGTGTGATGCTTTAGTGCCAAAGTGTGGCGCTCTAATGCCTAATTGTGATGCTCTTGTGCCAATGTGTGACGCTCTGGTACCATTGTTTGAAGCTCTAGTACCAAAGTGCGACGCTTTAGTGCCTAAGTGTGAATTTCTAAGGCCAAAGTGTGAAGCTCTGGTGCCAAAGTATGATGCTATTGTGCCAAAGTGTGACGTTCTAGTGCCAAAGTGTGACGCTCTAGTGCCAAAGTGTGACGCTCTTGTGCAAAAGTGTGGCACTCTAGTGCCAAAGTGTGACGATCTACTGCCAAAGAATGACGCTATAACGTAAAACTGTGGAGCGCTAGTTGTAAAGTGTGATGCTCTAGTATCAAAGTGTGATGCTCTAGTGCAAAAGTGTGAGCCTCTAGTGCCAGTGTGTGAAGCTCCAGTGCCAAAGTGTGAAGCTCTAGTACTAAAGTGTGACGCTCTAGTGCCAAAGTGTGACGCTCTAGTGCCAAAGTGTGATGCTCTAGTGCCAACGTGTGATACTCTAGTGCCAAAGTGTGAAGCTCTAGTGCCAAAGTGTGACGCTCTAGTGCCAAAGTGTGACTCTCCAGTGCCAAAGTGTGATGCTCTAGTGCCAAAGTGTGACACTCTAGTGCCAAAGTGTGAAGCTCTACTGCGAAAGGCTGAAGCTCTAGTGCTAAAGTGTGATTCTCTAGTGCCAAAGTGTGACGCTCTAGTGCCAAAATGTGACGCTTTAGTTCCGAAGTGTGACGCATTAGTGCCAAAGTGTGACGCTCTAGTGCCAAAGTGTGACGCTCTAGTGCCAAATTCTGATGCTCTAGTGCCAACGTGTGACGCTCTAGTGCCAAAGTGTGACAATCTAGTGCCAAAGGGTGACGCTCAAGTGCCAAAGCGTGATTCTCTAGTGCCAAAGTGTGACGCTCTAGTGTCAAAATGTGACGCTTTAGTGCCAACGTGTGACACTCTAGTGCGAAATTGTCACGTTCCAGTGCCAATTTGTGACACTCTAGTGCCAAAGTGTGATGCTCTAGTGCCAAATTGTGATGCTCTAGTGCCAAAGGGTGAAGCTCTAGTGCCAAGTGTGACGCTCTAGTACCAAAGTGTGATGCTCTAGTGCCAAAGTGTGAAGATCTAGTGCCAAAGTGTGAAGCTCTAGTGCCAAAGTGTGATGCTGTACTGCCAAAGTGTGACGCTCTAGTGCCAAAGTTTGACGCTCTTGTACCAAAGTGTGACGCTCTAGTGCCAAAGTGTGGTGCTCTAGTGCCAAAGTGTGATGCTCTAGTGCCAAAGTGTGCCGCTCTAATGCCAAGAGGTGACGCTCTAGAACCAAAGCGAGACGCTCTAGTGCCAAAGTATGACTCTCTAGTGCTAACGTTTGATGCTCAAGTACCAAAGTGTGACGTTCTACTGCCAAAGTGTGGAGCTCTGGTGGTAAAGTGTGATGCTCTAGTGCCAAGGTGTGATGCTCTCATGCCAAAGTGTGAGGCTCTAGTGCCAAAGTGTGAAGCTCTAGTGCCAAAGTGTGAAGCTCTTGTGCTAAAGTGTGACGCTTTAGTGCCAAAGTGTGAAGCTCTAGTGCCAAAGGGTGACGCCCTAGTGCCAAAGTGTGACGCTTTAATGCCAAAGTGTGACACTCTTGTGCCAAAGTGTGACGCTATAGTGCTAGCGTGTGACACTCTAGTGCCAAAGTGTGACGCTCTAGTGCCAGCGTGTGATGCTCTAGTGCCAAAGTGTGACGATTTGCTGCCGAAGTGTGATGCTCTAGTGCCAAAGTATGACGCTCTAGTGCCAAAGTGTGACACTCTAGTGCCAAAGTGTGACGCTCTAGTGCCAAAGTGTGAAGCTCTAGTGCCAAAGTGTGACACTCTAGTTCCAAAGTGTGATGTTCTAGTGCCAAAGCGTGACGCTCTAGTGCCAAAGTGTGACGCTCTAGTGCCAAAGTGTGAAGCTCTAGTGCCAAAGTGTGACACTCTAGTTCCAAAGTGTGATGTTCTAGTGCCAAAGCGTGACGCTCTAGTGCCAAAGTGTGACGCTCGTGTGCCAAAGTGTGACGCTCTTGTGCCAAAGTGTGAAGCTCTAGTACCAACGTGTGACGCTTTAGTGCCAAAGTCTGAAGTTATAGTGCCAAAGTGTGAAGCTCTAGTGCCAAAGTATGATGCTATAGTACCAAAGTATGACCTTTTAGTGCCAAAGTGTGACGCTCTAGTGCCAAAGTGTGACGCTCTAGTCCCAAAGTGTGGCACTCTAGTGCCAAATTGTGACACTCTAGAGCCAAAGTGTGATGCTATAATGCCAAAGTGTGGAGCTCTAGTGGTAAAGTGTGATTCTCTAGTGCCAAAGTGTGATGCTCTAGTGCCAAAGTGTGAAGCTCTAGTGCCAAGGTGTGAAGCTCTAGTGCCGAAGTGTGAATCTGTAGTACTAAAAAGTGACGCTCTAGTGCCAAAGTCTGAGGCTCTAGTGCCAAAGTGTGATGCTCTAGTGCCAAAGTGTGAAGCTCTAGTGCTGAAGTGTGACGCTCTAGTGCCAAAGTGTGACTATCTAGTGCCAAAGTGTGACGCTCTAGTGCAAAAGTGGGACGCTCTAGTGCCAAAGTGTGAAGCTCTAGTGCCAAAGTGTGATGCTCTAGTGCCAAAGTGTGGCACTCTAGTACCAAAGTGTGTCTCTCTAGTGCCAAAGTTTGACGCCCTAATGCCAACGTGTGACGCTCTAGTGTGAAACTGTGACGTTATAGTGCCAAAGTGTTGATCTCTAGTGCAAATGTGTGATGCTCCAGTGCCAAAGTGTGACACTCTAGTGCCAAAGTGTGAAGCGCTAGTGCCAAAGTGTGACGCTCTAGTGCCCAAATGTGACGCTCTAGTACCAAAGTGTGAATCTCTAGTGCCAAAATGTTACGGTCTAGTGCCAAAGATGACGCTCTGGTGCCAAAGTATGATGCTCTAGTGCCAAAACGTGATGCTGTAGTGCTAAAGTTTGACGCTCTAGTGCCAAAGTGTGATGCTCTAGTGCCAAAGTGTGACGCTCTAGTGCCAAAGTGTGAAGTTATAGTGCCAAAGTGTGAAGCCCTAGGGCCAAGGTGTGATGCTCTAGTGCCAAAGTGTGACGCTCTAATGCCAATGTGTGACGATCTACTGCCAAAGTTTGACGCTCTAGTGCCAAAGTGTGAGGCTCTAGTGCCAAAGGGTGATACTCTAGTGCCAAAGTGGGACGCTCCAATGCCAAAGTGTGATGTTGTAGTGCCAAAGTGTGAATCTCTAGTGTCAAAGTGGGACGCTATAGTGCCAAAGTGTGGCGCTTTAGTGCCAAAGTGTGATGCTCTACTGCCAAGGTGTGAAGCTCTACTGCCAAAGTGTGACGCTATAGTGCCAAAGTGTTAAGCTCTAGTACCAAACTGCGACGCTTTAGTGCCAAAGTGTGAATTTATAGTGCCAAAGTGTGAAGTTCTAGTACCAACGTGTGATGCTCTAGTGCCAAAGTGTGACGCTCTAGTTCCAAAGTGTCACACTCTAGTGCCAACGTGTGACGCTCTAGTGCCAAAGTGTGGGAATGTAGTGCTAACGTGTGACGCTCTAGTGCCAAACTGTGATGCTCTAATGCCAAAGTGTGACGCTCTAGTGCCAAAGTGTGAAGCTCTAGTGCCAAAGTGTGAAGCTCTAGTGCCAAAGTGTAGAGCTCTAGTGCCAAATTGTAATGCTCTAGTGCCAAAGTGTGATGCTCAAGTGCCAAAGTATGATGCTCTAGTGCCAAATTGTGACGCTCTAGTGCCAAAGTGTGACGCTCTAGTGGAAAAGTGTGATGCTTTAGTGGCAAAGTGTGAAGTTCTAGTACCAAAGTGTGAAGCTATAGTGCCAAAGTGTGACGCTCTAGTGCCAAAGTGTGAAGATCTAGTGCCAAAGTGTGAAGCTCTAGTACCCAAGTGTGAAGCTCTAGTGTCAAATTGTGAAGCTCTAGTGCCAAGGTGTGACGCTCTAGTGCCAAAGTGTGACACACTAGTGCCCTAGTGTGACGCTCCAGTGCCAAAGTGTGATGCTATAGTGCCAAAGTGTGACGCTCTAGTGCCAAATGTTGATGCTCTATTGCCAACGTGTGACGCTCTAGTGCCAAAGTGGGACAGTCTAGTGGCAAAGTGTGATGCTCCAGTGCCAACGTGGGACGCTCTAGTGCCAAAGTGTGACGCTCTAGTGCCAAAGTGTGAAGCTCTAGTGCCAAAGTGTGATGCTCCAGTGCCAAAGTGTGAAGCTCTAGTGCCAAATTGTGACGCTCTAGTGCAAAAGTGCGACTCTCTAGTGCCAAAGGGTGACTCTCTAGTGCCAAAGTGTGATGCTCTAGTGCAAACGTGTGATGCTCTAGTGCCAAAGTGTGACGCACTAGTGCCAAACTATGACGCTCTAGTGCCAAAGGGTGATGCTATAGTGCCAAGGTGTGAAGCTCTAGTACCAACGTGTTACGTTCTTGTGCCAAAGTGTGACGCTCTAGTGCCAAAGTGCGATGCTCTAGTGCAAAAGTGTGACGCTCTAGTGCCAAAGTATGACGCTCTAGTGCCAAAGTGTGAAGCTCTAGTGCCAAAGTGTGACGCTCTAGTGCCAAAGTGTGACGCTCTAGTGCCAAAGTGTGAAGCTCTAGTGTCCAACTGTGAAGCTCTAGTGCCCAATTGTGACGCTCTAGTGCCAATGTTTTACGCTCTAGTGCCAACGCATGACGCTCTAGTGCCAAATTGTGACGCTCTAGTGCCAAATTGTGACACTCTAGTGCCAAAGTGTGACGCTCTAATGCCAAAGTGGGATGCTCTAGTGCCAAAGTGTGACGCTCTAGTGCCAAAATGTGACGCTCTAGTGCCAAAGTTTTACGCTCTAGTGCAACAATTGTGATGCTCTAGTGCCAAAGTGTGACGCAATAGTGCCAAAGTTTGATGCTCTAGTGCCAAAGTGTGACACTCTAGTGCCAAAGTGTGACGCTCTAGTGCCAAAGTGTTAAGCTCTAGTGGCAATGTGTGACACTCTAGTACCAAAGTGTGACACTCTAGTGCCAAAGGGTGAAGCTTTAGTGCCAAATTGTGATGCTCTAGTGCCAAAGTGTGACGCTCTAGTGCCAATGTGTGACGCTGTAGTGCCAAAATGTGACACTTTAGTGCGAAAGTGTGAGGTTATAGTGCCAAAGTCTGAAGCTCTAGTGCCAAGGTGTGATGCTCTAGTGCCAAAGTGTGACTCTATAGTGCCAAAGTGAGACCCTCTAGTGCCAAAGTGTGACACTCCAGAGCCAGATTGTGACGCTCTAGTGCCAACGTGTGATGCTCTAGTGCCAAAGTGTGAAGCTCTAGTGTCAAAGTGTGACCCTCTCGTGCAAAAGTGTGAAGCTCTAGTGCCAAAGTGTGGCGTTCTAGTACCAAAGTGTGACGCTCTTATTCCAAAATGTGATGCGTAAGCGCCGACGTGCTACGCTCTAGTGTAAAAGTGTGACGCTCTAGTGCCAAAGTGTGGAGCTCTAGTGCCATATTGTGATGCGTTAGTACCAAAGTGTGATGCTCTTGTGCCAACATGTGAAGCTCTAATGCCAAATTGTGAAGCTCGAGTGTCATATTGTGAAGATCTTGTGCCAAAGTGTGACGCTCTGGTGCCAATGTGTGACACCCTCGTGCCAACGTGTGACTCTCTAGTGCCAAAGCATGAAGGTCTAGTTCCAAAGTGTGACGCTCTAGTGCCAAAGGGAGACGCTCTAGTGCCAAAGTGTGATGCTTTAGTGCCAAAGTGTGATGCTCTAGTGCGAAAGTGTGACGCTCTAGTGCCAAAGTTTGATGCTCTAGTACCAAAGTGTGATGCTCTAGTACCAAAGTGTGACGCTCTAGTGCCAAAGTGTGACACCTAGTGCCAAAGTGTGACACTCTAGATCCAACGTGTGACGCTCTAGTGCCAACGTGTGACGCTCTATTGCCAAAGTGTGACGCTCTAATGCCAAAGTATGATGCTCTAGTGCCAAAGTGTGACGCTCTAGTGCCAAGGTGTGACACCCTAGTGCCAAAGTGTGATGCTCTAGTGCCAAAGTGTGACGCTCTAGTGCCAAAGTGTGGAGCTCTAGTGTGAACGTGTCATGCTCTAGTGCCAAAGAGTGATGCTCTTGTGCCAAAGTGTGATGCTCTAGTACCAAAGTGTGACGCTCTAGTGCCAAAGTGTGACGCTCTAGTGCCAAAGTGTGATTCACTAGTGCCAAAGTGTGACGTTCTAGTGCCAAAGTGTGACGCTCTAGTGCCAAGGTGTGAAGCTCTAGTACCAGAGTGTTACGCTCTAGTGCCAAAGTGTGATGCTCTAGTGCCAAAGTGCGATGCTCTAGTGCGAAAGTGTGACGCTCTAGTGCCAAAATATGACGCTCTTGTGCCAAAGTGTGAAGCTCTAGTGCCAAAGTGTGACGCAGTAGTGTCAAAGTATGATGCTCTAGTGCCAAAGTGTGAAGCTCTAGTGTCAATTTGTGAAGCTCTAGTGCCTAATTGTGACACTCTAGTGCCAATTTGTGACGCTCTAGTGCCAAAGTATGACGCTCTAGTGCTAGAGTGTGAAGCTCTAGTGTCAAAGTATGACGCTCTAGTGCCAAATTGTGACACTATAGTGCCAAAGTGTAAACCTCCAGTGCCAACGTGCGACGCTCTAGTGCCAAAGTATGACGCTCTAGTGCCAAAGTGTGATGCTGTACTGCCAAAGTGTGATGCTCTATTGCCAAAGTGTGACGCTCTAGTGCAAAAGTGTGAAGCTCTATTGCCAAAGTGTGACACTATACTACCAAAGTGTGATACTCTAGTGCCAAAGTGAGGAGATATAGTGCCAAAATGTGACCCTCTAGTGCCAAAATATTACGCTCTAGTGCCAAATTGTGACACTCTAGTGCCAAAGTGTGACGCTTTCCTGCCAAAGTGTGATGCTCTGGTGCAACATTTTGACACTCTAGTGCCAAAGTGTGACTCTATAGTTCCCAAATGTGACCCTCTAGTGCAGACATGTGACGCTTTAGTGGCAATGTGTGGGGCTCTAGTGCCAAAGTGTGACGCTCTAATGCCAAAGAGTGATGCTATAGTGCCAAAGTGTGACGCTCTAGTGCCAACTTGTGACGCTCTAGTGCCAAAGTGTGATGCTCTAGTACCAAAGTGTGATGCTGTAGTGCCAAAGTGTGAATCTCTAATACCAAAGTGTGAAGCTCATTAGTCAACTTGTGAAGCTCTTGTCCCAGAGTGTGATGCTCCAGTGCCAAAGTGTGATGCTCTAGTGCCGACCTGTGACGCTCTAGTGCCAAAGAATGAAGCTCTAGTGCCAAACTGTGACGCTCTAGTGCCAAAGTGTGATTCTCTAGTGCCAAAGTGTAATACCCTAGTGCCAACGTGTGATGTTCCTGTGCCAACGTGTGACGCAATAGTGCCAAAGTGTGATGCTCTAGTGCCAAAGTGTGATGCTCTAGTGCCAAAGTGTGACGCTCTAGTGTTAAAGTGTGAAGCTCTAGTGCCAAAGTGTGACACTCTAGTACCAAAGTATGACACTCTAGTGCCAAAGGGTGAAGCTCTAGTGCCAAAGTGTGATGTTCTAGTACCAAAGTGTGATGCTCTAGTGCCAAAGTGTGATGCTCTCGTGCAAATGTGTGACGCTCTAGTGCCAAAGAGTGATGCTCTAGTGCCAAAGTGTGAAGATCTAGTGCCAAAGTGTGAAGCTCTAGTGCAAAAGTGTGAAGTTCTAGTGTTAAAGTGTGATGCTCTAGTGCCAAAGTGTGAGGCTCTAGTGCCAAAGTGTGATGCTATAGTGCCAAAGTGTGATGCTCTAGAGCCAAAGTGTGACGCTCTAGTGCTAAAGTGTGAAGCTCCAGTGCCAAAGTGTGACGCTTTAGTGTCAAAGCGTGAAGTTAAAGTGCCAAAGTGTAAAGCTCTAGTGCCAAAGTGTGATTCTCTAGTGCCAAAGTGCGATGCTCTAGTGCCAATGTGTGCCGCTCTAGTGCCGAAGTGTGACGCTCTAGTGCCAAAGTGTGACAATCTAGTGCCAAAGTTTGAATCTCTAGTGCCAAAGTGTGACGCTCTAGTGCCAGGGTGTGACTCTCTATAGCCAAAGTGTGACTAGTGCCAACGTGCGACGCTTAAGTGACAAAGTGTGACCCTCTAGTGCCAAAGTGTGATGCTCTAGTGCCAAAGTGTGATGCTCTAGTGTCAACGTGTGACCCTCTAGTGCAAAAGTGTGAAGCTCTAGTGCCAAAGTGTGGCGCTCTAGTACCAAAGTGTAGCGCTCTAGTGCCAAAGTGTGACGCTCTAATTCCAAAGTGTGATGCGTTAGTGCCAACGTGCTATGCTCTAGTGCAAAAGTGTGACGCTCTAGTGCCAAACTGTGAAGCTCTAATACCAAATTGTGAAGCTCTAGTGTCATATTGTGAAGATCGAGTGCCAAAGTGTGACGCTTTGCTGCCAAAGTGTGACGCCCTAGTGCCAAAGTGTGACGCTCTAGTGCCAAAGGATGAAGCTCTAGTGCCAACTTGTGACACTCTAGTGCCAAAGTGTGATGCTCTAGTGCGAAAGTGTGACGCTCTAGTGCGAAAGTGTGACGCTCTAGTGGCAAAGTGTGACACCCTAGTACCAAAGTATGACACTATAGTGCCAAAGTGTGAAGCTCTAGTACCAAAGTGTGATGCTCTAGTACCAAAGCGTGATGCTCTAGTACCAAAGTGTGACGCTCTAGTGCCAAAGTGTGAGGCTCTAGTGCCAAAGTGTGACACTCTAGAGCCAACGTGTAACGCTCTAGTGCCAACGTGTGACGCTGTAGTGCCAAAATTTGGCGCTCTAGTGCCAAAGTGTAACGCTCTAGTGCCAAAGTGTGACGCTATAATGCCAAAGTACGATGCTCTAGTGCCAAAGTGTGATGCTCCGGTGCCAAAGTGTGAAGGTCTAGTGCCAAAGTGTGAAGCTCAAGTGCTAAAGTGTGAAGCTCTAGTGCTAAAGTATGACGCTCCAGTGCCAATATGTGGTACTCTAGTGCCATGGTGTGAAGCTCTAGTGCAAAATTGTGACCCTTTAGTGCCAAAGTGTGATGTTCTAGTGCCAAAGTATGAAGCTATAGGGCCAAAGTGTGATGCTCTAGTGCCAAAGTGTGACGCTATAGTGCCAAATTGTGACACTCTAGTGCCAAAGTGTGATGCTCACGTGCCAACGTGTGATGCTCTAGTACCAAAGTATGAAGCTCTAGTGCCAAAGTGTGATGCTATAGTGCCAAAGTGTGACGCTCTAGTGCCAAAGTGTGACACTCTAGTGCCAACGTGTGACACTCTTGTGCCAAAGTGTGACGCTCTTGTGCCAATATGTGATGCTCTAGTGCCAAAGCAGTTCACACCACTGCGCAGCCAGTTCGCACCACTCCGCAACCACTTCGTACCACTCTGCAACCAGTTTGCACCACTCCGCAACCTGTGTTTAGCACTCCACAAAGAGTTTGCACCACTCTGCGACCAGTTCGCACCACTCCGCAACCAGGTCACATCTCTCCGCAACCCGTTCCCACCACTCCGCAACCAGTTCGCACCACTCCGCAACCAGTTCACCCCACTCCGCAACCCGTTCGACCCACTCCACAACCACTTCGCACTACTCGCCAACCAGTTCGCACCACCCCGCAACTAGTTTGCACCACTCTGCAACCAGTTCGCACCACTCTGCAACCAGTTCGCATCACTCTCCAACCAGTTTGCACCACTCCGCATCCAGTTCGCACCACTCCGCAACCAGTTCTCACCACTCTGCAACCAGTTCGCACCACTCCACAACCAGCTCGCACCACTCCGCAACCAGTTCGCACCACTCTGCAACTAGTTTGTACCACTCCGCAACCAGTTCTCACCACTCTGCAACCAGTTCGCACCACTCCACAACCAGCTCGCACCACTCCGCAACCAGTTCGCACCACTCTGCAACTAGTTTGTACCACTCCGCAACCAATTCGTACCACTCCGAAACTAGTTGGAAACATTCTTCAACCAGTTGGCACCACTCCGCAATCAGTTTGTACCACTCGGCAACCCTTTCGCACCACTCCGCAACCAGTTCGCACCACTCCGCAACCAGTTTGCACCACTCCACAAGCAGTTCGCACCACTCCGCAACCAGTTCCCACCACTCTGCAACCAGTTCGCACCATTCCACAACCAGTTCGCACCACTCCGCATCCAGTTCCCACCATTCCGCAACCAGTTTGCACCACTCCGCAATCAGTTTGAAACACTCGGCAACCAGTTCGCACCACCCGGCAACCAGTTCCCACCACTCCGCAACCAGTTCACACCACTCCGCAACCAGTTGGCACCACTCCGCAACACGTTCGCACCACTCCGAAAGCAGTTCGCACTACTCCGCAACCACTTCGCACCAAGTTGGCACCACTCTGTACCCAGGTCGCACCACTCCGCAACCAGTTCGCACCACTCCTACACCAGTTTGCACCACTCTGCAACCAGTTCGCACCACTCCCCAACCAGTTTGCACCACTCTACAACCAGTTTGCACCACTCTGCAACCAGTTCGCAACACTCTGCAACCAGTTTGTACCACTCCGCAACCAATTCGCACCACTCTGTAGCCAGTTCGCAACACTCTACAACCAGTTCCTGCAACTCTGCAACCAGTTCGCACCACTCCGCAACCAGTTCGCACCACTCCGCAGCCAGTTCGCACCGTTCCGCAACCAGTTTGTACCACTCCGCAACCAGTTTGCACCACTCCACAACCAGTTTGCACCACTCCGCAGCCAGTTCGCACCACTCCGCAACCAGTTCGCACCGCTCCGCAACCAGTTCGCACCACTCCGCAACCAGTTGGCACCACTCCACAACCCGTTCGCACCACTCCGCAACCAGTTTGCACCACTCTACAACCAGTTTGCACCACTCTGCAACCAGTTTGCACCACTCTGCAACGAGTTTGCACCACTCCGCAACCAGTTCGCACCACTCCGCAGCCAGTTCGCACCGCTCCGCAACCAGTTTGTACCACTCCGCAACCAGTTTGCACCACTCCACAACCAGTTTGCACCACTCCGCAGCCAGTTCGCACCACTCCGCAACCAGTTCGCACCGCTCCGCAACCAGTTCGCACCACTCCGCAACCAGTTGGCACCACTCCACAACCCGTTCGCACCACTCCGCAACCAGTTTGCACCACTCTACAACCAGTTTGCACCACTCTGCAACCAGTTTGCACCACTCTGCAACGAGTTTGCACCACTCCGCAACCAGTTCGCACCACTCCGCAGCCAGTTCGCACCGCTCCGCAACCAGTTTGTACCACTCCGCAACCAGTTTGCACCACTCCACAACCAGTTTGCACCACTCCGCAGCCAGTTCGCACCACTCCGCAACCAGTTCGCACCGCTCCGCAACCAGTTCGCACCACTCCGCAACCAGTTGGCACCACTCCACAACCCGTTCGCACCACTCCGCAACCAGTTTGCACCACTCTACAACCAGTTTGCACCACTCTGCAACCAGTTTGCACCACTCTGCAACGAGTTTGCACCACTCCGCAACCAGTTCGCACCACTCCGCAGCCAGTTCGCACCGCTCCGCAACCAGTTTGTACCACTCCGCAACCAGTTTGCACCACTCCACAACCAGTTTGCACCACTCCGCAGCCAGTTCGCACCACTCCGCAACCAGTTCGCACCGCTCCGCAACCAGTTCGCACCACTCCGCAACCAGTTGGCACCACTCCACAACCCGTTCGCACCACTCCGCAACCAGTTTGCACCACTCTACAACCAGTTTGCACCACTCTGCAACCAGTTTGCACCACTCTGCAACGAGTTTGCACCACTCCGCAACCAGTTCGCACCACTCCGCAGCCAGTTCGCACCGCTCCGCAACCAGTTTGTACCACTCCGCAACCAGTTTGCACCACTCCACAACCAGTTTGCACCACTCCGCAGCCAGTTCGCACCACTCCGCAACCAGTTCGCACCGCTCCGCAACCAGTTCGCACCACTCCGCAACCAGTTGGCACCACTCCACAACCCGTTCGCACCACTCCGCAACCAGTTTGCACCACTCTACAACCAGTTTGCACCACTCTGCAACCAGTTTGCACCACTCTGCAACGAGTTTGCACCACTCCGCAACCAGTTCGCACCACTCCGCAGCCAGTTCGCACCGCTCCGCAACCAGTTTGTACCACTCCGCAACCAGTTTGCACCACTCCACAACCAGTTTGCACCACTCCGCAGCCAGTTCGCACCACTCCGCAACCAGTTCGCACCGCTCCGCAACCAGTTCGCACCACTCCGCAACCAGTTTGCATCGCTCCGCAACCAGTTTGCACCACTCCGCAACCAGTTGGCACCACTCCGCAACCAGCTCGCAGCACTCCGCAACCAGTTCGCACCACTTCGCAACCAGTTCGCACCACTCTGCAACCAGTTCGCACCCCTCTGCAACCAGTTTGCACCACTCCACAACCAATTCGCACCACTCCGCAACAAGTTCGCACATCTCTGCAACCAGTTCGCACCTCTCCGCAATCAGTTTGCACCACTCTGCAACCAGTTCGCACCACTCTGCAATCAGTTCGCACCACTCCGCAACTAGTTCGCACCACTCCGCAACAAGTTGGCATCACTCCGAAACCAGTTTGCACCACTCTGCAACCAGTTCGCACCACTCCGCAACCAGTTTGCACCACTCCGCAACCAGTTTTCACTACTCCGCAACCAGTTCGCACCACTCCGCAACCAGTTCGCACCACTCCGCAACCAGTTCGTACCACTCCGCAACCAGTTCGCACCACTCCGCAATCAGTTCGCACCACTCCGCAACTAGTTCGCACCACTCCGCAACCAGTTCGCACCACTCGGAAACCAGTTTGCTCCACTCCGCAACCAGTTCGTACCACTCCGCAACCAGTTCGCACCACTCCGCAATCAGTTCGCACCACTCCGCAACTAGTTCGCACCACTCCGCAACCAGTTCGCACCACTCGGAAACCAGTTTGCTCCACTCCGCAACCAGTTCGTACCACTCCGCAACCAGTTCGCACCACTCCGCAATCAGTTCGCACCACTCCGCAACTAGTTCGCACCACTCCGCAACCAGTTCGCACCACTCGGAAACCAGTTTGCTCCACTCCGCAACCAGTTCGTACCACTCCGCAACCAGTTCGCACCACTCCGCAATCAGTTCGCACCACTCCGCAACTAGTTCGCACCACTCCGCAACCAGTTCGCACCACTCGGAAACCAGTTTGCTCCACTCCGCAACCAGTTCGTACCACTCCGCAACCAGTTCGCACCACTCCGCAATCAGTTCGCACCACTCCGCAACTAGTTCGCACCACTCCGCAACCAGTTCGCACCACTCGGAAACCAGTTTGCTCCACTCCGCAACCAGTTCGTACCACTCCGCAACCAGTTCGCACCACTCCGCAATCAGTTCGCACCACTCCGCAACTAGTTCGCACCACTCCGCAACCAGTTCGCACCACTCGGAAACCAGTTTGCTCCACTCCGCAACCAGTTCGTACCACTCCGCAACCAGTTCGCACCACTCCGCAATCAGTTCGCACCACTCCGCAACTAGTTCGCACCACTCCGCAACCAGTTCGCACCACTCGGAAACCAGTTTGCTCCACTCCGCAACCAGTTCGTACCACTCCGCAACCAGTTCGCACCACTCCGCAATCAGTTCGCACCACTCCGCAACTAGTTCGCACCACTCCGCAACCAGTTCGCACCACTCGGAAACCAGTTTGCTCCACTCCGCAACCAGTTCGTACCACTCCGCAACCAGTTCGCACCACTCCGCAATCAGTTCGCACCACTCCGCAACTAGTTCGCACCACTCCGCAACCAGTTCGCACCACTCGGAAACCAGTTTGCTCCACTCCGCAACCAGTTCGTACCACTCCGCAACCAGTTCGCACCACTCCGCAATCAGTTCGCACCACTCCGCAACTAGTTCGCACCACTCCGCAACCAGTTCGCACCACTCGGAAACCAGTTTGCTCCACTCCGCAACCAGTTCGTACCACTCCGCAACCAGTTCGCACCACTCCGCAATCAGTTCGCACCACTCCGCAACTAGTTCGCACCACTCCGCAACCAGTTCGCACCACTCGGAAACCAGTTTGCTCCACTCCGCAACCAGTTCGTACCACTCCGCAACCAGTTCGCACCACTCCGCAATCAGTTCGCACCACTCCGCAACTAGTTCGCACCACTCCGCAACCAGTTCGCACCACTCGGAAACCAGTTTGCTCCACTCCGCAACCAGTTCGTACCACTCCGCAACCAGTTCGCACCACTCCGCAATCAGTTCGCACCACTCCGCAACTAGTTCGCACCACTCCGCAACCAGTTCGCACCACTCGGAAACCAGTTTGCTCCACTCCGCAACCAGTTCGTACCACTCCGCAACCAGTTCGCACCACTCCGCAATCAGTTCGCACCACTCCGCAACTAGTTCGCACCACTCCGCAACCAGTTCGCACCACTCGGAAACCAGTTTGCTCCACTCCGCAACCAGTTCGTACCACTCCGCAACCAGTTCGCACCACTCCGCAATCAGTTCGCACCACTCCGCAACTAGTTCGCACCACTCCGCAACCAGTTCGCACCACTCGGAAACCAGTTTGCTCCACTCCGCAACCAGTTCGTACCACTCCGCAACCAGTTCGCACCACTCCGCAATCAGTTCGCACCACTCCGCAACTAGTTCGCACCACTCCGCAACCAGTTCGCACCACTCGGAAACCAGTTTGCTCCACTCCGCAACCAGTTCGTACCACTCCGCAACCAGTTCGCACCACTCCGCAATCAGTTCGCACCACTCCGCAACTAGTTCGCACCACTCCGCAACCAGTTCGCACCACACCGCAACCAGTTCGCACCACTCCGCAACCAGTTCGTCCCACTCCACAGCCAGTTCACCGCACTCCGCAGCCAGGTTGCACTACTCCACACAAGTTCGCACCACTCCGCAACCAGTTCGCACAACTCCGCAACCAGTTCGCACCACTCGGCAACCAGTTCGCTCCACTCCGCAACCAGTTCGTACCACTCCGCAACCAGGTCGCACAACCCCGCAACCATTTCGCACCACTCCGCAACCAGTTCGCACCAATCCGCAACCAGTTGCACCAATCCGCAACAAGTTCACACCACTCTGCAACGAGTTCGCACCACTTGCAACCAGTTCGTCCCACTCTGCAACCAGTTCGCCCCACTCCGCAACCAGTTCGCACCACTCCACACCAGTTCGCACCAATCCGCAACCAGTTCGCACCACTCCGCAACCAGTACGGACCACTCCGCAACCAGTTCGCACCACTCCGCAACCGGTTTGCACCCCTCCGCAACCAGTTCGCACCACTCCGGAACCAGTTTGCACCACTCCGCAACCGGTTTGCACCCCTCCGCAACCAGTTCGCACCACTCCGGAACCAGTTTGCACCACTCCGCAACCGGTTTGCACCCCTCCGCAACCAGTTCGCACCACTCCGGAACCAGTTTGCACCACTCCGCAACCGGTTTGCACCCCTCCGCAACCAGTTCGCACCACTCCGGAACCAGTTTGCACCACTCCGCAACCGGTTTGCACCCCTCCGCAACCAGTTCGCACCACTCCGGAACCAGTTTGCACCACTCCGCAACCGGTTTGCACCCCTCCGCAACCAGTTCGCACCACTCCGGAACCAGTTTGCACCACTCCGCAACCGGTTTGCACCCCTCCGCAACCAGTTCGCACCACTCCGGAACCAGTTTGCACCACTCCGCAACCGGTTTGCACCCCTCCGCAACCAGTTCGCACCACTCCGGAACCAGTTTGCACCACTCCGCAACCGGTTTGCACCCCTCCGCAACCAGTTCGCACCACTCCGGAACCAGTTTGCACCACTCCGCAACCGGTTTGCACCCCTCCGCAACCAGTTCGCACCACTCCGGAACCAGTTTGCACCACTCCGCAACCGGTTTGCACCCCTCCGCAACCAGTTCGCACCACTCCGGAACCAGTTTGCACCACTCCGCAACCGGTTTGCACCCCTCCGCAACCAGTTCGCACCACTCCGGAACCAGTTTGCACCACTCCGCAACCGGTTTGCACCCCTCCGCAACCAGTTCGCACCACTCCGGAACCAGTTTGCACCACTCCGCAACCGGTTTGCACCCCTCCGCAACCAGTTCGCACCACTCCGGAACCAGTTTGCACCACTCCGCAACCGGTTTGCACCCCTCCGCAACCAGTTCGCACCACTCCGGAACCAGTTTGCACCACTCCGCAACCGGTTTGCACCCCTCCGCAACCAGTTCGCACCACTCCGGAACCAGTTTGCACCACTCCGCAACCGGTTTGCACCCCTCCGCAACCAGTTCGCACCACTCCGGAACCAGTTTGCACCACTCCGCAACCGGTTTGCACCCCTCCGCAACCAGTTCGCACCACTCCGGAACCAGTTTGCACCACTCCGCAACCGGTTTGCACCCCTCCGCAACCAGTTCGCACCACTCCGGAACCAGTTTGCACCACTCCGCAACCGGTTTGCACCCCTCCGCAACCAGTTCGCACCACTCCGGAACCAGTTTGCACCACTCCGCAACCGGTTTGCACCCCTCCGCAACCAGTTCGCACCACTCCACACCAGTTCGCACCACTTCGCAACCAATTCGCACCACTCGGCAACCAGTTTGCGCCACTCCGCAACCAGTTCGCACCACTCAGCAACCACTTCGTACCACTCCGCAACCAGTTCCCACCACTCCGCAACCAGTCTGCATCACTCCGGACCAGTTCGCACCACTCCGCAGCCAGTTCACACCACTCCGCAACAAGTTCGCACCACTCCGCAACCAGTTTGCACCACTCCGCAACCAGTTCGCACCACTCCGCAACCAGTTCACACCACTCCGTAACCAGTTCGCACCAGTCCGCAACCAGTTCGCACCACTCAAAAACCAGTTTGCACCACTCCGCAACCAGTTCGCAGCACTCCGCAACCGGTTCGCACCACTCCACAACCAGTTTTACACTACTCCGCAACCAGTTTGCACCACTCCGCAACCTGTTTGCACCACTCCAAAACCAGTTCTCACTTGTCCGCAACCAGTTCGCCCCACTCCGCAACTTGTTCGTCCCACTACGCAACCAGTTCGTACCAATCCACACCAATTCGCACCAATCCGCAACCAGTTCGCACCACTCCGCAACCAGTTTGCAGAGCTCTACAACCAGTTCGCACCACTCCGCAACCAGTTCGCACCACTCCACAACCAGTTCGCACCACTCGGCAACCAGCTCGCACCACTCCGCAACCAGTTCAGACCACTCCGCAACCAGTTCAGACCACTCCGCAACCAGTTCAGACCACTCCGCAACCAGTTCAGACCACTCCGCAACCAGTTCAGACCACTCCGCAACCAGTTCAGACCACTCCGCAACCAGTTCAGACCACTCCGCAACCAGTTCAGACCACTCCGCAACCAGTTCAGACCACTCCGCAACCAGTTCAGACCACTCCGCAACCAGTTCAGACCACTCCGCAACCAGTTCAGACCACTCCGCAACCAGTTCAGACCACTCCGCAACCAGTTCAGACCACTCCGCAACCAGTTCAGACCACTCCGCAACCAGTTCAGACCACTCCGCAACCAGTTCAGACCACTCCGCAACCAGTTCAGACCACTCCGCAACCAGTTCAGACCACTCCGCAACCAGTTCAGACCACTCCGCAACCAGTTCAGACCACTCCGCAACCAGTTCAGACCACTCCGCAACCAGTTCAGACCACTCCGCAACCAGTTCAGACCACTCCGCAACCAGTTCAGACCACTCCGCAACCAGTTCAGACCACTCCGCAACCAGTTCAGACCACTCCGCAACCAGTTCAGACCACTCCGCAACCAGTTCAGACCACTCCGCAACCAGTTCAGACCACTCCGCAACCAGTTCAGACCACTCCGCAACCAGTTCAGACCACTCCGCAACCAGTTCAGACCACTCCGCAACCAGTTCAGACCACTCCGCAACCAGTTCAGACCACTCCGCAACCAGTTCAGACCACTCCGCAACCAGTTCAGACCACTCCGCAACCAGTTCAGACCACTCCGCAACCAGTTCAGACCACTCCGCAACCAGTTCAGACCACTCCGCAACCAGTTCAGACCACTCCGCAACCAGTTCAGACCACTCCGCAACCAGTTCAGACCACTCCGCAACCAGTTCAGACCACTCCGCAACCAGTTCAGACCACTCCGCAACCAGTTCAGACCACTCCGCAACCAGTTCAGACCACTCCGCAACCAGTTCAGACCACTCCGCAACCAGTTCAGACCACTCCGCAACCAGTTCAGACCACTCCGCAACCAGTTCAGACCACTCCGCAACCAGTTCAGACCACTCCGCAACCAGTTCAGACCACTCCGCAACCAGTTCAGACCACTCCGCAACCAGTTCAGACCACTCCGCAACCAGTTCAGACCACTCCGCAACCAGTTCAGACCACTCCGCAACCAGTTCAGACCACTCCGCAACCAGTTCAGACCACTCCGCAACCAGTTCAGACCACTCCGCAACCAGTTCAGACCACTCCGCAACCAGTTCAGACCACTCCGCAACCAGTTCAGACCACTCCGCAACCAGTTCAGACCACTCCGCAACCAGTTCAGACCACTCCGCAACCAGTTCAGACCACTCCGCAACCAGTTCAGACCACTCCGCAACCAGTTCAGACCACTCCGCAACCAGTTCAGACCACTCCGCAACCAGTTCAGACCACTCCGCAACCAGTTCAGACCACTCCGCAACCAGTTCAGACCACTCCGCAACCAGTTCAGACCACTCCGCAACCAGTTCAGACCACTCCGCAACCAGTTCAGACCACTCCGCAACCAGTTCAGACCACTCCGCAACCAGTTCAGACCACTCCGCAACCAGTTCAGACCACTCCGCAACCAGTTCAGACCACTCCGCAACCAGTTCAGACCACTCCGCAACCAGTTCAGACCACTCCGCAACCAGTTCAGACCACTCCGCAACCAGTTCAGACCACTCCGCAACCAGTTCAGACCACTCCGCAACCAGTTCAGACCACTCCGCAACCAGTTCAGACCACTCCGCAACCAGTTCAGACCACTCCGCAACCAGTTCAGACCACTCCGCAACCAGTTCAGACCACTCCGCAACCAGTTCAGACCACTCCGCAACCAGTTCAGACCACTCCGCAACCAGTTCAGACCACTCCGCAACCAGTTCAGACCACTCCGCAACCAGTTCAGACCACTCCGCAACCAGTTCAGACCACTCCGCAACCAGTTCAGACCACTCCGCAACCAGTTCAGACCACTCCGCAACCAGTTCAGACCACTCCGCAACCAGTTCAGACCACTCCGCAACCAGTTCAGACCACTCCGCAACCAGTTCAGACCACTCCGCAACCAGTTCAGACCACTCCGCAACCAGTTCAGACCACTCCGCAACCAGTTCAGACCACTCCGCAACCAGTTCAGACCACTCCGCAACCAGTTCAGACCACTCCGCAACCAGTTCAGACCACTCCGCAACCAGTTCAGACCACTCCGCAACCAGTTCAGACCACTCCGCAACCAGTTCAGACCACTCCGCAACCAGTTCAGACCACTCCGCAACCAGTTCAGACCACTCCGCAACCAGTTCAGACCACTCCGCAACCAGTTCAGACCACTCCGCAACCAGTTCAGACCACTCCGCAACCAGTTCAGACCACTCCGCAACCAGTTCAGACCACTCCGCAACCAGTTCAGACCACTCCGCAACCAGTTCAGACCACTCCGCAACCAGTTCAGACCACTCCGCAACCAGTTCAGACCACTCCGCAACCAGTTCAGACCACTCCGCAACCAGTTCAGACCACTCCGCAACCAGTTCAGACCACTCCGCAACCAGTTCAGACCACTCCGCAACCAGTTCAGACCACTCCGCAACCAGTTCAGACCACTCCGCAACCAGTTCAGACCACTCCGCAACCAGTTCAGACCACTCCGCAACCAGTTCAGACCACTCCGCAACCAGTTCAGACCACTCCGCAACCAGTTCAGACCACTCCGCAACCAGTTCAGACCACTCCGCAACCAGTTCACACTACTCCGCAACCAGTTCGCATCACTCTGGACCAGTTCGCACCACTCCACAACCAGTTCACACCACTCCGCAACCAGTTTGCACCACTCCGCGACCAGTTCGCACCACCCCGCAACCAGTTTGCACCACTCCGCAACCAGTTCACACCACTCCGTAACCAGTTCGCACCACTCCGCAACCAGTTCGCACCAGTCCGCAACCAGTTCCCACCACTCAAAAACCAGTTCGCACCACTGTGCAACCACTTCGCAGCATTCCGCAACCGGTTCGCACCACTCCACAACCAGTTATACACTACTCCGCAACCAGTTCGCACCACTCCGCAACCTGTTTGCACCACTCCGAAACCAGTTTGCACTTGTCCGTAACCAGTTCGCCCCACTCTGCAACTTGTTCATCCCACTACGCAACCAGTTCGTATCAATCCACACCAATTTGCACCACTCCGCAACCAGTTCGCACCACTCCGCAACCAGTTCGCACCACTATGCAACCCGTTCGCACCACTCGGCAACCAGTTCGCACCACTCTGCAACCAGTTCGCACCACTCCGCGACCTGTTTGCACCACTCCGAAACCAGTTCCCACCACGCTGCAACCAGTTCGCACCACTCCGCGACCTGTTTGCACCACTCCGAAACCAGTTCCCACCACGCTGCAACCAGTTCGCACCACTCCGCGACCTGTTTGCACCACTCCGAAACCAGTTCCCACCACGCTGCAACCAGTTCGCACCACTCCGCGACCTGTTTGCACCACTCCGAAACCAGTTCCCACCACGCTGCAACCAGTTCGCACCACTCCGCGACCTGTTTGCACCACTCCGAAACCAGTTCCCACCACGCTGCAACCAGTTCGCACCACTCCGCGACCTGTTTGCACCACTCCGAAACCAGTTCCCACCACGCTGCAACCAGTTCGCACCACTCCGCGACCTGTTTGCACCACTCCGAAACCAGTTCCCACCACGCTGCAACCAGTTCGCACCACTCCGCGACCTGTTTGCACCACTCCGAAACCAGTTCCCACCACGCTGCAACCAGTTCGCACCACTCCGCGACCTGTTTGCACCACTCCGAAACCAGTTCCCACCACGCTGCAACCAGTTCGCACCACTCCGCGACCTGTTTGCACCACTCCGAAACCAGTTCCCACCACGCTGCAACCAGTTCGCACCACTCCGCGACCTGTTTGCACCACTCCGAAACCAGTTCCCACCACGCTGCAACCAGTTCGCACCACTCCGCGACCTGTTTGCACCACTCCGAAACCAGTTCCCACCACGCTGCAACCAGTTCGCACCACTCCGCGACCTGTTTGCACCACTCCGAAACCAGTTCCCACCACGCTGCAACCAGTTCGCACCACTCCGCGACCTGTTTGCACCACTCCGAAACCAGTTCCCACCACGCTGCAACCAGTTCGCACCACTCCGCGACCTGTTTGCACCACTCCGAAACCAGTTCCCACCACGCTGCAACCAGTTCGCACCACTCCGCGACCTGTTTGCACCACTCCGAAACCAGTTTGCACTTGTCCGTAACCAGTTCGCCCCACTCTGCAACTTGTTCATCCCACTACGCAACCAGTTCGTATCAATCCACACCAATTTGCACCACTCCGCAGCCAGTTCGCACCACTCCGCAACCGGTTCGCACCACTCCACAACCCGTTATACACTACTCCGCAACCAGTTCGCAGCACTCCGCAACCAGTTCGCACCAGTCCGCAACCAGTTCGC
Source organism: Penium margaritaceum (assembly GCA_023375785.1). NCBI lineage: Eukaryota > Viridiplantae > Streptophyta > Zygnematophyceae > Desmidiales > Peniaceae > Penium > Penium margaritaceum. The sequence goes on along the minus strand of SZWC01001242.1, from coordinate 74,297 downwards.
ACCACTCAAAAACCAGTTCGCACCACTCCGCAACCAGTTCGCAGCACTCCACAACCGGTTCGCACCACTCCACAACCAGTTTTACACTACTCCGCAACCAGTTCGCACCACTCAGCAACCTGTTTGCACCACTCTGAAACCAGTTCGCACTTGTCCGCAACCAGTTCGGCCCACTCTGCAACTTGTTCCTCCCACTACGCAACCAGTTCGTACCAATCCACACCAATTCCCACCACTCCGCAACCAGTTCGCACCACTCTGCAACCCGTTTGCACAGCTCTGCAACCAGTTCGCACCAGTCCGCAACCAGTTCGCACCACTCCGCAACCAGTTCGCACCACTCCGCAACCCGTTCGCACCACTCCGCAACCAGTTCGCACCACTCCGCAACCAGTTCGCATCACTCTGCAACCATTTCGCACCACTCTGCAACCAGTTCGCACCACTCCGCAACCGGTTCGCACCACTCCGCAACCGGTTCGCACCACTCCGCAACCAGTTCACACCACTCCGCAACCTGTTTGCACCACTCCGCAACCAGTTTGTACCACTTCGCAACCAAATTGCACCACTCTGCAAAAAGTTTGCAACACTCCGCAACCAGTTCGCACCACTCCACAATCAGTTCCCACAACTCCGCAACCTGTTTGCACCACTCCGCAACCAGTTCGCACAACTCCGCAACCAGTTCCCACCACTCCACAAACAGTTCGCCCCACTGAGCAACCCGTTCGCACCACTCCGCAACCCGTTCGCACCACTCCGCAACCAGTTCGCACCACTCCGCAACCAGTTCGCACCACTCCGCAACCAGTTCGCACCACTCTGCAGCCAGTTCGCACCACTCCATAATCAGTTAGCATCACTCCGGACCAGTTCGCACCACTCTGCAACCCGTTTGCACAGCTCTGCAACCAGTTCGCACCACCCCGCAACCAGTTCGCACCACTTCGCAACCAGCTTGCACCACTTTGCAGCCAGTTCGCACCACTCCATAATCAGTTAGCATCACTCCGGACCAGTTCGCACCACTCTGCAACCCGTTTGCACAGCTCTGCAACCAGTTCGCACCAGTCCGCAACCAGTTCCCACCACTCCGCAACCAGTTTGCACCACTTCGCACCCAGTCCGCACCACTCCGCAACCAGTTCACACCACTCTGGACGCAGTTCGCACCACTCCGCCACCAGTTCACACCACTCCGCAACCAGTTCGCACTACTCCGCAACCAGTTCGCACCACTCCGCAACCACTTGGCACCACTCCGCAACCAGTTTGCACCACTCGCAACCAGTTCACACCACTCCACAACCATTTCGCACCACTCCGCAACCAGTTTGCACCATTCTGCAACCGGTTTGCACCTCTCCGCAACCAGTTCGCACAACTCCGCGACCCGTTCGCACCACTCCGCAACCATTTCGCACTGTCAGTAAATTGTAGATGGAAAGAGACACATTTGAGGAACTCCTGCATGCATGAGAAGAAGCTGAACAGGTAGGGCACGGTCCGAGGGACAAATGCTGCCGGAAACTTGGTGAGATCACTAGGACTGGGCGCGGTGCATATGCACAAGCGCTGAATGAGGTAACGAGCAAGATCAACGCATGATAGAGGCATAAAGCTGAATTGGTGGTGGCAGTGCCGAGGCGCGGGCCGCGAGGTTGCAGCGCCAAGGTACGGGCCGACAGGATGCAAGGGCCGCAGCGCCGAGGCGCGGGCCGACAAGAATGTGAAGCATTGAGGAGGGCCTCAGCAAGGATGTGCGGGCCAAGATGATGAGGCCGCAGCAGCACGGTGCTGACGTGTAGGGTCACCGGTCCTGCTTGCCCCAGCGCGAGAGCGCGGGCTGGCAGGGTAGCTGCACCTGTGCACTCAGGAACTTGTACGCGGGCACTGATGATGCAAGTAGAGAGGAGCAGAAGCACGATGAAAGCCAACTCGATGTGGGGGCGGGCCACAAGGCCGAGCCGGAGTGGTGGCAGGGCGAGAGCCCGGGCCGATGAGAAAGCCATGACTTGAATAATGAATGACCACAAAGGGTAATCTTAGGATTGCACATCACAGGTACATATAGTCCTAGTTAGCTCCTAAGCTAGCCTATACCCCTTCTATGGAGGGCGGTACGAGAGCAGGCGCCAGAGGCGCTCTGTTGTTGGAGTCGTTGGTGGAGTCGCGAAGCGACTCCGAGTTCTTGGTTTGGTCTCGTGCTTCGGCCACACTAGTGATGGGCGGGAAGCACGTTCTGCAACGGTTGTCTTGTAGTAGGGACCGGACCGCCACTCGGAGGGAGCGGGAGACCCGGAAGTCGTTGCTGATCGTTGCGTGAGTTGAGCCGTCGGATGAGTTGCCGGCCGGTTGTTGTCGCGTAGTTGAGGTGAGCCGGCTGGTCCTGATCCGTTGGCTTGGCGGGACCGGAGGTTCGGTTGTAGGCTCGATGGTGCTTGTGTGGACTGGAGGTGGGCACGTGCGGAGCACCATTTGGTTGTTGCCGCCAACGAGTCGTGTAGGGTATTTTCTCGGAGGTGATCTCTCTCTGACCTGGGTATATAAGGATGTGATCCTTCGAGAGAGGGTAGACCAGAAATGTGGAGTAACCGGTCCATATTTGTGGGGTCACTTCAAGGAGTGACTTGTTGGTGTTGACTGATATTCCGACACGCACCACTCCGCAACCAGTTCCCACCACTCCGCAACCAGTTCGCACCACTCCGCAACCAGTTCCCACCACTGTGCAATCAGTTCGCACCACTCCGAAACCAGTTCGCACCACTCCACAACCAGCTTGCACCACTACGCAACCAGTTCCGCAACCAGTTCGCACAACTCCTCAACCAGTTCGCCCCACTGCAAAACCAGTTCGCTTCACTCCCAAACCAGTTCGCACCACTCCGCAAACAGTTCGCACCACTTCGCAACCACTTCGTACCACTCCACAATCAGTTCCCACCACTCCGCAACCTGTTCGCACCACTCCGCAACCAGTTCGCACCACTCCGCAACCAGTTCGCACCACTCCGCAACCAGTTCGCACCACTCCGCAACCAGTTCGCACC
>SZWC01001242.1:42464-68378 GCA_023375785.1 Penium margaritaceum | reverse complement strand
AAAGTGTGACGCTCTAGTGCCAAAGTGTGACGCTCTAGTGCCAAAGTGTGATGCTCTAGTGCCAAAGTGTGAAGCTCTAGTACCAAAACTGGAAGCTCTAGTGTCAAATTGTGAAGCTCTAGTGCCAAAGTGTGACACTGTAGTGCCAAAGTGTGACGCTCAAGTGCCAAAGTGTGACGCTCTAGTGCAAACTTGTGAAGCTCTAGTGCCAAAGTGTGACGCTCTAGTGCCAAAGTGTGACGCTCTAGTGCCAAAGTGTGACACTCTAGTGCCAAAGTGTGACGCTCTAGCTCCAAAGTGTGACACTCTAGTGCCAAAGTGTGATGCTCTAGTGCCAAATTGTGAAGCTATAGTGCCAACGTGTGACGATCTAGTGCCAAGGTGTGACACTCTAGTGCCAAAGTGTGACGCTGTACTGCCAAAGTGTGACGCTCTAGGGCCCAGGTATGACGCTTTAGTGCCAAAGTTTGAAGCTCTAGTGCCAAAGTGTCATGCTCTGGTGCCAGCGTGTGACACTCTAGTGCCAAAGTGTTGTGCCAAAGTGTGAAGCTCTAGTGCCAAAGTTCGACACTCTGGTGCCAATGTGTGACGCTCTAGTGCCAAAGTGTGACGCTTTAGTGCCAAAGTGTGACGCTCTAGTGCCAACGTGTGACGCTCAACCAAAGTGTGACACTCAAGTGCCAAAGTGTGACGGTCTAGTGCCAAAGTGTGATGCTCCAGTGCCAAAGTGTGAAGCTCTAGTGCCAAAGTGTGATGCTCTAGTACCAGAGTGTGATGCTCTAGTGCCAAAGTTTGAAGCTCTTGTGCCAAGGTGTGACGCTCTAGTGCCAAAGTGTGACGCTCTAGTGCCACAGTGTGATGCTCTAGTGCCAGAGTGTGACGCTCTAGTGCCAAAGTATGACGCTCTAGTGCCAGATTATGGAGCGCTAGGGCCAAAGTATGACGCTCTAGTGCCAAAGTGTGATGCTCTAGTGCCAAAGATTGACGCGCTAGTGCCAAAGTCTGGAGCTCTAGTGCCAAAGTGCGACACTCTAGTGCCAAAGTGTGACGCTCTAGTGCCAAAGTGTGATGCTTTAGTGCCAAAGTGTGAAGCTGTATTGCCAAAGTATCACGCTCTAGTGCCTAAGTACATCGCTTTAGTGCCAAAGAGTGAAGCTCTACTGCCAAAGTGTGATGCTCTAGTGCCTAAGTGTGAAGCTTTAGTGCCAAAGTGTGGATCTCTAGTGCCAAAGCGTGTCGCTCTAGTGTCAAAGTGTGAAGCTCTGGTGCCAAAATACGAAGCTCTAGTGCCAAAGTGTGATGCTCTAGTGCCAAAGTGTGACGCTCTAGTGCCAAAATACGAAGCTCTAGTGCCAATGTGTGGCGCTCTAGTGGCAAAGTGTGACGCTCTAGTGCCAAAGTGTGACGCTCTAGTGCCAAATTCTGACGCTCTAGTGCCAATGTGTGAAGCTCTAGTGCCATAGTATGACGCTCTAGTGCCGATGTGTGACGCTCTAACGCCAAAGTGTGACGCTCTAGTGCCAAAGTATAACGCTCTAGTGCCAACGTGTGAAGCTCTAGTGCCAAAGTGTGACGATCTACAGCTAAAGTGTGACGTTTTAGTGCCAAAGTGTAAAGCTCTAGTACCAAAGTGTATGTCAAATTATGAAGCTATAGTGCCAAAGTGTGACACTCCAGTGTCAAGTGTGACGCTCTAGTGTCAAAGTGTAGAGCTCTAGGTCCAAAGTGTGTCTCTCTAGTGTCAAGTGTGACGCTCTAGTGCCAAAGTGTAGAGCTCTAGGTCCAAAGTGTATCTCTCTTTTGCCAAAGTGTGACGCTTTAGTGCCAAAGGGTGACCCTCTAGTGCCAAAGTGTGACGCTCTAGTTCCAAAGTGTGAAGCTCTAGTGCCAAAGCGTGATGATCTAGTGCTAAATTGTGATGCTTTAGTGCCAAAGTGTGAAGATATAGTGCCAAAGTATGATGCTTTAGTGCCAAAATGCGAAGCTGTACTGCCAAAGTGTTAAGCTATAGTGCCAAAGTAGGACGCTCTAGTGCCAAAGTGTGACGCTGTAGTGCCAAAGCGTGACGCTCTATTTCCAAAGTGTGACGCTCTAGTGCCAACGTCTGGAGCTCTAATGCCAAAGTGTGATACTCTGGTGCCAAAGTGTGGCGCTCTACTGCCAAAGTGTGACCCTCTAATGCCAAAGTGTGAAGCTATAGTGCAAAAGTGCGAGGCTCTAGTGTCAACATGTGATGCTCTAGTGCCTAAGTGTGACGCTCTAGTGCCAATGTGTGACGCTCTAGTGCCAAAGTGTGACGCTCTAGTGCCAAAGTGTGAAGCTCTAGTGCCATAGTGTGACGCTCCAGTGCCAAAGTGAGTCGCTCTACTGCCAAAGTGTGATGCTCTAGTGCCAAAGTGTGACGCTCTAGTGCCAAAGTGTGACGCTCTAGTGCCAAAGTGTGACGCTCTAGTGCCAAAGAGTGACACTCGAGTGCAAAAGTGTGACGCTGTAGTGTAAAAGTGTGACGCTCTGGTGCCAAGGTGTGACGCTTTAGAGCCAAAGTGTGAATCTCTAGTGCCAAAGTGTGACGCTCTGGTACCACAGTGTGACGCTTTAGAGCCAAAGTGTGAATCTCTGGTGCCAAAGTGTGACGCTCTAGTGCCAAAGTGTGAAGGTCTAATGCCAAAATGTGACGCTCCAGTGCCAAAGTATGACGCTCTAGTGCCAAAGTGTGAAGGTCTAGTGCCAATAGTGACGCTCCAGTGCCAAATAGTGATGCTCTAGTGCCAAAGTGTGAAACACTCTTGCCAAAATTGGAAACTATAGTGTCAAAGTGTAAAGCTCTAGTGCAAAGTGTGACACTGTATTGCCAAAGTGTGACGCTCTAGTGCCAACGTGTGACGCTCTAGTGCAAACGTGTGAAGCTCTATTGCCAAATTGTGACGCTCTAGTGCCAAAGTGTGACGCTCTAGTGCCAAAGTGTGACACTCTAGTGCCAACGTGTGACGCTCTAGTTCCAAAGTGTGACGCTCTAGTGCCAAAGTGTGATGCTCTAGTGCCAACGTGTGAAGCTATAGTGCCACTGTGTGACGATCTAGTGCCAAGGTGTGACACTCTAGTGCCAAAGTGTGATGCTGTAGTGCCAAAGTGTGACGCTCTAGTGCCCAAGTGTGACGTTTTAGTGCCAAAGTGTGAAGCTCTAGTGCCAAAGTGTCACGCTCTGGTGCCACAGTGTGACGCTCTAGTGCCAAAGTGTTGTGCCAAAGTGTGAAGCTCTAGTGCCAAAGTGTGACACTCTGGTGCCAATGTGTGACGCTCTAGTGCCAAAGTGTGATGCTCTAGTGCCAAAGTGTGACGCTCTAGTGCCCAAGTGTGACGTTCTAGTGCCAAAGTGTGAAGCTCTAGTGCCAAAGTGTCACGCTCTGGTGCCACAGTGTGACGCTCTAGTGCCAAAGTGTTGTGCCAAAGTGTGAAGCTCTAGTGCCAAAGTGTGACACTCTGGTGCCAATGTGTGACGCTCTAGTGCCAATGTGTGATGCTCTAGTGCCAAAGTGTGACGATCTAGTGCCAACATGTGACGCTCTAATGCCTAAGTGTGACATTCTAGTGCCAAAGTGTGACGGTCTAGTGCCAAAGTGTGATGCTCCAGTGCCAAAGTGTGAAGCTCTAGTGCCAAAGTGTGACGCTCTAGTACCAGAGTGTGATGCTCTAGTGCCAAAGTGTGAAGCTCTTGTGCCAAGGTGTGACGCTCTAGTGCCAAAGTGTGACGCTCTAGTGCCACAGTGTGACACTCTAGTGCCAGAGTGTGACGCTCTAGTGCCAAAGTGTGACGCTCTGGTGCCAGATTATGGAGCGCTAGTGCCAAAGTATGATGCTCTAGTGCGAAAGTGTGAAGCTCTAGTGCCAAAGATTGACGCTCTAGTGCCAAAGTCTGGAGCTCTAGTGCCAAAGTGTGACACTCTAGTGCCAAAGTGTGACACTCTTGTGCCAAAGTGTGATGCTTTAGTGCCGAAGTATGAAGCTGTAGTGCCAAAGTATCACGCTCTAGTGCCTAAGTATATCGCTTTAGTGCCAAAGAGTGAAGCTCTACTGCCAAAGTGTGATGCTCTAGTGCCAAAGTGTGAAGCTTTAGTGCCAAAGTGTGGATTTATAGTGCCAAAGTGTGTCGCTCCAGTGTCAAAGTGTGATGCTTTGGTGCCAAATTACGAAGCTCTAGTGCCAAAGTGTGATGCTCTAGTGCCAAAGTGTGACGCTCTAGTGCCAATGTGTGAAGCTCTAGTGCCAAATTGTGGCACTCTAGTGGCAAAGTCTGACGCTCTAGTGCCAAAGTGTGACGCTCTAGTGCCAAATTGTGACGCTCTAGTGCCAATGTGTGAAGATCTAGTGCCATAGTATGACGCTCTAGTGCCAACGTGTGACCCTCTAACGCCAAAGTGTGACGCTCTAGTGCCAAATTATAACACTCTAGTGCCAAAGTGTGAAGCTCTTGTGCTGAAGTGTGACGCTCTAGATCTAAAGTGTGACGTTTTAGTGCCAAAGTGTAAAGCTCTAGTACCAAAGTGTGAAGCTTTAGTGTAAAATCATGAAGCTATAGTGCCAAAGTGTGACACTCTAGTGTCAAGTGTGACGCTGTTGTGCCAAACTGTAGAGCTCTAGGTCCAAAGTGTGACTCTCTATTGCCAAAGTGTGACGCTTTAGTGACAAAAGGTGATGCTTTAGTGCCAAATTGTGACACTCTAGTTCCAAATTGTGACTTTGTAGTGCCAAAGCGTGACGATCTAGTGCTAAAGTGTGACGCTTTAGTGCCAAAGTGTGAAGCTCTAGTGCCAAAGTACGACGCTCTAGTGCCAAAGTGTGACGCTCTAGTGCCAAAATGTGAAGTTGTATTGCCAAAGTGTTAAGATCTAGTGCCAAAGTACGACGCTCTAGTGCCAAAGTGTGACGCTCTAGTGCCAAAGTGTGATGCTCTATTTCCTAAGTGTGACGCTCTAGTGCCAAAGTCTGGAGCTCTAGTGCCAAAGTGTGATACTTTGGTGCCAAAGTGTGGCGCTCTAGTGCCAAAGTGTGACGCTCTAGTGCCAAAGTGTGAAGCTATAGTGCAAAAGTGTGAAACTCTAGTGCCAACGTGTGATGCTCTAGTGCCTAAGTGTGACGCTCTAGTGCCAATGTGTGACGCTCCAGTGCCAAAGTGTGACGCTCTAGTGCCAAAGTGTGAAGCTCTAGTGCCATAGTGTGACGTCCCAGTGCCAAAGTGAGTCGATCCCCTGCCAAAGTGTGACGCTATAGTGCCAAAGTATGACGCTCTAGTGCCAAACTGTGATGCTCTAGTGCCAAACGGTGACGCTCTAGTGCCAAAGTGTGACGCTCTAGTGCCAAAATGTGAAGTTGTATTGCCAAAGTGTGAAGATCTAGTGCCAAAGTACGACGCTCTAGTGCCAAAGTGTGACGCTCTAGTGCCAAAATGTGAAGTTGTATTGCCAAAGTGTGAAGATCTAGTGCCAAAGTACGACGCTCTAGTGCCAAAGTGTGACGCTCTAGTGCCAAAATGTGAAGTTGTATTGCCAAAGTGTGAAGATCTAGTGCCAAAGTACGACGCTCTAGTGCCAAAGTGTGACGCTCTAGTGCCAAAATGTGAAGTTGTATTGCCAAAGTGTGAAGATCTAGTGCCAAAGTACGACGCTCTAGTGCCAAAGTGTGACGCTCTAGTGCCAAAGTGTGAAGCTCTAGTGCCATAGTGTGACGTCCCAGTGCCAAAGTGAGTCGATCCCCTGCCAAAGTGTGACGCTATAGTGCCAAAGTATGACGCTCTAGTGCCAAACTGTGATGCTCTAGTGCCAAACGGTGACGCTCTATTGCCAAAGTGTGACGCTCTAGTGCCAATGTGTGAAGCTCTAGTACAAGAGTTTGAAGCTCTAGTGTCAAATTTTTAGGCTCTAGTGCCAACGTGTGATGCTGTAGAGCCAAAGTGTGATGCTCTAGTGTCAAAGTGTGACGCTCTAGTGCCAAAGTGTGAAGCTCTAGTGCCAAAGTACGAGGCTCTAGTGCCAAAGTGTGATACTCTAGTGCCAACGTGTGACGCTCTAGTGCCAAAGTGTGATGCTCTAGTGCCAAAGTGTGACGCTCTAGTGCCAAAGTGTGATGCTCTAGTGCCAAAATGTGACGTTCTGGTGCCAAAGTGAAACTCTCTAGTGCCTAAGTGTGAAGCTCTTCTACCAAAGTGTGACGCTCTAGTACCAAAGTGTGATGCTCTAGTGCCAAAGTATGAAGCCCTAGTGCCAAAGTGTGACGCTATAATGCCAAAGAGTGATGCTCTAGTGACAACGTATGACGCTGTTGTGCCGAAGAGTGATGCTCTTCTGCCAAAGTGTGACACTCTAGTGCCAAAGTATGAAGCTCTAGTGCCAAAGTGTGACGCTTTAGTGCCAAGGTATAAAGTTATAGTGCCAAAGTGTGAGGCTCTAGTGCTAAAGTGTGATGCTCTAGTGCCAAAGTGTGACGCTCTCGTGCCAAAGTGTGATGCTCTAGTACAAAAGTGTGACGTTCTAGTGCCAAATTGTGGCGCTGTAGAGCCAAAGTGTGACGCTCTAGTGCCAACGTGTGACGCTCTAATGCCAATTTGTGATACTCTAGTACCCAGGTACGACGCTCTTGTGCCAAAGTGTGACGTTCTAGTGCCAAAGTGTGACACTATAATACCAAAGTCTGACGCTCTAGTGCCAAAGAGTGAATCTATAGTGCCAATGTGTGACACTCTAGTGCCAACGTGTGAAAATATACTACGAAAGTGTGATGCTTTTGTGCCAAAATGTGAAGTTCTACTGCCAACGTGTTAAGCTCTAGGGCCAACGTGCGACGCTCTAGTGCCAAAGTGTGATGCTACAGTGTCAAAGCGTCACGCTCTATTTCCAAAGTGTGACTCTCTAGTGCCAATGTCTGGAGCTCTAGTGCCAAAGTGTGATACTCTAGTGCCAAAGTGTGGCGCTCTAGTGCCAAAGTTTGATGCTCCAGTGCCAAAGTGTGACGCTCTAGTCCCAAAGTGTGACGCTCTAGTACCAAAGTGTAAAGCTCTAGTGCCAAATTGTGATGCTCTAGTGCCAAAGTGTTACACTATAGTGCCAATGTGTGAAGCTCTAGTACCATAGTTTGAAGCTCTAGTGTCAAATTGTGAAGCTCTAGTGCCAATGTGTGATGCTATGATGCCAAATTGTGTCACTGTAGTGCCAAAGTGTGACGCTCTTGTGCCAAGGTGTGACGCTCTAGTGCCAAATTGTAACGCTCTAGTGCCAAAATGAGAAGCTCTAGTGCCACAGTGTTACGCTCTAGTGCCAAAGTGTGACACTCTAGTGCCTAAGTGAGTCTCTCTTGTACCAATGTGTGAAGCTCTAGTGCCAAAGCGGGACCCTCTAGTGCCAAAGTATGAAGCCCTAGTGCCAAACTGTGACGCTCTAGTGCCAAAGTGTGACGCTCTAGTGCCAACGTATGAAGCTCTAGTACCAAAGTTTGAAGCTCTAGTGTCTAATTGTTTAACTCTAGTGCAAAATTGTGATGCTGTAGTGCCAGAGTGTGACGCTCTAATGCCAACGTGTGATGCTCTAGTGCCAAAGTGTGAAGCTCTAGTTTTAAAGTGTGACGCTCTAGTGCCAATGTGTGACGCTGTAGTGCCAAAGTCTGACCCTCTAGTACCAAAGTGTGATGCTCTAGTGCCAAAGTGTGACGCTCTAGTTCCAAAGTATAACGCTCTCGTGCCAAAGTGTGATGCTCTAGTGCCAAAGCATGACGCTCTAGTGCCAAAGTGTGACGCTCTAGTGCCAAAGTGTGACGCACTCGTACCAAGGTGTGACGCTCTAATGCCAAATTGTGATACTCTAGTACCCAAGTGTGACGTTCTAGTGCCAAAGTGTGATGTTCTAGTGCCAAAGTGTGATACTATAGTACCGAAGTGTGATGCTTTAGTGCCAAAGTGTGAAGCTATATTGCCAAAGGGTGACTCTCTAGTGCCAAAGTGTGACGCTCTAGTGCCAAAGTGTGACGCTCTAGTGCCAAAGTGTGACGCTGTAGTGCCAAAGTGTGACAATCTAGTGCCACAGTGTGACACTCTAGTGCCAAAGTGTGAAGCTCTAGTTCCAAAGTGTGACGCTTTAGTGCCAAAATGTGAAGTTATTGTGCCAAAATGTGAATGTCTAGTGCCAAAGTGTGACGCTATGGTACCATAGTGTGACGCTCTAGTGCCAACGTGTGACGCTCTAGTGCCAAAGGGTGACGCTCTATTGCCAAAGTGTGACGCTCTAGTGCTAAGTTCTGGAGCTTTAGTGCCAAAGTGTCACACTCTAGTGATAAAATGTAATGCTCTAGTGCCAAAGTGTGACGCTCTCGTGCCAAAATGTGACACTCTAGTGCCAAAGTGTGACGCTCTCGTGCCAAAGTGTGACACTCAAGTGCCAAAGTGTGACGCTCTCGTGCCAAAGTGTGACACTCAAGTGCCAAAGTGTGACGCTCTCGTGCCAAAGTGTGACACTCAAGTGCCAAAGTGTGACGCTCTCGTGCCAAAGTGTGACACTCAAGTGCCAAAGTGTGACGCTCTCGTGCCAAAGTGTGACACTCAAGTGCCAAAGTGTGACGCTCTCGTGCCAAAGTGTGACACTCAAGTGCCAAAGTGTGACGCTCTCGTGCCAAAGTGTGACACTCAAGTGCCAAAGTGTGACGCTCTCGTGCCAAAGTGTGACACTCAAGTGCCAAAGTGTGACGCTCTCGTGCCAAAGTGTGACACTCAAGTGCCAAAGTGTGACGCTCTCGTGCCAAAGTGTGACACTCAAGTGCCAAAGTGTGACGCTCTCGTGCCAAAGTGTGACACTCAAGTGCCAAAGTGTGACGCTCTCGTGCCAAAGTGTGACACTCAAGTGCCAAAGTGTGACGCTCTCGTGCCAAAGTGTGACACTCAAGTGCCAAAGTGTGACGCTCTCGTGCCAAAGTGTGACACTCAAGTGCCAAAGTGTGACGCTCTCGTGCCAAAGTGTGACACTCAAGTGCCAAAGTGTGACGCTCTCGTGCCAAAGTGTGACACTCAAGTGCCAAAGTGTGACGCTCTCGTGCCAAAGTGTGACACTCAAGTGCCAAAGTGTGACGCTCTCGTGCCAAAGTGTGACACTCAAGTGCCAAAGTGTGACGCTCTCGTGCCAAAGTGTGACACTCAAGTGCCAAAGTGTGACGCTCTCGTGCCAAAGTGTGACACTCAAGTGCCAAAGTGTGACGCTCTCGTGCCAAAGTGTGACACTCAAGTGCCAAAGTGTGACGCTCTCGTGCCAAAGTGTGACACTCAAGTGCCAAAGTGTGACGCTCTCGTGCCAAAGTGTGACACTCAAGTGCCAAAGTGTGACGCTCTCGTGCCAAAGTGTGACACTCAAGTGCCAAAGTGTGACGCTCTCGTGCCAAAGTGTGACACTCAAGTGCCAAAGTGTGACGCTCTCGTGCCAAAGTGTGACACTCAAGTGCCAAAGTGTGACGCTCTCGTGCCAAAGTGTGACACTCAAGTGCCAAAGTGTGACGCTCTCGTGCCAAAGTGTGACACTCAAGTGCCAAAGTGTGACGCTCTCGTGCCAAAGTGTGACACTCAAGTGCCAAAGTGTGACGCTCTCGTGCCAAAGTGTGACACTCAAGTGCCAAAGTGTGACGCTCTCGTGCCAAAGTGTGACACTCAAGTGCCAAAGTGTGACGCTCTCGTGCCAAAGTGTGACACTCAAGTGCCAAAGTGTGACGCTCTCGTGCCAAAGTGTGACACTCAAGTGCCAAAGTGTGACGCTCTCGTGCCAAAGTGTGACACTCAAGTGCCAAAGTGTGACGCTCTCGTGCCAAAGTGTGACACTCAAGTGCCAAAGTGTGACGCTCTCGTGCCAAAGTGTGACACTCAAGTGCCAAAGTGTGACGCTCTCGTGCCAAAGTGTGACACTCAAGTGCCAAAGTGTGACGCTCTCGTGCCAAAGTGTGACACTCAAGTGCCAAAGTGTGACGCTCTCGTGCCAAAGTGTGACACTCAAGTGCCAAAGTGTGACGCTCTCGTGCCAAAGTGTGACACTCAAGTGCCAAAGTGTGACGCTCTCGTGCCAAAATGTGACGCTCTAGTGCCAAAGCGTGAAGCTCTAGTACCAAAGTTGGGAGCTCTAGTGTCAAATTGTGAAGCTCTAGTGCCAAAGTGTGACGCTATCGTGCCAAAGTGTGACACTCAAGTGCCAAAGTGTGAAGCTCTAGTGCCAAAGTGTGACGCTCTAGTGCCAAAGTGTGACGATCTAGTGCCAAAGAGTGACGCTCTAGTGCCAAAGTGTGATGCTCTAGTGCCAAAGTGTGATGATATAGTGCCAAAGTGTGACGCTGTAGTGCCAAGGTGTGACGCTCTAGTGCCACGGTGTGATGCTATAGTGCCAAAGTATGAAGCTCTAGTGCCGAAGTGTGACGGTCTAGTACCAAAGTTGTCACAAGAATGCAGACGCGAGAACAGTAGTAGCAGAAGTAGGCAGAAGCGTCAGGACATGCAAACGTAAGTCACCAAAGTGACGTAGGCAAGAGCGGTCCGAGGAGTTCGTCGCGGAAGCTGGTAGAGGCTGAGACGCAAGATATCTCAGGTAGACAGGTTGGTATGAGAGAGAGTGCAGGCGAGATAAGTGATGGTTGGCGGAGCATGAGAGCTGAGCAAAGGAGCGAGGTTGATGGAGCGAAGCGTTGAGAGGGGCTGGCGAAGACAAAGAATGCAAGGAACGAGCAGATCGAAGACACGGCGGCGAAGCCATGGAACCAAAAGGGAACAGAATGAGTAGAACTGTTCTGGTTAACGCGAGGGAATGAACATCCTTGGTATTAAAAGGACAGAACAGAGCACATGAGCAACGGTTTCTTTCCGCTAGCCGGACGCGGGTTACAGGTGTCACTTTATTAGGGGATGACTTATCACATCGAGCTCAACGGTCAGTCTGGCCGAGAGCCATTAGGTCAAGGTGGTTCGGTTTTGGACCTGAACCGTTATTGAGAGGTCGGATATTCTCCGAGAGACTTGGCTTGTCAGATTCTGACTTCCAACACCCCCTGTGAATCTGACAATGTTTGAAGGAGCGCGACCTCGTGTTAGTAGTAGTATATGTCCTCCCACATGGGTGAACGTTCTACTCCACAATGTAGCAGAAGGTTGTCCCACATTTCCCCGAGGTCAGAAGGAAAGTCATCTACCAGCTGATGAAGTTTTCGTTCAAGGACTCGTTTGAGTTCCTCCCTTACTTCCTGGTTAACCCGCTCACGGTATAGATGGAGGGTTTGATCAGAAACCGCTGGCCCAAGTAGGTCAGATTTCAAAGTAGGGCATCAGTGATTCCGTAGCCATGTAGGAGCTTGGGTTACAAGGCCTTGTACACCTCGTTTGCCCAGGCTTGTGCTGTAGAGGGGCAAGAGGTGGTACGCAGAACGCGCACTCTTCCAGTGATGTATGGAAAACTGTTATTGTTCTGGCACGTGGTTGCAACCCACTGTTTCCTCCAAGCTTGCTGCAGGATGCGATGCCACAGTTCAGGGATGGAGTTGGCCTTCAATTGGTGATGACGGTAGGAGGGATGGAGCAGCTCCCGAAGCAGACGGTAGATGTTGAAGAAGGTGTCGTCATAGTCTGCGATGGGGTGATATGGCGAGCGAAGGTGTTCGTATTGTACGGTGAGGAGCTACGCCATATTGTATTGGTTGATGGGTGTTCCTCTTGCTCGAGTAAGCACTTGGTTTTCCCAATCAACAACATTGCTTCCATCCTCTTCGAGTATGGCACATGTCTCCCAGGAGAGAGCCATGTGACAGAAAAAGGGGGAGGGGATGACACTATCACTGTGTGTCAACCTGAGGAGAGGCCCTTCTACAGCTGATCTGTTGTATCCTCGTAGTGAGATGGAGATGAGCAAGAAGGGCAGGACTGGGTGAGGGAGAGAAATGAGACAGCTGTAGAAGGGAGAAGGCGGAGACAGTGGTCGATGTGCAGGACGTCACACAACGGGCGATGCGACCGGGCGGCTCTTTGTGCCGGGTAGAGAATGAAGTGGAGGATAGTACGAATGGCACAGAAACGACTGGTGATGGAGTGGACGCAGGGGTGAAGCCTCGTGCGTGGCGGATGTTTTCGGCGTGGGCGCAGGTCGTCGCCGAACGAGCGATGCGACCGGGCGGATCCTTGTGCCGAGCAGAGCGGAAGCGGATGATGACGGAGAAGCGATGGATGATGGAGTGGGCGCAGGGGCAAAACCACGTGCGCGAGTTAAAATAGGGAGTAAGATGCGGCAAGGGGAAGGCAGGTGCCGACGCGCTACGAGAAATCTGCTACTGGCGTGGGTGCAGGCTACTGCGGAAATGGACAGCTAGCACGTGCAGATCCTTGTGTTGCTCACAGATGCTGATGATTGCTGAAGCAGAAGCTGATGACGATAGTGGAGTGGGCGCAGGGGCGAGCCGCGTGCGCTGAAGGAAGTTTCGGCGTGGGCGCAGGTCGTCCCAAAAAGGCGATGCGACCGGGCGGATCCTTGTGCCGAGCTGAAAGCGATGTGGAGGAGGAGGAAACGATCGATTGATGAGTGGGCGCAGGGGCGGAACCACGTGCGCGAAGAGATGATGCTGATGAGGATGATGGATGCGAAGGCGGCGCGGAGGATGCTGACGACGAGGAAAGACGAGGCGAGGTAGGAGCAAGCAGCTGATGGAGCTGAGGAGACTGGAGCAATGAGGAGGAGGAGGGCCTGCTGGCAGCAGATGAGGATGATGCGAGAAGTGAAGGCAGAAGACTGATAATGACGCTGAAGAGGAGAGGTAAGGAGTAATGCAGGCGAAAGGAGATGAAATGAGTCGCGATGCGGTAGGGAGATGGAGCGACACAACCACTTCTTCTTGCGTTCAGGAGAGTGACGGCTTGTTCCCTAGTTGGCTCGGAAATGGGAGCAGGAAGACTGGTGGTGTCCGATATTCTGTCAGCTGGAAGAGGTTGGTTGCGACAGAGGGAGTCAGGCAGCGGGCAGGTCCACTGGACCCCTGATGTCAGGAGAGTGATGGCTTGTTCCCCAGTTGGCTTGGAACTGGGAGCAAGAAGACTGGTGGTGTCCGATATCCTGACGGTGGAAGTTTTGGCTTCAGCTGTTTGACGAGGCGAGAAGGTGATGCGAGAAGGCGGCTCAAGATGATGGACGTGGGCAAGCTGAGGATGACGGTGAGGAAGGAGCAGATGAAGCTGATGATGCAGGATGACAGAGGAGGAGGTGCTTGCGGAGGCAGATGTGATGAGAGGCAGCGGATGGCAGTCAGCAGGAAGCTTCTTGGTAGTTGACGGTAGACGGCGGCTCGAGCTTTGCTTGCGGCTGATGTGGGAGACAAGTCACCGGTTGTTGGCCACGGGCGCGGACATGGGCGCAGGGCTTTCTTGGGATGACAAGGCGTTTCCTCAGTGCGGAGAACTCATCAGGCAGCGCTGCTGATGTCAGCTGCTGGCAAAGCGGCGAGGCGCATGACAACGGTAGCGGCGGCAGGGGATAGCAGGAGAAAGCGATGGAGGGAAGATGGTGGCAGAGCGACGATGTAGTTACGGGGCACCAGGTGATGTTGCCTGATGCTCTGATACCATGTCACAATAATGTAGACGCAAGAACAGTAGTAGCAGAAGCAAGCAGAAGCGTCGGGACATGCAAGCGTAAGTCACCAGAGTGACGTAGGCGAGAGGGGTCCGAGGAGTTAGCCGCGGAAGCTGGTAGAGGCTGAGACGTGAGATATCGAAGGGAGACATGTTGGTGTGAGAGAGAGTGTAGGCGAGATAAGTGATGGTTGGCGGAGTATGAGAGCTGAGCAAAGGAGCGAGAGTGACGGAGGGAAGCGTTGAGAGGGGCTGGCGAAGACAAAGAATGCAAGTAGCGAGCAGAGCGAAGACAGGGCAGCGAAGCCGTGGAACCAAAAGGGAACACAATGAGTAGAACTGTTCTGGTTAACTTGAGTGAATGAACATCCTTGGCATTAAAAGGACCCATGTTGCCCTGCCCACCTCAAACCGCGGCACATCGATGTGCACCACGGCACATCGGTGTGGTCCACATGGACATTGGCCACCTCGGCCCAGCGGAAGGGGGGGGGCAGGGATAGGCAAAATCGTACTTTAACTACAGTTGTGGGTTTTAACATTCTACTGAAACATAAGGGCTTTTTCACAGTTGTAGTTTTCCATGTTATACTATGACAATATGTGCATACATTAGTGAACTAAGAAAGGGCTCATTTCAGTTCATTCTCACTATGAAGAGGTGGAAATCTAGGATCAATGCACATCTACATGCTGAACAGGTCCAGAAGAGGATAGACAACATCATTTGTGGATTTCAAATGTCATATTGCAGCAGAAATTGTTCATTGACATTATCACAGAAAAGGCTGCTTTTGCCACAAACCTTACCCCTTCCCTCAAGGCCTAATGCCCCACATTCCCCTACTGCTATGCTATCCCACTAACGCCCACCATTCCTCAGCCTCTTCCCTGCCTTCTTGCTACTCTCAGCCACACCAACAACTTTGGTAGTGGGAGCAGCTGCCTTCTTCTTTGCCTTGATGGACTGAGCAACAACCGATTTTGCACGAGCTGCAGATCCAGCACTTGCAACATCCCCTGCAACAATGCCAATGGCAGAGCCACCACCTGCCATACTGCGCAATGCAGGCCTAGGCTTGCTTGAATTGGCGGTTACACCTGAAGTTCCGGCACCAGAAGAAGTGCCTGTACCATCTCCACCTGCATCTACATCAGCACCATCAGCATGTGCAGTCCCAACACCTCCATGAGTGCCAGTACCATCCCCAAAAGTGCCCTCCCCTGCACCACCTTCCTCCTCACCCTCCCCACCTTCCTCTTCAGCACCATCTCCAACACCACCTTCCTCCTCCAGTCCTTCTCCCACTCCTGAATCTGCCACGTCCTTGTCCCTTTCATGGGGATTATCGCCAGATGCCACGTCCTCCACGTCAGCCCTTGTGCGAATGGCCCTGGCAAAGGACGCAGACTCATCTGCTACTGCACGCTTACCCTTTTACTGCTGCTGTTGCTGCTGCTTCTCCCCTTCCTTCTCCCCCTCCTCCTCATCCTCACCATCCACAAACACCTCCTCCTCCTCCTCCATCTCATCGCTCTCCTCCTCTCCCTCTGCAGCCTCCTCCTTCTCCTCCTAAACAATTTCCACCAGCTCCCCGTCCCCCTCTGAGTCTGAATCGTCCTTGGCCATCCAGTCAGTCTTGCAGCGGCGGACACGGGCCTTGTACAGGTAGCGGAGGCGCACGTTGCACCAGAACAGCATCTCCGGAGTCCAAACGCTCAGCCTGTTACGCCGAGCTATGTGAATCAGCTCGTGTGTAGAAAAGGCGCGCTCACAGTCGGAGGAGGCGCACGGCTGTGACAAAAGCTTGATGGCCAGCTCGCGCAAGGTGGGCAGATGAGCAAGGTAGAGCGAAACCCACTCATATGTTGGCAGTGTGCCAGCCACTACCCTCCCCACAGCCACGCGTGCCTTGTCACTAGGCATTTTGTTCTCAGTGGAATGACGTCCACGGTGACACGCCCGAGCTGGAAAGCCTCCAGTTCAGCCTGCAGAGCTGCTTGCTTGGCATCGGGCACCAGGCAGTCAATGGCGGCAGCCCACGCCTGCACCATGCTCACATCACCCCCCAGATCATTCCCATAATGCGTGGGATACACACGGCGTGCCGCAGCATACAGAGGACAACTCATGTCATTGGTCCAGCAGCTTTTCAGCCGCTCCATGGCATGCTTGACATGACCCGCAGCAACTTTAGCAGGCTTCTTTCCCTGCGGCTTCCCTAATGCCTTCAGCTCAGTCGTGTAGTCGAGCAATGCCTCATAGATTTCCCCCGCCTGCCCACCCGGCTTGTCAGCAATGCGCAGAACAGTCACAAAGGGGTCAACAGGTCACGAAGCTGACGCACTTGAAGCCAAAACACACGCCGAAGGATAATGCTACGCACAACTTTCTTCCTCTCACGGAACAGGCCGTCCCTCTGCTTTCCCATGTCCTTCCATGCAGCATGATTGACCAACTTGAGGAGGAATGGCCTCATGTCAACGAGATGTTGCAGCATTGTGTGTCCTAACGCAAAACGATTATCACAATGTGGCAGAAGGACACGACTTCCACTCGGCTGCTTCAGCCACGTACAAGGA
The DNA here is from genome assembly GCA_023375785.1 of Penium margaritaceum. Classification (NCBI taxonomy): domain Eukaryota; kingdom Viridiplantae; phylum Streptophyta; class Zygnematophyceae; order Desmidiales; family Peniaceae; genus Penium; species Penium margaritaceum. Next base: position 52,183 of record SZWC01001242.1, on the reverse strand, counting down.
AAAAGGCAACAACTTTCTCAACCCTTGACACCACGGAGGCACCCCACTCAGTTTTGCACACGTCCTTCATGCAGAGGTCTATGTTGTGCGTACAACAACCCTGCCACAAGACTTGCGGGTACTTCCCTTTGAGGTCCTGAAATGCCCTCTTGTTGACGGCTGCATTGTCGCACACGACGCTCACCACGTGCCGCTCCCCACCCTCGTTGATGGCATCCTCTATCATCATGGCGACGTGGGAGGAGTTCCGGACGCTGCCGCTTGCATCACGAGAGAAGATATGGCAAGCTCCCTTCGCGGTCACGGCCATTGCATTGTAGATTGGCCGCTGCTGCTGGTCGCACCACTCGTCCATGGCCACGGTTGCACCATAAATCACCCACCCTTGCTTCAGCGGCGCGTCCTCTGCTTCAAGGCGCTAATAAATCTTGGGCAGAATGTTGTCCATCACTGTCGAGCGGCTAGGGAGGCGGAAGGAGGCGTTGCTTGCGCAAGCCTTGTTGATGACCTTGTTCTACAACGCCTCGCGCGTGAAGGAAATGGGCAATGCGGAGCACGCCATGATCTTGACGATGGCGACCTGTAGATGTGCATTTGCGGCGTTGTCGCAGTGCGGCCGAACGCTGGTTTGGATCATGCCAGCCATCCTATTCACGTCCACCAGCCGCACACGGTGCTGCTGCTGCATCTGTGGTTGCAACTGCTACTACTGCTGCTGTCGCTGGTCACGCAGGTCTTGGGCTCGCCAAAGCCCATCTTCCTGCTGCTGCGACGGATCCCCGCTGCCACCACCGTCGACACCAGAGGGCCCTCCGAGGCCGTACAAGTCGTCATCGCTGTCGACTGGTTCCCCGACTCTCTCCAGCGCCTCCGCACGCTGACGTGACTCAAAAAGCTGGTGCCATGACACCGGCTTTGACGTTGTGCCCCAGGAATCGCCCAGTCCGTTGAATAGACGCACGTCCACTGGCTTCTAATCGTTTGGAGGACGTGGAAACCGAGGCACGCCAAGGGCGTCAGCGCCAAGAGGTGGCAAGTGCTCGCATGTCCCGACGTTGCCGTTGTTCTCGCCAAAATGGCCCCTAATCCTGTCACACGTGCCACTGAGGATGATGCCGCAGGACCCGCAGAAAAAGCCCGGCTTCTTTGACGGCGTCGGGACGGGGCGGCAATGGTGGGACAAGGCCAGGGTGAGCATATCACCATGGAGCCGGCCGGAAGGAGGGGGGTTGAACTCCGGGTTCAAAAAGCGCAAAGACGTCGCAGCGGACGTTGATGATAGGAGCGTGGAAGAGCTCCGTCCAGATGACGACATGGTGGTCATGGCTCTCCTGGGAGCCATGGTGGAGCGGGAGAGGATACCTAGGAGGCGCACGCCTCCTGGCCGTAGCCTAAGTGTCAAACAACAGCAGACAAGAAAGGGGCGAGAAGTAACAGGGCAGGGTCAAGCGAGGCTCGACACGAGACAACTCGTCGAGCCCTCTCGCGTCGGTGCCGGCTCAGTAGAGGCTGTCACAAACATGGGGGGGGGGAATCAGAAACCTAGAGGCCAGGTTGGTGAAGATTTACCAACCATTCACCTTTCAAACGGGCATTTAAAAAACAGTGTTTGAACAATTAAGCAAAATAAAGCCAGATATCATCCACAGTGCCATATGGCAACCTCGGTGTGCCTTCATGCTGACCTGCCTTCCAGCGCATCAGAACAAAGCTTGCCTTGTTGGTGGATGCATCCCTGCATGAACCAACGAGGTTCTTTGATTGGCTCATGCAGGGTTCCTTAGCATGATGAAGCCCCATTGTCCTCTCATCACATATTGCGGCTACATACGGCGTACCGATCTCTATGGAGGTGCACGCAAGTCTTGAACCGGATTCCGTACTTTTTCCCCCCTCCCCCCCCCCTCCCCTAGAGCGCCGGCCTCGATTCGGACAGTCCATGTCCAGGTTTGCTGAAAAATGACCGAAACGCCACATCGGTGCCACATCGCGGTGGACCACGGTGCCGTGGCCGCGGTGGTCCGACCACATCGGAACCCCGAGACAACATGGAAAAGGACAGAACTGAGCACATAAGCAACTGCTTCTTTCCGCTAGCCGGACGCAGGTGACAGATGTCACTTTATTAGGGGATGACTTAACACATCGAGCTCAACGGTCAGTCCGACCGAGAGCCGTTAGGTCAAGGTGGTTCGGTCTTGGACCTGAACCGTTATTGAGAGCTCGGATATTCTCCGAGAGACTTGGCTTGTCAGATTCTGACTTCCAACAAAAGTGTGACGCTATAGTGCCAAAGTGTGAAGCACTAGTGCCAACGTGTGACGCTCTAGTGCCAAAGTGTGACGTTTTAGTGCCAAAGTGTGACGCTCTAGTGCCAAAGTGTGACGCTTTAGTGCCAAATTGTGAAGCTCTAGTGCCAAAGTGTGACGCTTTAGTGCCAAAGTGTAAAGTTCTAGTGCCAAGGTGTGAGGCTCTAGTGCTAAAGTGTGATGCTACAGTGCCAAAGTGTGACGCTCTACTGCCAAAGTGTGAGCTCTAGTGCCAAAGTGTGATGCTCTCGTGCCAAAGTTTAGCGCTGTTGTGCCAAATTGTGATGCTCTAGTGCCAAAATTTGACGCTCTAATGCCAAAGTGTGATGCTTTAGTACCCAAGTGTGACACTCTAGTGCCAAATTGTGATGCTCTAGTGCCAAAGTGTGACACTCTATTACCAAAGTGTGACGCTCTAGTTCCAAAGTGTGAAGCTCTAGTGCCAAAGCGTGACACTCTAGTGCCAAAGTGTGAAGCTCGAGTGCCAAAGTGTGGAGCTCTAGTGGCAAAGTGTGAAGCTCTAGTACCAACGTGTGACGCTCTAATGCCAAAATGTGATGCTCTAGTGCCAAAGAATGACGCTCTAGTGCCAAAGTTTGACGCTCCAGTGCCAAAGTGTGAAGCTCTAGTGCAATGTGTGATATTCGAGCACCAAAGTGTGACGCTCTAGTGCCAAAGTGTGATGCTCTAGCGCCAAAGTGTGAAGCTCTAGTGCCAAAGTGTGACACTCTAGTACCAAAGTGTGACGGTCTAGTGCCAAAGTGTGACGCTCTAGTGCCAAAGTGTGATGCTATAGTGCCAACGTGTGATCTCTAGTGCTTAAGTGTGACGCTCTAGTGCCAAAGCGTGACGATGCAGTGCAAATGTGTGAAGCTCTAGTGCCAAAGTGTGACGCTCCAGTACCAAAGTGTGACGCTCTAGTGCCAAAGTTTGAAGCTCTAGTGCCAAAGTGTGACGCTCTAGTGCCAATGTGTGATTATCTAGTGCCAAAGTGTGACGCTCTTGTGCCAAAGTGTGACGTTCTAGTGCCAAAGTATGACTCTCCACTGCCAAAGTGTGAAGCTCTAGTACCAAAGTGCAACGCTTTAGTACCAAAGTGTAAAGTTATTGTGGCAAAGTGTGAAGCTCTAGTGCCGAAGTGTGATTCTCTAGTGCCAAAGTGTGACGCTCTAGTCCCAAAGTTTGACGATATAGTGACAAAGTGTGATGCTCTAGTGCCAAAGTGTGGCACTCTCGTGCCAAAGTATGACGCTGTAGTGCCAAAGTGTGATGCTCTAGTGCCAAAATGTAACGCTCTAGTGCCAAAGTGTGGACCTCTAGTGCTAATGTGTGATGCTCCAGTGCCAATGTGTGATGCTCTAGTGCTGAAGTGTGAAGCTCTAGTGCCTAAGTGTGACGCTCTAGTGGCAACGTGTGAAGCTCTAGTGCCAAAGTGTGACGCTCTAGTGCCAAAGTGTGATTCTCTAGTGCCAAAGTATGAAGCTCTAGTGCCGGATTGTGACGATCTAGTACCAAAGTGTGACGCTCTAGTGCCAAAGTGTGATGCTCTATTGCAAAAGTGTGACGCTCCAGTGCCAAAGTGTGATGCTTTAGTGCCAAAGTGTGACGCTCTAATGCCGAAGTGTGACGCTCTACTGCCAAAGTGTGACGCTCTAGTGCCAAAGTGTGACGCTCTAGTGCCAAAGTGTGACGCTCTAGTGCCAATGTGTGACACTCTAGTGTCAAATTGTGACGCTCTAGTGCCAAAGTGTGACACTCTAGTGCCAAAGTGTGACGCTCTAGTACCAAAGTGTGAAGCTCTAGTGCCAAAGTGTGACGCTCTAATGCCAAAGTGTGATGCTCTAGTGCCAAAGTGTGACGCTATAGTGCCAAAGTGTAACGCTCTCGTACTAAAGTGTGACTCTCTAGTGCCAAAGTGTGAAGATCTAGTACCAAAGTGCGATGCTTTAGAGCCAAAGTGTGAAGTTCTAGTGTCAAAGTGTAAAGCTCTAGTGCCAAAGTTTGATGGTATAGTGCCAAAGAATGACGCTCTAGTGCCAAAGTGTGACGCTCTTGTGCCAAAGTGTGACGCACTAGTGCCGAATGGTGGCACTGTAGTGCCAAAGTGTGACGCTCTAGTGCCAAAATGTGACGCTCTAATGCCACGAGGTGAAGCTCTACTGCCAAAGTGAGATACTCTAGTGCCAAAGTGTGACGCTGTTGTGCCTAAGTGTGATGCTCTAGTGCCAAAGTGTGACGCTGTAGTGCCAAAGTGTGGAGCTCTAGTGGTACATTGTGATGCTCTAGTGCCAAAGTATGATGCTCTAGTGCCAAAGTGTGAAGCTATAGTGCCAACGTGTGAAGCTCTATTGCTAGAATGTGACGCTATAGTGCCAAAATGTGACGCTCTAGTACGAGAGTATGATGCTCTAGTACCAAAGTGTCACCCTCTTATGCCAACAGGTGATGCTCTAGTGCCAACGTGTGCAGCTCTAGTGCCAAAGTGTGACACCTTAGTGCCAAAGTGTGGCGCTCTAGTACCAAAGTGTAATGCTCTAGTGGCAAAGTGTGACACCCTAATGCCAAAGTGTGACGCTCTAGTGTCAAAGTATGACGCTCTAGTGCCAAAGTGTGATGCTCTAGTGCAAAAGTGTGACGCTCTAGTGCCAAAGTGTGACGCTCTAGTGCTAAAGTGTGAAGCTCCAGTACCAAAGTGTGACACTCTAGTGCCAAAGCATGAAGCTCTTGTGCCAAAGTGTGGAGCTCTAGTGCCAAAGTGTGACACTCTAGTGCCAAAGTGTGAAGCTCTAGTGCTAAAGTGTGGAGCTATAGTGCAAAAGTGTGACACTCTAATGCCAAAGTGTGACGCTCCAGTGCCAAAGTGTGAAGCTATAGTGCCAAAGTGTGATGCTCTTGTGCCAAAGTATGACGCTTTAGTGCCAAAGTGTGAAGCTGTAGCGCCGACGTGTGACGCTCTAGTGCCAAAGTATAAGACTCTAGTGCCAAAGTGTGACGCTCTAGAGCCAAAGTGTGAAGCTCTAGTGCCAAAGTGTGACACTCTAGTACCAAAGTGTGACGCTCTAGTGCCAAAGTGTGAAGCTCTAGTGCCAACATGTGACGCTCTAGTGCCAAAGTGTGATGCTCTAGTGCCAAAGTGTGACACTCTAGTGTCACATTGTGATGCTCGTGTGCTAAATTGTGACGCTCTGGTGCCAGATTGCAAAGCTCTAGTACCAAAGTGTGACGCTTTAGTGCCAAAAAGTGAAGTTATAGTGCCAAAATCTGAAGCTCTAGTGCCAACGTTTGATGCTCTAGTGACAAAGTGGGACGCTCTAGTGCCAAAATGTGACGCTCTAGTGCCAAAGTGTGGCACTCTAGTGCCAAAGTGTGACGCTCTAGTGCCAAAGTGTGACGCTATAATGTAAAAGTGTGGAGCTCTAGTGGTAAAGTGTGATGCTGTAGTGCCAAAGTGTGATGCCCTAGTGCCAAAGTGTGAGGCTCTAATGCCAAAGTGTGAAGCTCAAGTGACAAAATGTGAAGCTCTAGTACTAAAGTGTGACGCGCTTGTGCCAAAGTGTGACGCTCTAGTGCCAAAGTGTGATGCTATAGTGCCAAAGTGTGACGCTCTAGTGCCAAAGTGTAAAGCTATAGTACCAAATTCTGACGCTCTAGTGCCAAAGTGGGACGCTCTAGTGCCTTAGTGTGACGCCCTAATGCCAAAGGGTGACGCTCTAGCCTCAAAGTGTGATGCTATAGTGCCAAAGTGTGACGCTCTAGTGCCAAAGTGTGAAGGTCTAGTGCCAAAGTGTGGAGCTATAGTGCAAAAGTGTGACACTCTAGTGCCAAAGTGTGATGCTCTAGTGTCAAAGTGTGAAGCTCTAGTGCCGAAGTGTGACGCTCTAGTGCAAAAGTGTGACGCTCTAGTCCCAAAGTGTGACGCTCTAGGTCCCAAGTGTGACGCTCAGTGCCAAAGTGTAATGCTATAGTGCCAAAGTGTGACACTCTATTGCCAAAGTGTGACGCTCTATTCCCAAAGAATGACGCTCTAGTGCCAAAGTGTGACTATCTAGTGTCAAAGTTTGATGCTCTAGTGCCAAAGTGTGACACTCTAGTGCCAGAGTGTGACGCTCTAGTACCAGAGTGTGATGCTCAAGTGTCAAAGTGTGACGCTCTTGTGCTAAGTGTGATGCTCTAGTGCCAAAGTGTGAAGCTCTAGTGGCAAAGTCTGATGCTTTAGTGCCAAAGTGTGACGCTTTAGTGCCAAATAGTGACACTCTAGTGCCAAAGTGTGACGCTCTAGTGCCAAGTTGAAATTCTCTAGTGCCAAAGTGTGACCTCTATTGCCAACGTGTGACACTCTATTGCAAAAGTGTTACGCTCTAGTTCCAAAGTGTGAATATCTAGTTCCAAAATGTGACGCTCTAGTGCCAATGTGTGATTCTCTAGTGCCAAAGTGTGACGCTCTAGTACCAAAGTGTGACGCTCTAGTGCCAAAGTATGACGCTCTAGTGCCAAAGTGTGACGCTCTAGTGCCAAAGTGTGAAGCTCTAGTGTCCAAGTGTGACGCTCTAGTACCAAAGGGTGATGCTCTAGTGCCAAAGTGTGAACCTCTTGTGCCAAAGTGTGACGCTTTTGTGCCAAAGTGTGACGCTCTAGTGCAAACGTGTGACGCTCTAGTGCCAAAGTGTGATGCTCTAGTGCCAAAGTGTGATGCTCTAGTGCCAAAGTGTGACGCTCTAGTCCCAATGTGTGACACTCTAGTGACAAAGTGTGACGCTCTAGTGCCAAAGTGTGATGCTCTAGTGCCAAAGTGTGACGCTCTAGTGCCATAGTGTGACGTTTTAGTGCCAAAGTGTGTCGCTCTAGTGCCAAATTGTGATGCTATAGTGCCAAATTGTGACACTCTAGTTCCAAAGTACGACGCTCTAGTGCCAAAGTGTGATGCTATAATGCCAAAGTGTGAAGCTCTTGTGCCAAAGTGTGCCTCTCTAGTACCAAAGTGTGACACTCTAGTGCCGAAGTGTGAAGCTCTAGTGCCGAAGTGGGATGCTCTAATGCCAAAGTGTGATGCTCTAGTGCAAAAGTGTGACGCTCTAGTGCCGAAGCGTGACACTCTAGTGCCAAAGTGTGAAGATCTAGTGCCAAAGTGTGAAGCTCTAGTGGAAAATGAGATGCTGTGGTGCCAAATTGTGACGCTCTAGTGCCAAAGTGTGACGCTCTTGTGCCAAAGTGTGAAGCTCTAGTGCCAAAGTGTGACGCTCTAGTGCCAAAGTGTGACGATCTAGTGCCAAAGTGTGAAGTTCTAGTGCCGACGTGTGACGCTCTAGTGCCAAAGTGTGATGCTCTAGTGCCAGAGTGTGACGCTCTAGTTCCAAAGTGTGACGTTCTAGTGCCAAAGTGTAATGCTCTAGTGCCAAAGTGTGACACTCTATTGCCAAACTGTGACGCTCTATTGCGAAAGTGTGACGTTCTAGTGCCAACATGTGAATATCTAGTTCCAAAATGTGACGCTCTAGTGCAAAAGTGTGACGCTCTAGTGCCAAAGTGTGACGCTCTAGTACCAAAGTGTGATGCTATAGTGCCAAAGTGTGATGCTCTAGTGCCAAGGTGTGACGCTCTAGTGCCAAATTGTGACACTCTAGTTCCAAAGTGTGACGCTCTAGTGCCAAATTGCGACGCTCTAGTGCCAAATTGTGACACTCTAGTTTCAAAGTATGACGCTCTAGTGCCAAAGAGCGATGCTATAATGCCAAAGTGTGAAGTCTAGCGTCAAAGTGTGACGTTCTAGTAGCAAAATTGTGACGCTCTAGTGCCAAAGTGTGAAGCTCTAGTGCCAAAGTGTGATGCTCTGATGCCAAAGTTTGATGCTCTAGTGCAAAAGTGTGACGCTCTAGTGCCGAAGTGTGATACTCTAGTGCCAAAGTGTGAAGCTCTAGTACCAAACTGTGAAGCTCTAGTGGAAAAGTGAGATGCTGTAGTGCCAAATTGTGACACTCTTGTGCCAAAGTGTGACGCTCTTGTATCAAAGTGTGATGCTCTAGTGCCAAAGTGTGGTGCTCTAGTGCCAAAGTGTGACGCTCTAGTGCCAAAGTGTGCCGCTCTAATGCCAAGAGGTGATGCTCTAGACCCAAAGTGAGACGCTATAGTGCCAAAGTGTGACGCTCTCGTGCCAACGTGTGATGCTCTAGTGCCAAAGTGTGACGTTCTAGTTCCAAATTGTGAAGCTATAGTGGTGAAGTGTGATGCTCTAGTGCCAAAGTGTGATGCGCTAGTGCCAACGTGTGAAGCTCTAGTGCCAAAGTGTGAAGCTCTACTGCCAAAGTGTGAAGCTCTAGTGCTAAAGTGTAACCCTCTAGTGTCTAAGTATGACACTCTATTGCCAAAGTGTGACGCTCTTTTGCCAAAGACTGATGCTCTAGTGCCAAAGTCTGAAGCTCTAGTGCCAAAGTGTGACGCTCTAGTGCCAAAGTGTGACGCTCTAGTACCAAAGTGTGATGCTCTAATGTAAACGTGTGGAGCTCTAGTGGTAAAGTGTGATGCTGTAGTGCCAAAGTGTGATGCTCTAGTGCCAAAGTGTGAAGCTCTAGTGCAAAAGTGTGATGCTCTAGGGCCAAAGTGTGATGCTCTAGTGCCAACGTGAGTTGCTCTAGTGCCAAAGTGTGACACTTTAGTGCCAAAGTGTGACGCTCTTGTGCCAATGTGCGAAGCTCTAGTGCCAAACTGTGGCGCTCTAGTGCCAGAGAGTGACACTCTAATGCCAAAGTGTGAAGCTCTAGTACCAAATTTGGAAGCTCTATTGTCAAATTGTGAAGCTCTAGTGCCAAAGTGTGACACTGTAGTGCCAAAGTGTGACGCTCTAGTGCCAAAGTGTGAAGCTCTAGTGCCAAAGTGTGAAGCCTTAGTGCCAAAGTGTGACGCTCTAGTGCCAATGTGTGACACTCTAGTGCCAAAGTGTGACGCTGTAGTGCCAAAGTGTGACACTCTAGTGCCAAAGTGTGACTCTTTAGTGTCAAAGAGTGAAGCTCTAGTGCCAAATTGTGACGTTCTGGTGCCACAGTGTGACGCTCTAGTGCCAAAGTGTGACGCTCTAGTGCCAAAGTGTGAAGCTCTAGTGCCAACGTGTGACACTCTGGTTCCAATGTCTGATGCTCTAGTGCCAAAGTGTGATGCTCTGGTGCCAAAGTGTGACGCTATAGTGCCAATGTGTGACGCTCTAGTGCCAAAGTCTGACGCTCTAGTGCCAAAGTGTGAAGGTCTAGGGCCGATGTGTGATGCTCTAGTAGGAAAGTGTGAAACTCGAGTGCCAAAGTGTGACGCTCTAGTACCAAAGTGTGATGCTCTAGTGCCAAAGCGTGAAGCTATTGTGCCAAAGTGTGACGCTCCAGTGCCAAAGTGTGACGCTCTAGTGCCAAAGTGTGACGCTCTAGTGCT
>SZWC01001242.1:0-42387 GCA_023375785.1 Penium margaritaceum | reverse complement strand
CAAAGTGTGAAGCTCTAGTGCCGAAGTGTGACGCTCTAGTGCCAAAGTGTGACACTCTAGTGCCAAAGTGTGACGCTCTAGTGCCAAAGTGTGACGCTCTAGTGTCAAAGTGTGATGCTCTAGTGCCAAAGTGTGACGCTCTAGTGCCAAAGTGTGACGCTCTAGTGCCAAAGTGTAATGCTCTAGTGCCAAAGTGTGACACTCTATTGCCAAAGTGTGACGCTCTATTGCCAAAGTGTGACGCTGTATTGCCAAAGTATGAAGATCTAGTGCCAAAGTGTGACGCTCTAGAGCCAAAGGGTGACGCTCTAGTGCCAAAATGTGACGCTCTAGTACCAAAGTGTGACGCTCTAGTGCCAAAGTGTGATGCCCTAGTGCCAAAGTGTGACGCTCTAGTGCCAAAGTGTGACGCTTTTAGTACCAAATTGTGACGCTCTAGTGCCAACTTGTGACACTCTAGTGCCAAATTGTGATACTCTAGTGCCGAAGTGTGACGCTCTAGTGCCAAAGTGTGACGCTCTAGTGCCAAAGTGTGACGCTGTAGTACCAAAGTGTGATGCTCTAGTGCCAAAATGCGAAGCTCTAGTGCCAAAGTGTGAAGCTCTAGTGCCAAATAGTGACGCTGTAGTGCCAACGTGTGACTCTCTAGTGCCAAAGTGTGACGCTCTAGGGCCACAGTGTGACGCTCTAGTGCCAAAGTGTGACGATCTAGTACCAAAGTATGACGCTCTAGTGCCAAAGTGTGAAGCTCTAGTGCCAAAGTATGAAGTTAAAGTGCCAAAGTGTGAAGCTCCTGTGCCAAAGTGCGACGCTCTAGTAGCAAAGTGTGACGCTCTAGTGACAAAGCGTGATGCTCTAGTGCCAATGTGTGACACTCTAGTGCCAAGGTCTGGAGCTCTAGTGCCAAAATGTCACACTCCAGTGCCAAGTGTGATGCTCTAGTGCCAAAGTGTGATGCGCTAGTGCCAAAGTGTGACGCTCTAGTGCCAAAGTGTGAAGCTCTAGTTCCAAAGTGTGACGCTGTAGTGCCAAAGTGTGACGTTTTAGTACCAATGTGTGAAGCTCTAGTGCAAAATGTGATGCTCTAGTGCCAAAGAGTGAAGTTCTAGTGCCACACTGTGACGCTCTAGTGCCAACGTGAGTCGCTCTACTGCCAAAGTGTGACACTCTAGTGCCAAAGCGTCATGCTCTAGTGCCAAAGTGTGAAGGTCTAGTGCCAAACTGTGACGCTCTAGTGCCAGCGTGTGACGCTCTAGTGCCAAAGTGTGAAGCTCAAGTACCAAATTTGGAAGCTCTAGTGTCAAGTTGTGAAGCTCTATTGCCAAAGTGTGACACTATAGAACCAAAGTGTGACGCTCTAGTGCCGAAGTGTGACGCTTTAGTGCCAAAGTGTGAAGCTCTAGTGCCAAAGTGTGAGGCTCTATTGCCAAGGTGTGACACTCTAGTGCCAAAGTGTGACGCTACCAAAGTCTGACACTCTAGTGCCAAAGTGTGACGCTTTAGTGCCAAAGTGTGAAGCTCTAGTGCCAAATTGTGACGTTCTGGTGCCACACTGTGACGCTCTAGTGCCAAAGAGTGATGCTCTAGTGCCAAAGTGTGATGCTCTAGTGCCGATGTGTGACGCTCTAGTGCCAAAGTGTGACGCTCTAGTGCCAAAGTGTGAAGCAATAGTACCAAAGTGTGACGCTCTAGTGCCAAAGCATGAAGCTCTTGTGCCAAAGTGTGAAGCTCTAGTGCCAAAGTGTGACGCTCTAGTGCCAAAGTGTGATGCTCTAGTGCCACAGTGTGACGCTCTAGTGCCAAAGTGTGATGCTCTAGTGCCGATGTGTGACGCTCTAGTGCCAAAGTGTGACGCTCTAGTGCCAAAGTGTGAAGCAATAGTACCAAAGTGTGACGCTCTAGTGCCAAAGCATGAAGCTCTTGTGCCAAAGTGTGGAGCTCTAGTGCCAAAGTGTGACGCTGTAGTGCCAAAGTGTGAAGCTATAGTGCCAAAATGTGATGCTCTTGTGCCAAAGTGTGACGCTCTAGTGCCAAAGTGTGAAGCTGTAGCACCAAATTGTGACGCTCTAGTGCCAAAGTATAACGCTCTAGTGCCAAAGGTTGACGCTCTAGAGCCAAATTGTGAAGCTCTAGTGCCAAAGTGTGACGCTCTAGTACCAAAGTGTGACGATCTAGTGCCAAAGTGTGAAGCTCTAGTGCCAACTTGTGACGCTCTAGTGCCAAAGTGTGATGCTCTAGTGCCAAAGTGTGACGTACAAGTGTCACATTGTGATGCTCGTGTGCTAAAGTGCGACGCTCTGGTGCCAGATTGCGAAGCTCTAGTACCAAAGTGTGACGTTTTAGTAACAAAGTGTGAAGTTATAGTGCCAAAACATGAAGCTCTAGTGCCAACGTTTGACGCTCTAGTGCCAAAGTGTGACGCTCTAGTGCCAAAGTGTGTCGCTCTAGTGCCAAAGTATGGCACTCTAGTGCCAAAGTGTGATGCTCTATTGCCAAAGTGTGACGCTATAATGTAAAAGTGTGGAGCTCTAGTGGTAAAGTGTGATGCTGTAGTGCCAAAGTGTGATGCCCTAGTGCCAAAGTGTGAAACTCTAGTGCCGAAGTGTGAAGCTCAAGTGACAAAGTGTGAAGCTCTAGTACTAAAGTGTGACGCGCTAGTGCCAAAGTGTGACGCTCTAGTGCCAAATTGTGATGCTATAGTGCCAAAGTGTGACGCTCTAGGGACAAAGTGTGAAGCTATAGTACCAAAGTGTGATGCTTTAGTGCCAAAGTGGGACGCTCTAGTGCCATAGTGTGACGCCCTAATGCCAAAGGGTGACGCTCTAGTGTCAAAGTGTGACGCTATAGTGCCAAAGTGTGACGCTCTAGTGCCAAAGTGTGAAGCTCTAGTGCCAAAGTGTGGAGCTATAGTGCAAAAGTGTGACACTCTAGTGCCAAAGTGTGACGCTCTAGTGCCAAAGTGTGAAGCTCTAGTGCCGAAGTGTGTCGCTCTAGTGCCAAAGTGTGACGCTCTAGTCCCAAAGTGTGACGCTCTAGTTCCCAAGTGTGACGCTCAGTGCCAAAATGTAATGCTCTAGTGCCAAAGTGTGACACTCTATTGCCAAAGTGTGACGCTCTATTGCCAAAGTATGACGCTCTAGTGCCAAAGTGTGAATATCTAGTGTCAAAGTGTTATGCTCTAGTGCCAAAGTGTGACACTCCAGTGCCAAAGTGTGACGCTCTAGTACCAGAGTATGACACTCCAGTGCCAAAGTGTGACGCTCTAGTGCTAAGTGTGATGCTCTACTGCCAAAGTGTGAAGCTCTAGTGCCAAAGTCTGACGCTTTAGTGCCAAGGTGTGACGCTTAAGTGCCAAAGTGTAACACTCTAGTGCCAAAGTGTGACGCTCTTGTGCCAAAGTCTAATTGCCTAGTGCCAAAGTGTGACACTCTATCGCCAAAGTGTGACGCTCTATTGCAAAAGTGTGACGCTCTAGTGCCAAAGTATGAATATCTAGTTCCAAAATGTGACGCTCTAGTGCCAATGTGTTATGCTCTAGTGCCAAAGTGTGAGGCTCTAGTACCAAAGTGTGACACTCTAGTGCCAAACTATGACGCTCTAGTGCCAAAGTGTGACGCTCTAGTGCCAAAGTGTGAAGCTCTAGTGTCGAAGTGTGACGCTCTAGTACCAAAGGGTGATGCTCTAGTGCCCAAGTGTGACCCTCTTGTGCCAAAGTGTGACGCTTTAGTGCCAAAGTGTGACGCTCTAGTGCAAAAGTGTGACGCCCTAGTGCCAAAGTGTGATGCTCTAGTGCCAAAGTGTGATGCTCTAGTGCCAAAATATGACGCTCTAGTCGCAACGTGTGACACTCTAGTGACAAAGTGTGACGCTCTAGTGCCAAAGTGTGATGCTCTAGTGCAAAAGTGTGACACTCTTGTGCCATAGTGTGACGCTTTAGTGCCAAAGTGTGACGCTCTAGTGCCAACTTGTGACGCTCTAGTGCCAAATTGTGACACTCTAGTTTCAAAGTATGACGCTCTAGTGCCAAAGTGTGATGCTATAATGCCAAAGTGTGAAGCTCTATTGCCAAAGTGTGACGCTCTAGTACCAAAGTGTGACGCTCTAGTGCCAAAGTGTGAAGCTCTAGTGCCAAAGTGTGATGCTCTAATGCCAAAGTGTGATGCTCTAGTGCAAAAGTGTGATGCTCTAGTGCCGAAGTGTGACACTCTAGTGCCAAAGTGTGAATCTCTAGTGCCAAAGTGTGAAGCTCTAGTGGAAAATGGGATGCTGTAGTGCCAAATTGTGACGCTCTAGTGCCAAAGTGTGACGCTCTTGTGCCAAAGTGTGACGCTCTAGTGCCAAAGTGTGGTGCTCTAGTGCCAAAATGTGACGCTCTAAAGCCAAAGTTTGCCGCTCTAATGCCAAGAGGTGACGCTCTAGAACCAAAGCATGACGCTATAGTGCCAAAGTGTGACGCTCTAGTGCCAACGTGTGATGCTCTAGTGCCAAAATGAGATGTTCTAGTGCCAAATTGTGGAGCTATAGTGGTGAAGTAAGAGACTATAGTGCCAAAGTGTGATGCGCTAGTGCCAACGTGTGGAGCTCTAGTGCTAAAGTGTGAAGCTCTACTGCCAAAGTGTGAAGCTCTAGTGCTAAAATGTAACACTCTAGTGTCAACGTATGACACTCTATTGCCAAAGTGTGACGCTCTATTGCCAAAGAGTGACACTCTAGTGCCAAAGTCTGAAGCTCTAGTGCCAAAGTGTGACACTCTAGTGCCAAATTGTGACGCTCTAGTGCCAAAGTGTGACGCTCTAATATAAAAGTGTGGAGCTCTAGTGGTAAAGTGTGATGCTGTAGTGCCAAAGTGTGATGCTCTAGTGCCAAAATGTGAAGCTCTAGTGCAAAAGCGTGACGCTCTAGTGCCAAAGTGTGACACTCTAGTGCCAAAGTGTGATGCTATAGTGCCAAAGTGTGACGCTCTAGTGCCAAAGTGTGTTGCTCTAGTGCTAAAGTTCGACGCTCTTGTGCCAAAGTGTGACACTCCAGTGCCAACGTGTGACGCTCTAGTGCCAAAGTGTGACACTCTAGTGCTAAAGTGTGAAACTGTAGTACCAAAGTGTGACGCTCTAGTGCCAAAGTGTGGCGCTCTACTGCCAAAGTGTGACGCTCTAGTACCAAAGTGTGACGCCCTAATGCCAAAGGGTGACACTCTAGTGTCAAAATGTGACGCTCTAGTGCCAAAGTGTAACGCTCTAGTGCCAAAGTATGAAGCTCTAGTGCCAAAGTGTGGAGTTCTATTGCAAAGGTGTGACGTTCTAGTGCCAAAGTGTGACGCTCTAGTGCCGAAGTGTGAAGCTCTAGTGCCAAAGTGTGACGCTCTAGTGCCAAAGTGTGACGATCTAGTGCCAAAGTGTGAAGGTCTAGTGCCGAAGTGTGACGCTCTAGTGCGAAAGTGTGACGCTCTAGTGCCAAAGTGTGACGCTATGGTGCCAAAGTGTGACATTCTAGTGCCAAAGTGTAATGCTCTAGTGCCAAAGTGTGACACTCTATTGCCTAGGTGTGACGCTCTATTGCGAAAATGTGACGTTCTAGTGCCAACGTGTGAATATCTAGTGCCAAAATGTGACGCTCTAGTGCCAAAGTGTGACGCTCTAGTGCCAAAGTGTGACGCTCTAGTACGAAAGTGTGACGCTACCAAAGTGTGACACTCTAGTGCCAAAGTGTGACGCTTTAGTGCCAAAGTGTGAAGCTCTAGTGCCAAATTGTGACGTTCTGGTGCCACAATGTGACGCTCTAGTGCCAAATAGTGACGCTCTAGTGTTAAAGTGTGAAGCTCTAGTGCCAAAGTGTGACACTCTGGTGCCAATGTCTGACACTCTAGTGCCAAAGTGTGACGCTCTAGTGCCAAAGTGTGACGCTCTAGTGCCAACGTGTGACACTCTAGTGCCAAAGTGTGACGCTCTAGTGCCAAAGTGTGACGTTATAGTGCCAAAGTGTGATGCTCTAGTGTCAAAGTGTGAAGCTCTAGTGCCAAAGTGTGACGCTCTAGTACCAAAGTGTGATGCTATAGAGCCAAAGTGTGAAGCTCTTGTGCCAAAGTGTGACGCTCCAGTGCCAAAGTGTGACGCTCTAGTGCCACACTGTGACGCTCTAGTGCCAGAGTGTCACAGATTAGCGCCAAAGTGTGACGCTCTAGTGCCAGAGTGTGGAGCTCTAGTGCCAAAGTATGATGCTCTAGTGCATAAATGTGACGCTCTAGTGCCAAAGTTTGACGCTCTAGTGCCAAAGTCTGGAGCTCTAGTGCCAAAGTGTGACACTCTACTGCGAAAGTGTGATGCTCTAGTACCAAAGTGTGATGCTCTAGTGCCACATTGTGAAGCTCTAGTGCCAAAGTATCACGCTCTAGTGCCTCAATATGACGCTTTCGTGCCAAAGAATGAAGCTCTAGTGCCCAAGAGTGAAGCTCTAGTGCCGAAGTGTGACATTGTAGTGCCAAAGTGTGACGCTCTAGTGCCAAAGTGTGACGCTCTAGTGCTAACGTGTGATGCTCTAGTACAAACGTGTGACACTCTTGTGCCAAAGTGTTGAAAAAATTGCCCCTCCGCATGCCCAAGTGCGGCGCCGGGAGGCGCCGACGAGCCTTCTGAAAGTGCAAATTCCGCTCCGGCGGATCTGGCGACTCGACAATTGCTCGGATCTTAAAATGGAGGATTGCCTCCTAAATTTGACAAGTCGCTGAATCCAGTGGACGTTGTTTCGCCGGAATCGGACAAGTATCGAGGGATATATGGCCTTCCAAAGTTAGGATGTGCGTAGCGGCTCTAGGAGCCGGCTGCGACTCGAAATCTGGTCGATAATCGACCGGATCGAGTAACAAAATTACTATGTGGAGAAAATGCTCCGATAGGCCTGCCGAGGCGTCCGGTGGATGATCCGCCTGATCAGGTGGATCATCCACCGGATCCAGTAGTGCAGGTTGTTACTGAGGGACTTAGCCAAAATCCTGGCTCGACGTCCGAAACTCAGTATTACGTTTTGTTACTCGGGGACTTNGGCCTTCCAAAGTTAGGATGTGCGTAGCGGCTCTAGGAGCCGGCTGCGACTCGAAATCTGGTCGATAATCGACCGGATCGAGTAACAAAATTACTATGTGGAGAAAATGCTCCGATAGGCCTGCCGAGGCGTCCGGTGGATGATCCGCCTGATCAGGTGGATCATCCACCGGATCCAGTAGTGCAGGTTGTTACTGAGGGACTTAGCCAAAATCCTGGCTCGACGTCCGAAACTCAGTATTACGTTTTGTTACTCGGGGACTTGATCAAAATTCTGACTACAGGTCCGCGGACAAGTTCCGAACCTCGTCATACCCCATCACCAAACTCAACCCAAACGTTGGTAGGGTGCGTGGAAACAGTGCAGGGGACCCCTACACCACGTGCAAGTCGACCTGCGCCTTGGGAAAGGCGCTTCGCACGTGAAGGAAGGCGCCACGGCGTGTGCGCGCCATGGAGGCGTTATGCGTTTATGTGGTGGGTGAGACATGCGCTTCGGCAAGCATAACTTGGGCTATGCTTGGCCGAATCGTGCGCACTTTGGTGGGTTGGAATGCTCATGACTAGCCCTATAAATGTTGTGATCATGTCTATGTTCAAAATAAAACGCAAAACGACGTTATTCCCTTCGCAAACTGACTGTCTCTACATTCCTTCTCACATAGCGTGAGGCGACCAGAAAGCTCACGCTCAGTCTCAGATTCGCCCAAAACAGTAGACGTGATCCACTATAGTCTATCAGACCAATGTCAGGACCGCACCACGCGACTCTCTTCTTGACAAAAGGGTTATGGGCCCACGGGTCTGATGGCATCCAACGCTCACGTCTTCCGCAGCGCACGGGATCGTCATCTTGGACGTCGCCGTGAAGTTCTGAGAACTCATCGGAGTAGCAGCTGCGCACATGGCGCAGAAGGAGACGCAGCCCATCCAGAAGTATGCGGGCGGCCCAGGCTTTGACTATGGAGGTGGCACTTCGAGTTGCACCTCGCGCATAAGGGGCTGCTTGATGTCATGCTGGGAAAGGAGGTGCTCACAGATGTGACTGCTACGGACGCGGAGAAGCAGGCCATCAAAAAGAAGAACACATAGGCGCTCATGCTGTTGATGTCCGGGACGGCCGAGTCGCAGTGGGACTACTTCCAGGGCTGCAAGCTGGCAGCCGAAGCATGACAAAAACTCTGCTCCATCCATCAATCCAAGTCGCTGGCAAACAAAATCTTCGCAATGAAGCGACTCCTCACGGTGATAATCGAGGAGGGAGATGATGTCATCTCCGCCATGCAGCAGATCGAGTCGCACGCCTTGCAATGCAATGACATGGGGTGGAAGATCGACACGTAGCTGCAGGCGATGGCCCTCCTCGTGGCCCTACCTGATAGTTGGGGCCCACTTATCACCGTCCTTGGAGGATGGGCGGAGGACAAGCTCATCTATGGCGCGGTCGCAGAGTACATCCGCAAGGAGGCGCAGTGCCAGAGCTGCGGGGAGTCCTCGTCTTCCTCATCGGCCCTCGTCACCAAAACGCGTGGTGGCGGAAATGGGGGCAAAGGAAGCGGCGAAAGAGGCGGCGGCAAGAAGGGCGCCAAGAAAGGTGCGTGCGGCAATTGCGGCAAGGAGGGCCACTGGGCCCGCGAGTGCCCGGAGGAGGCAAAGACCGGCGGCAAAAACAGCAAGTACAGGTCGCTCCTCAACAGCAACAAGAACCAGTTCCTCAAGAAGGCCAACAGGCGGTACCTGGATTCCGGGGCCGAGGAGCACACCCAAGTCGAGAAGGTGGGGTTCGTCACCTACGAGAAGTCCTCAAAATCAATGGTGGTCGCGAAAGACAAAGTCGAGCCGGCGGCCGGCCAAGGCGACGTGGACGTGGAAGTCGTGGTGGGCGGTAAGAAGGAGCGGTGCACAATCCGTGATGTGCAGCACGTCCCCGGCCTGGCTGACATCCTGAGTGTCAGCCACTTGACGGAAAAGGGGTATGAGGTGCTCTTCCGAAGGAAAAGCGCAGTGGTGCGCATCGACGGCGATGGCGAGGTCGTGCTGGAGGTGAAGTGCGAAGGCGGTCTCTACATTGTGGAGACCAAGGTGGTCCCCACGGCATCGGATGTAGCAGACTTGCAGGAGTGCGTCGTCAACATGGCCAAGGGAGGAAGAGCTCATCTGGAGATCTGGCACTGACGGTTGGGGCATTCGGCGCCCGCAACCGTTAAGGAGATGGCGAAACGCGACATGGTGCGCGGCCTCATCATCGACGGTACAGCAGACGCGGCAGCAGATGCAGCAGCGCACAAAAGGTGCAAGCCTTGCATTTTGGGCAAGGCACGGCGCAAGCCGTTCAATGAGAACGAGGCTCGCGCAAAGGACCTGCTGGAGGTCGTGCGCAATGGCGTGTGCGGACCGTTCAAAACGCCGTCAAACAGCGGCTTGAGATACTTCATCACCTTCATTGACGACTGCTGCAGAAAACTCTACGTGTACTTCATGAAGCAGAAAGGCGAGGTCCTACACCGACTGAAGGAGTACGTTGCAGCGGTGGAGAGGCAGACTAGCCGGAAGGTCAGAGCGCTACGCAGCGACAACGGCGGAGAGTACGTGGGCTGCAGCGGGTGGATGAAGCAGCAGGGCATCAAGTGGGAGCCCACTATGTCGTACTCGCCATAGTCCAATGGAGTGGCGGAGCGTACGAACCAGACGCTGCTCAACATGGTGCGGACCATGCTTGTGGATGCGGAGTTGCCGCGAGGGTTGTGGGCGGAGGCTGTGCGTATAGCGAGCTACACAAGCAACCTCACCCCAACAGCTCTGCTCAAGGGTAAGGGCAGCTGGAAGACGCTGCAGAAGGTTTGGAGCGGGCGCAAGCCAAACGTGGCGCACCTAAAGGTGTTCGGGTGCAAGGCGCACGCGATGGTGTAGGCGGCGCAACCACGTGACAGCAAGCTAGAACCACGGGCAAAGTCGTGCTTCTTCCTCGGCTACAAGAGTGCACAAAAGGCGTACAGGCTCTTGGACCCGCGCACGCAAGAGATCATCCGTAGCCGTGATGTCGAGTTCGATGAGCAGCAGAGCTTTAGCAACAGCAGCAACGACATGAGCGTCGGGAACACTCCAAAACAGGGGAGTGGTTCCAGCTCCTTGACTACGATGAGGAGCCGGCGGACGCGGAGGTTGATGATGCGGTGTCGGAACGCGGCGATGCAGCAGGTGCAGCAGCCGCCGCGGAGGACTTCGACGACGATGCAGCTGGGCTAGAGATCCGGCGGAATGATCCGTCAAAGGAGGCACCGCGGGTGCTGAAGCGCGCACTCCCGGCGGAGTTCGCGTTGGGCGTCTGAGAAAAATATTTCGGACGCGCTGTTCGTCTGGTTGATGGTTCACCGGAGCGGGAGGAATCCTCGGGGAGCCGTCCGGTTGATGATTAACCGGAGCGGGCTGAGTCGGTAGGATCGCAGCATAGCGACGAGACGCCGCCAAGACTGCCGCGCTGCAACGGGAGGCAGCGGAAAGCGGGGAAGCGTTTCGACGCAGGCACCAGTCGATAGATGGGCATGACGCGGTGCATGGTGGCTGCATCAACGGAACCGACAACCGTGCAAGAGGCTCTTGCGCGGCCCGAGGGGAAGCACTGGGACGCCGCCATCAAGTCGGAGTTGGGGTCCATTGCTGAAAATGACACGTAGGAGCTGGTTGACAGGCTGAAAGACGCCAAGGTCATCGGCTCCAAGTGGGTCTTCAAGACCAACTTCACAAAGGAAGGTGTGGTGGATAAATACAAGGCGCGGCTCGTGGCGAAGGGGTACGCACAGTGTAAGGGCGAGCACTACGATGAAATGTTCGTCCCCGTCGCCAAGTTCACAAGCATCCGGTCGATCCTTGCGGTGGCAGCCGCGAAGGACATGGAGCTCCACCAAATGGATGTGAAAACGGCCTTCCTCAATGGCATCATCGATAAAGAAATCTACATGGAGGTGCCGGAGGGGGTGGAGGCGCCGGAGGGCAAGGTGTGCAAGCTGCGGAAGTCCTTGTATGGGCTAAAAAAATTGCCCCGATGCTGGTACCAACAGATGGACAGCTTCATGGCACAAATCGGCTTCAAGCGCTATGAGGCGGA
This sequence comes from Penium margaritaceum, assembly GCA_023375785.1. Classification (NCBI taxonomy): domain Eukaryota; kingdom Viridiplantae; phylum Streptophyta; class Zygnematophyceae; order Desmidiales; family Peniaceae; genus Penium; species Penium margaritaceum. Next base: position 31,248 of record SZWC01001242.1, on the reverse strand, counting down.
TCACAGCGTGTACGTGCAGCACAGCAAGAAGCTCAATCAGATTGTCGCACTCTACGTGGACGATCTGATTTTGTGCTCCTCAGACCTGCCGAGCCTACAGCAACTAAAAGAGCAGCTAAGCAGCAGGTTCCGGATGTCGGACATGGGGGAGCTGGAGTTCTACCTCGGGGTGAGCATTACGCGGAACCGGAGGGCGCGCACGCTTGAGCTGGGACAGGCGAAATACGTGGCCGAGGTGCTGAAGCGGTACGGCATGGAGGACTGCAAACTAGTATGCGGTCTGATCTCCACGACCAGTGAACTGAGTGCGGCAATGGCGCCACAAACAAAAGAAGAGCGGGAGGATATGGCAGGGGTGCCCTACCAATCGGCGGTGTGCAGCCTCATGTATGCCATGGTGGCGACTTGACCGGACCTGGCCTACGCGGTGGGCCAAGTGAGCATGTACGTGGCCGATCCAGGGCCACTACACTGGCAGGCGGTCAAGCGCATCCTCCGCTACCTGCAGGCGACGCGGCACGCGCGCCTGAGGTTTGACGGCAAAGGGCGGGCGGACCCTTTGCGCCTGGTCTGCTACACGGATGCAGACTACGTTGGCAATGTGGACAAGCGGAAGTCCACATCCGGCTACGTTTTTTTCCTCGCTGGTGCAGCGGTCTCGTGGTGCAGCAGGAAGCAAGACAGCGTCGCCACCTCCACAGTGGAAACAGAGTACATCGCGCTGGCCAAGGCGGTCAAGGAGGCGGTGTGGCTCCGCAGGTTGTTCGGGGAGCTGGGCGTGCCGCAGCAGGAGCCAACGGTGGTGCAAGAGGACAACACCGGCTCCATCTCGCTGACCAACAACCCGATGCAGCACAGAAAGACGAAGCACATCAACGTGAGTTACCATTACGCACGGGACATGGTCGAGAAGGGGCAGGTGGTGCTGCAGCATTGCAGCACGCACAACATGCTTGCGGATTGCTTGACCAAAGCGCAACCCGCGGACCGGCACGCGATGAGCGTGGCCGGACTTGGGATGACCAGCTAAGATGGGCTGGAGGGCGCAGCGGAAGATGAGTAAGAGCAAGCTGGAGCAGCGGGCATGGCAGGTGCAAGGGGGAGAATGTTGAAAAAATTGCCCCTCCGCATGCCTAAGTGCCGCGCCGGGAGGCGCCGACGAGCCGCCAGAAAGTGNACCAACAACCCGATGCAGCACAGAAAGACGAAGCACATCAACGTGAGTTACCATTACGCACGGGACATGGTCGAGAAGGGGCAGGTGGTGCTGCAGCATTGCAGCACGCACAACATGCTTGCGGATTGCTTGACCAAAGCGCAACCCGCGGACCGGCACGCGATGAGCGTGGCCGGACTTGGGATGACCAGCTAAGATGGGCTGGAGGGCGCAGCGGAAGATGAGTAAGAGCAAGCTGGAGCAGCGGGCATGGCAGGTGCAAGGGGGAGAATGTTGAAAAAATTGCCCCTCCGCATGCCTAAGTGCCGCGCCGGGAGGCGCCGACGAGCCGCCAGAAAGTGCAAATTCCGCTCCGGCGGATCTGGCAACTTGACAATTGCTCGGATCTTAAAATGAAATATTGCCCTGTTAATATGACGAGTCGCTGAATCCGGTGGAAGTTGTTTTGCCGGAATCGGACAAGTATCGAGTGAGATATGGCCTTCCAAAGTTGGGGTGTGCGCAGTGGCTCTGGGAGCCGGCTGCTACTCGAAATCCGGTCGATAATCGACCGGATCGAGTAACAAAGTTACCATGTGGATAAAATGCTCCGATAGGCCTGCCGAGGCGTCCGGTGGATGATCCGCCTGGTCAGGTGGATCATCCACCGGATCCAGTAGTGCAGGTTGTTACTGAGGGACTTAGCCAAAATCCTGGCTCGACGCCCGAAACTCAAAAGTACGTTTTGTTACTCGGGGACTTCGTCAAAATTCTGACTGCAGGTCCGCAGACAGGTTTCGAACCTCGTCACACCCCATCACCAAACTCAACCCAAACGTCGGTAGGGTGCGTGGAAACAGTGCAAGGGACCCCTACACCACGTGCAAGTAGACCTGCGCCTTGGGAAAGGCGCTTCGCACGTGAAGGAAGGCGCCACGGCGTGTGCGCGCCATGGAGGCGTTAGGCGTTTCTGTTGTGGGTGAGACCTGCGCTTTGGCATGCATAACTTGGGCTACGCTTGGCCGAATCGCGCGCGATTTGGTGTGTTGAAACGCTCATGACTAGCCCTATAAATGTTGTCATCATGTCGATGTTCAAAGTATAACGCAAAACGACGTTATTCCCTTCGCAAACTGACTGTCTTTAAATTCCTGCTCACATAGCGTGAGGCGACCAGAAAGTTCATGCTCAGTCTTAGATTCGCCCAAAACAGTAGGCGTGATCCACTAGAGTCTATCTGACCAACATCAGGACCGCACCACGCAGCTCTCTTCTTGACAAGTGTGACACTCTAGTGCCAAAGTGAGTCGCTCTAATGCCAATGTGTGAAGCTCCAGTGCCAAAGTGTGACGCTCTAGTGCCAAAGTATGAAGCTCTAGTGCCAAACTGTGATGCTCTAGTCCCAAAGTGTGACGCTCTAGTGCCAAAGAATGAAGCTCTAGTACCAAATATTCAAGCTCTACTGTCAAATTGTTAAGCTCTAGTGCCAAAGTGTGATGCTGTAGTGCCAATGGGTTACGCTCTAGTGCCAAAGTATGACGCTCTAGTGCCAAAGTGTGACGCTCTAGTGCCAACGTGTGACGCTCTAATGCCAAAGTGTGACGCTCTAGTGCCAAAGTGTGAAGCTCTAGTGCTAAACTGTGACGCTCAAGTGCCAAAGTGTGATGCTCTAGTGCCAATGTGTGACGCTCTAGTGCCAATGTCTGACGCTCTAGTGCCAATGCGTAACACTATAGTGCCAAAGTGTGACGCCCTAATGCCAAAGTGTGACGCTCTAGTGTCAAAGTGTGACGCTCTAGTAACAAAGTGTGACGCTCTACTGCCAAAGTGTGACACCCTAGTGCCAATGTGTGACGCCCTAGTGCCAATGTGTGACACTCTTGTGCCAATGTGTGAAGCTCTAGTGCCAAAGTGTGGAGCTCTAGTGCCAAAGTGTGGAGCTCTAGTGCCAAAGTGAGAAGATCTAATGCTGAAGTGTGACGCTCTATTGCGAAAGTGTGACACTCTAGTGCCAAAGTTTGACGCTCTAGTGCCAAAGTGTGACGCTCTAGTGCCAAAGTGTGACGCTCTTGTGCCAAAGTCTGAAGCTCTAGTAGAAAAGTATGACACTCTAGTGCCAAAGTGTGACGCTCTAGTGCCAAAGTGTGACGTTGAAGTGCCAAAGTCTGATGCTCTAGTACGAAAGTGTGATGCTCTAGCGCCGAAGTCTGAAGCTCTAGTGCCAACGTGTGACGCTCTAGTGCCAAAATGTAAAGTTATAGTGCCAAAGTGTGATGCTTTACTGCCAAAGTGTGACGCTCTAGTACCAACGTGTGACGGTCTAGTGCCAGAGTGTGACGCTCTAGTGCCAAAGTGTGATACTCTAGTACCAAAGTATGACACTCTAGTGCCATATTGTGACGCATTGTGCCAAAGTGTGACGCTATAGTGTCAAAGTGTGACTCTCTAGTACCAAAGTATTATGCTCTAGTGCCGAAGTGTGAAGCTATAGTGCCAAAGTGTGATGCTTTAGCGCCAAATTTTGACGCTCTAGTGCCAAAATGCGACGCTCTAGTGCCAAAGTATGAAGCTCTAGTTCCAAAGTGTGACGCTCTAGTGCCAAAGTGTGATGCTCTAGAGACAACGTGTGACACTCTAGTGCCAAAGTGTGACGCTCTAGTGCCAATGTGTGACGCTCTAGTGCCAAAGTGTGACACTCTAGTGCCAAAGTGTGACGATGTAGTGCCAAAGTGTGACGCTCGAGTGCCAAAGTGTGAAGCTCTAGTGCCAATGTGTGACGCTCTAGTACCAAATTGTGACGCTCTAGTGCCAGAGTATGAAGCTCTAGTGCCAAAGTGTGAAGCTCTAGAACCAAAGTGTGACGCTCGGGTGCCAACGTGTGACGCTCTAGTGCCAAAGTGTGGCACTCTAGTGCCAAAGTGTGACACTCTAGTGCTAAAGTGTGACGCTCTTATGTCAAAGTGTGACGCTCAAGTGCCAAAGTGAGACGCTCTAGTACCGAAGTGTAAAGCTATAGTGCCAAAATGTGATGCTCTAGCAACAAAGTGTGACGCTCCAGTGCCAAGTTTGACGCTCTAGTGCCGAAGTATGAAGCTCTAGTACCAAAGTATGAAGCTCCAGTGTCAAACTGTGATGCTCTAGTGCCAAAGATTGACGCTCTATTTCCAACGTGTGACACTCTAGTGCCAAAGTGTGACGCTATAGTGCCAAAGTATGAAGCTCTAGTTGCAAAGTGTTACGCTCTAGTGCCAAACTGTGATGCTCTAATGCCAGCGTGTGAGACTCTAGAGCCAAAGTGTGATTCTCTAGTGCCAACGTGTGACGCTCTAGTGCCAAAGTGTGACACTCTAGTGCCAAAGTGTGACACTCTAGTGCCAAAGTGTGACGCTCTAGTGCCAAAGTGTGACGCTCCAGTGCCAAAGTGTGAGCTCTAGTGCCAACATGTGACGCTCTAGTACCAACGTATGACACTCTAGTACCAAAGTCTGAAGCTCTAGTGCCAAAGTGTAAAGTTCTAGTGCCAAAGTGTGAAGCTATAGTGCCAATGTGTGATGCTCTACTGCCAAAGTGTGACGCTCTAGTGCTAAAGTGTGACGCTCTAGTGCCAGAGTGTGATGCTCTAGTGCCAAAGTGTGACGCTCTAGTACCAAAGTGTGACACTCTAGTGCCATAGTATGACGCTCTAGTGCCAAAGTGTGACGCTATAGTGTCAAAGTGTGACGCTCTAGTGCCAAAGTGTGATGCTCTAGTGCCAAACTATGACGGTCTTGTGCCAAAATATGACGCTATAGTGCCAAAGTATGAAGCTCTAGTACCAAAGTGTGAAGCTCTAGTGTCAAACTGTGATGCTCTAGTGCCAAGGTGTGACGCTCTAGTGCCAAAGTATGACGCTCTAGTGCCAAAGTATGAAGCTCTAGTTCCAAAGTGTGACGCTCTAGTGCCAAACTGTGATGCTCTCGTACCAACGTGTGACACTCTAGTGCCAAAGGGTGAGGCTCTAGTGCACACGTGTGACGCTCTAGTGCCAAAGTGTGACACTCTAGTGCCAAAGTGTGACACTCTAGTGCCAAAGTGTGACGCTCTAGTGCCAAAGTGTGACGCTCCAGTTCCAAAGTGTGAAGCTCTAGTGCCAACGTGTGACGCTCTAGTACCAAAGTGTGGCGCTCTAGTGCCAAGGTGTGATGCTCTAGTGCTAAAGTGTGTCGCTCGAATGTCAATGTGTGACGTTCAAGTGCCAGAGTGAGACGCTCTAGAGCCAAAGTGTGACACTCTAGTGCGAAAGTGTGATGCTCTAGTGCCAAAGTGTGACGCTTTAGTGCTTAAGTGTGACGCTTTAGTGCCAAAGTGGGATGCTCTAGTGCCAAGGTGTGCCGCTCTAGTGCCAAAGTGTAACGCTCTAGTGCCAAAGTGTGACGCTCTAGGGCCAAAGTGTGACGCTCTAGTGCTAAGGTGTGAAGCTCTAGTGCCAAAGTGTGACACTCTTGTGCCAAAGTGTGACGCTTTAGTGCCAACGTGTGACGCTAGAGTACCAAAGTGTCACGCTTTACTGCCAAAGTGTGACGCTCTAGAGCCAGATTGTGAATCTCTAGTGCCAAAGTGTGACGCTCTAGTGTTTAAGTGTGACGCTCTAGTGCCAAAGTGTGACGCTCTAATGCCAAAGTGTGACGCTCTAGTGCCAAAGTGTGATGCTCTAGTGCCAAAGGGTGACGCTCTAGTGCCAACGTCTGACGCTCTAGTGCTAATGTGTGACATTCTAGTGCGAAAGTGTGACGCCCTAATGCCAAAGTGTGACGCTCTAGTGTCAAAGTGTGATGCTCTAGTAACAAAGTGTGACGCTGCAGTACCAAAGTGTGACACTCTAGTGCCAAAGTGTGACGCTCTAGTGTCAAATTGTGAAGCTCTAGTGTCAAAGTGTGACGCTCTAGAGCCAGAGTGTGAAGCTCTAGTGCCCAAGCGTGGAGCTCTAGTGACAAAGTGTGAAGCTCTAGTGCCAAAGTGTGACGCTCTAGTGCCAAAGTGTGATGCTTTAGTGCCAAAGTGTGATGCTCTAGTACCAAATTGTGACTCTCTTGCGCCAAAGTCTGACGCACTAGTGCCACATTGTGACACTCTAGTGGCAAAGTGTGACGCTCTAGTGCCAAATTTTGACGCTCTAGTGCCAAAGTGTGACGCTCTAGTGCCAAAGTGTGATGCTCTAGTGCCAAAGTGTGACGCTCTAGATCCAAAGTGTGACACTCTAGTACCAAATTGTGACGCTCTAGCGCCAAAGTGTGAAGCTATAGTGCCAAAATGTGGAGCTCTAGTGCCAAAGTTTGACGCTCTAGTGCCAAAGTGTGACGCTCTAGTGCCAAAGTGTGAAGCTCTAGTGCCAAAGTGTGATGCTCTAGTGCCGAAGTGTGACACTCTAGTGCCGAAGTGTGACACTCTAGTGCCGAAGTGTGACACTCTAGTGCCGAAGTGTGACACTCTAGTGCCGAAGTGTGACACTCTAGTGCCGAAGTGTGACACTCTAGTGCCGAAGTGTGACACTCTAGTGCCGAAGTGTGACACTCTAGTGCCGAAGTGTGACACTCTAGTGCCGAAGTGTGACACTCTAGTACCAAATTGTGACGCTCTAGCGCCAAAGTGTGAAGCTATAGTGCCAAAATGTGGAGCTCTAGTGCCAAAGTTTGACGCTCTAGTGCCAAAGTGTGACGCTCTAGTGCCAAAGTGTGAAGCTCTAGTGTTGAAGTGTGACGCTCTAGTGCGAAAGTGTGACGCTCTAGTGCCAAAGTGTGACGCTCTAGTGCCAAAGTGTGACGCTCTAGTGCCAAAGTGTGACGCTCTTGTGCGAAAGTGTGAAGCTCTAGTGCCAAAGTATGACACTCTAGTGCCAAAGTGTGACGCTCTAGTGCCAAAGTGTGATCCTGAAGTGCCAAAGTGTGATGCTCTAGTGCAAAAGTCTGATGCTCTAGTGCCAAAGTGTGAAGCTCTAATGCCAACGTGTGACGCTCTAGTGCCAAAGTGTAAAGTTATAGTGCCAAAGTGTGAAGCTGTAGTGCCAAAGTGTGATGCTTTACTGCCAAAGTGTGATGCTCTAGTGCCAAAGTGTGACTTCTAGTGCTAGAGTGTGATGCTCTAGTGCCAAAAGTCTGACCCTCTAGTACCAAATTGTGACACTCTAGTGCCATAGTGTGACGCTCTAGTGCCAATGTGTGACGCTCTAGTGCCAAAGTGTGACGCTCTATTGCCAAAGTGTGACGCTCTAGTGCCACAGTGTGATGCTCTAGTACCAAAGTGTGAAGCTATAGTTCCAAAGTGTGATGCTCTAGCACCAAAGTGTGACGCTCCAGTGCCACTGTTTGACGCTCTAGTGCCAAAGTATGAAGCTCTAGTACCAAAGTGTGAAGCTCTAGTGTCAAACTGGGATGCTTTAGTGCCAAAGTGTGACGCTCCAGTGCCAATGTGTGACGCTGTAGTGCCAAAGTGTGACGCTCTAGTGCCAAAGTATGAAGTTCTAGGTCCAAATTGTGACACTCTAGTGCCAAAGTGTGATGCTCTAGTGCCAACGTGTGACACTCTAATGCCAAAGTGTGACGCTCTAGTGCCAAAGTGTGACGCTCTAGTGCCAAAGTGTGATGCTTTAGTGCCAAAGTGTGACGCTCTAGTGCCAAAGTGTGACGCTCTTGTGCCAAAGTGTGAAGCAATGGTGCCAACGTGTGACGCTTTAGTTCCAGAGTGTGAACTTCTTGCTCCGCATGACACTCCGCAACCAGTTCGCAACACTACACAACCAGCTCGCAGCACTCCACAACCAGTTTGCACCACTTTGCAACCAGTTCGCACCACTCCGCAACCAGTTCACACCACTCCGCAACCAGTTCGTATCCCTCCGCAAGCAGTTCGCATAACTCTGCAACCAGTTCCAACCACTCCGCAACCAGTTCGCACCATTCCGCAACCAGTTGGAACCACTCCGCAACCAGATTGCACCACTCCGCAACCAGTTTGCACCACTCCGCAACCAGTTCGCCCCACTCCGCAATCGGGTTTCCCCACTCCGCAACCAGTTCACAACACTCTGCAACCAGTTCGCACCACTCCGCAACAAGTTTGCTCCACTCTGCAGCCAGTTCGCTCCACTCCGCAAGCAGTTCCCAACACTCTGCAACCAGTTCGCACCACTCCGCAACCAGTTCACACCACACCGCAACCAGTTGGAACCACTCTGCAACCAGCTGGCACCACTCCGCAACCAATTTGCACCACTCCGCAACAAGTTCGCACCACTCTGCAGCCAGTTCGCCCCACTCCTCAACCAGTTTGCCCCACTCTGCAGCCACTTCGTCCCACTCCGCAACCACTTCGCACCACTCCACAACCAGTTCGCAATACTCCGCAACCAGTTCGCACCACTCCGCATCCAGTTTGTACTACTCTGCAACCAGTTCGCACCACTCCGCAACCAGTTCCCACCACTCCGCAACCAGTTCGCACCACTCCACAACCAGTTTGCTCCACTCCCGCAACCAGTTCGCACCACTCCGCAACCAGTTTGCACCACTCCGCAACCAGTTCGCAGAACCCCGCAACCAGTTCGCACCACTCCGCAACCAGTTCGCACCAATCTGCAACCAGTTTGCACCACTCTGCAACCAGATCGCACCACACCGCAAGTAGTTCGCACCACTCTGCATCCAGTTCGCACCACTCCGCAACCAGTTCGCACCAATCTGCAACCAGTTTGCACCACTCTGCAACCAGATCGCACCACACCGCAAGTAGTTCGCACCACTCTGCATCCAGTTCGCACCACTCCGCAACCAGTTCGCACCAATCTGCAACCAGTTTGCACCACTCTGCAACCAGATCGCACCACACCGCAAGTAGTTCGCACCACTCTGCATCCAGTTCGCACCACTCCGCAACCAGTTCGCACCAATCTGCAACCAGTTTGCACCACTCTGCAACCAGATCGCACCACACCGCAAGTAGTTCGCACCACTCTGCATCCAGTTCGCACCACTCCGCAACCAGTTCGCACCAATCTGCAACCAGTTTGCACCACTCTGCAACCAGATCGCACCACACCGCAAGTAGTTCGCACCACTCTGCATCCAGTTCGCACCACTCCGCAACCAGTTCGCACCAATCTGCAACCAGTTTGCACCACTCTGCAACCAGATCGCACCACACCGCAAGTAGTTCGCACCACTCTGCATCCAGTTCGCACCACTCCGCAACCAGTTCGCACCAATCTGCAACCAGTTTGCACCACTCTGCAACCAGATCGCACCACACCGCAAGTAGTTCGCACCACTCTGCATCCAGTTCGCACCACTCCGCAACCAGTTCGCACCACTCCCCAAGATATCCGCACCACTCTGCAACCCGTTCGCACCACTCAGAACCAGTTCGAACCACTCTGCAACCAGTTCGCACCACCGCGCAACCAGTTCATACCACTCCGCAACCAGTTCGCGCTACTCCGCAACCAGTTCGAACCACTCCGCAACCAGTTCGAACCACTCCGCAACCAGTTCGCCTCACTCCGCAGCCAGTTTGCCCCACTCCGCAACCAGTTCGTCCCACTCCGCAACCACTTGGCACCACTCTGCAACCAGTTCGCACTACTCCGCAACCAGTTCGCACCACTCCCCAACCAGTTCGTACTACTCTGCAACCAGTTCGCACCACTCCGCAACCAGTTTGCACCACTCCGCAACCAGTTTGCACCACTCCGCAACCAGTTTGCTCCGCTCCCGCAACCTGTTCGCACCACTCTGCAACCAGTTCCCACCACTCCGCAACTAGTTCGCACCACTCTGCAACCGATTTGCACCACTCCACAAACAATTTGCACCACTCCATAACCCGTTCACACCACTCCGCAACCAGTTCGCACGACTCCACAACCAGTTGGCACCACTCCGCAACCAGTTGGAACCACTCCGCAACCAGTTCGCACCACTCCGCAACCAGTTCGCCATATTCCGCAACCAGTTTGCCCCACTCCGCAACCAGTTCGCCCCACTCCGCAACGAGTTTGCACCACTCCGCAACCAGTTCGCACCTCTCCGCAACCCGTTCGCACCTCTCCGCGACCAGTTCGCACCACTCCGCAACCAGTTCGCCATATTCCGCAACCAGTTTGCCCCACTCCGCAACCAGTTCGCCCCACTCCGCAACGAGTTTGCACCACTCCGCAACCAGTTCGCACCTCTCCGCAACCCGTTCGCACCTCTCCGCGACCAGTTCGCACCACTCCGCAACCAGTTCGCCATATTCCGCAACCAGTTTGCCCCACTCCGCAACCAGTTCGCCCCACTCCGCAACGAGTTTGCACCACTCCGCAACCAGTTCGCACCTCTCCGCAACCCGTTCGCACCTCTCCGCGACCAGTTCGCACCACTCCGCAACCAGTTCGCCATATTCCGCAACCAGTTTGCCCCACTCCGCAACCAGTTCGCCCCACTCCGCAACGAGTTTGCACCACTCCGCAACCAGTTCGCACCTCTCCGCAACCCGTTCGCACCTCTCCGCGACCAGTTCGCACCACTCCGCAACCAGTTCGCCATATTCCGCAACCAGTTTGCCCCACTCCGCAACCAGTTCGCCCCACTCCGCAACGAGTTTGCACCACTCCGCAACCAGTTCGCACCTCTCCGCAACCCGTTCGCACCTCTCCGCGACCAGTTCGCACCACTCCGCAACCAGTTCGCCATATTCCGCAACCAGTTTGCCCCACTCCGCAACCAGTTCGCCCCACTCCGCAACGAGTTTGCACCACTCCGCAACCAGTTCGCACCTCTCCGCAACCCGTTCGCACCTCTCCGCGACCAGTTCGCACCACTCCGCAACCAGTTCGCCATATTCCGCAACCAGTTTGCCCCACTCCGCAACCAGTTCGCCCCACTCCGCAACGAGTTTGCACCACTCCGCAACCAGTTCGCACCTCTCCGCAACCCGTTCGCACCTCTCCGCGACCAGTTCGCACCACTCCGCAACCAGTTCGCCATATTCCGCAACCAGTTTGCCCCACTCCGCAACCAGTTCGCCCCACTCCGCAACGAGTTTGCACCACTCCGCAACCAGTTCGCACCTCTCCGCAACCCGTTCGCACCTCTCCGCGACCAGTTCGCACCACTCCGCAACCAGTTCGCCATATTCCGCAACCAGTTTGCCCCACTCCGCAACCAGTTCGCCCCACTCCGCAACGAGTTTGCACCACTCCGCAACCAGTTCGCACCTCTCCGCAACCCGTTCGCACCTCTCCGCGACCAGTTCGCACCACTCCGCAACCAGTTCGCCATATTCCGCAACCAGTTTGCCCCACTCCGCAACCAGTTCGCCCCACTCCGCAACGAGTTTGCACCACTCCGCAACCAGTTCGCACCTCTCCGCAACCCGTTCGCACCTCTCCGCGACCAGTTCGCACCACTCCGCAACCAGTTCGCCATATTCCGCAACCAGTTTGCCCCACTCCGCAACCAGTTCGCCCCACTCCGCAACGAGTTTGCACCACTCCGCAACCAGTTCGCACCTCTCCGCAACCCGTTCGCACCTCTCCGCGACCAGTTCGCACCACTCCGCAACCAGTTCGCCATATTCCGCAACCAGTTTGCCCCACTCCGCAACCAGTTCGCCCCACTCCGCAACGAGTTTGCACCACTCCGCAACCAGTTCGCACCTCTCCGCAACCCGTTCGCACCTCTCCGCGACCAGTTCGCACCACTCCGCAACCAGTTCGCCATATTCCGCAACCAGTTTGCCCCACTCCGCAACCAGTTCGCCCCACTCCGCAACGAGTTTGCACCACTCCGCAACCAGTTCGCACCTCTCCGCAACCCGTTCGCACCTCTCCGCGACCAGTTCGCACCACTCCGCAACCAGTTCGCCATATTCCGCAACCAGTTTGCCCCACTCCGCAACCAGTTCGCCCCACTCCGCAACGAGTTTGCACCACTCCGCAACCAGTTCGCACCTCTCCGCAACCCGTTCGCACCTCTCCGCGACCAGTTCGCACCACTCCGCAACCAGTTCGCCATATTCCGCAACCAGTTTGCCCCACTCCGCAACCAGTTCGCCCCACTCCGCAACGAGTTTGCACCACTCCGCAACCAGTTCGCACCTCTCCGCAACCCGTTCGCACCTCTCCGCGACCAGTTCGCACCACTCCGCAACCAGTTCGCCATATTCCGCAACCAGTTTGCCCCACTCCGCAACCAGTTCGCCCCACTCCGCAACGAGTTTGCACCACTCCGCAACCAGTTCGCACCTCTCCGCAACCCGTTCGCACCTCTCCGCGACCAGTTCGCACCACTCCGCAACCAGTTCGCCATATTCCGCAACCAGTTTGCCCCACTCCGCAACCAGTTCGCCCCACTCCGCAACGAGTTTGCACCACTCCGCAACCAGTTCGCACCTCTCCGCAACCCGTTCGCACCTCTCCGCGACCAGTTCGCACCACTCCGCAACCAGTTCGCCATATTCCGCAACCAGTTTGCCCCACTCCGCAACCAGTTCGCCCCACTCCGCAACGAGTTTGCACCACTCCGCAACCAGTTCGCACCTCTCCGCAACCCGTTCGCACCTCTCCGCGACCAGTTCGCACCACTCCGCAACCAGTTCGCCATATTCCGCAACCAGTTTGCCCCACTCCGCAACCAGTTCGCCCCACTCCGCAACGAGTTTGCACCACTCCGCAACCAGTTCGCACCTCTCCGCAACCCGTTCGCACCTCTCCGCGACCAGTTCGCACCACTCCGCAACCAGTTCGCCATATTCCGCAACCAGTTTGCCCCACTCCGCAACCAGTTCGCCCCACTCCGCAACGAGTTTGCACCACTCCGCAACCAGTTCGCACCTCTCCGCAACCCGTTCGCACCTCTCCGCGACCAGTTCGCACCACTCCGCAACCAGTTCGCCATATTCCGCAACCAGTTTGCCCCACTCCGCAACCAGTTCGCCCCACTCCGCAACGAGTTTGCACCACTCCGCAACCAGTTCGCACCTCTCCGCAACCCGTTCGCACCTCTCCGCGACCAGTTCGCACCACTCCGCAACCAGTTCGCCATATTCCGCAACCAGTTTGCCCCACTCCGCAACCAGTTCGCCCCACTCCGCAACGAGTTTGCCGCACTCCGCAACCAGTTCGCACTACTCCGCAACCAGTTTGCACCACTTCGCAACCAGTTCGTACTACTCCGCAACCAGTTCGCACCACTCCGCAACGAGTTCGCCCCACCCCACACCCAGTTCACACCACCCCGCAACCAGTTCGCACCACTCCCCACCCAGTTCGCACCACTCCGCAACCAGTTTGCATCACTTTGCAACCAGTTCGCACCACTCCTCAACCTGTTTGCACCACTCCGCAACCCGTTCGCACCACTCCGCAACCAGTTCACACCAGTCGGCAACCAGTTTGCACCACGCCGCAAGCAGTCCGCACCACTCCGCAACCAGTTTGGACCACTCCGCAACCAGTTCGCACCACTCTGCTACCAGTTCGCACCACTCCGCAACCAGTTTGCTCTACTCCGCAACCAGTTTGCACCACTCCGCAAACAGTTTGCAGCACTCCGTAACCAGTTCGCACCACTCCGCAACCAGTTCGAACCACTCTCCAACCACTTTGCACCACTCCGCAGCCAGTTCGCACCACTCCACAACCAGTTCGCACAACTCCACAACCAGTTCGCACCACTCCGCAACCAGTTCGCACCACTTTGCAACCAGGTCGCATGTCTCCGCAACCAGTTCGCACCACTCCGCAATCAGTTTGCACCACTCCGCAACCAGTTCGCCCCACTCCGCAACGAGTTTGCCGCACTCCGCAACCAGTTCGCACTACTCCGCAACCAGTTCGCACCACACCGCAACCAGTTCGTACTACTCCCCAACCAGTTTGCACTTATCCGCAACCAGTTCCCACCACTCCGCAACCAGTTCACACCACTCCGCAACCAGTTCGTACCACTCCGCAACCAGTTTGCACCACTCCACAACCATTTCACACCACCCCGCAACGAGTTCGCACTACTCCACAACCAGTTCGCACCGCTCCACAACCAGTTCGCTCCACTCCGCAAGCAGTTCCCACCACTCCGCAACCAGTTCGCACTACTCCGCATCCAATTCGCACCACTCCGCAACCAGTTCGAACCACTCCGTAACCAGTTCGCACCACTCTGCAACCAGTTAGCACCACTCCGCAACCAGTTTTCAACACTCTGCAACCCGTTCGCACCACTCCGCAACCAGTTCACACCACTCCGCAACCATTTCGCACCACTCCGCAACCAGTTTGCACCACTCCGCAACCAGTTCGCCCCACTCCGCAACCAGTTCGCCCCACTCCGCAACCAGTTCGCCCCACTCCGCAACCAGTTCGCCCCACTCCGCAACCAGTTCGCCCCACTCCGCAACCAGTTCGCCCCACTCCGCAACCAGTTCGCCCCACTCCGCAACCAGTTCGCCCCACTCCGCAACCAGTTCGCCCCACTCCGCAACCAGTTCGCCCCACTCCGCAACCAGTTCGCCCCACTCCGCAACCAGTTCGCCCCACTCCGCAACCAGTTCGCCCCACTCCGCAACCAGTTCGCCCCACTCCGCAACCAGTTCGCCCCACTCCGCAACCAGTTCGCCCCACTCCGCAACCAGTTCGCCCCACTCCGCAACCAGTTCGCCCCACTCCGCAACCAGTTCGCCCCACTCCGCAACCAGTTCGCCCCACTCCGCAACCAGTTCGCCCCACTCCGCAACCAGTTCGCCCCACTCCGCAACCAGTTCGCCCCACTCCGCAACCAGTTCGCCCCACTCCGCAACCAGTTCGCCCCACTCCGCAACCAGTTCGCCCCACTCCGCAACCAGTTCGCCCCACTCCGCAACCAGTTCGCCCCACTCCGCAACCAGTTCGCCCCACTCCGCAACCAGTTCGCCCCACTCCGCAACCAGTTCGCCCCACTCCGCAACCAGTTCGCCCCACTCCGCAACCAGTTCGCCCCACTCCGCAACCAGTTCGCCCCACTCCGCAACCAGTTCGCCCCACTCCGCAACCAGTTCGCCCCACTCCGCAACCAGTTCGCCCCACTCCGCAACCAGTTCGCCCCACTCCGCAACCAGTTCGCCCCACTCCGCAACCAGTTCGCCCCACTCCGCAACCAGTTCGCCCCACTCCGCAACCAGTTCGCCCCACTCCGCAACCAGTTCGCCCCACTCCGCAACCAGTTCGCCCCACTCCGCAACCAGTTCGCCCCACTCCGCAACCAGTTCGCCCCACTCCGCAACCAGTTCGCCCCACTCCGCAACCAGTTCGCCCCACTCCGCAACCAGTTCGCCCCACTCCGCAACCAGTTCGCCCCACTCCGCAACCAGTTCGCCCCACTCCGCAACCAGTTCGCCCCACTCCGCAACCAGTTCGCCCCACTCCGCAACCAGTTCGCCCCACTCCGCAACCAGTTCGCCCCACTCCGCAACCAGTTCGCCCCACTCCGCAACCAGTTCGCCCCACTCCGCAACCAGTTCGCCCCACTCCGCAACCAGTTCGCCCCACTCCGCAACCAGTTTGCCGCACTCCGCAACCAGTTCGCACTACTCCGCAACCAGTTCGCACCACTCCGTAACCAGTTCGCACCACTCCACAACCAGTTCGCACCTCTCCGCAACCAGTTCGCACCACTTTGCAACCAGGTCGCATGTCTCCGCAACCAGTTCGCACCACTCCGCAACCAGTTTGTACCACTCCGCATCCAGTTCGCCCCACTCCGCAACCAGTTTGCCGCACTCCGCAACCAGTTCGCACTACTTCGCAACCAGTTCGCACCACACCGCAACCAGTTCGCACTACACTGCAATTAGTTCGCATTTCTGCACAACCAATTCGACCCACTCCACAACCAGCTCACACCACTCCGCAACCAGTTTGTACCACTCCTCAACCAGTTCGGACCACTCCGCAACCAGTTCGCACCACTGCGCAACCAGTTCGCACCACTCCCAAACCAGCTCGCACCTCTCCGCAACCAGTTCGCACCACTGCTCAACCAGTTCGCAGCACTCCACAACCAGTTCGCACCACTCCGCAACCAGTTCGCCCCACTCCGCAACCAGTTCGCCCCACTCCGCAACCAGTTCGCCCCACTCCGCAACCAGTTCGCCCCACTCCGCAACCAGTTCGCCCCACTCCGCAACCAGTTCGCCCCACTCCGCAACCAGTTCGCCCCACTCCGCAACCAGTTCGCCCCACTCCGCAACCAGTTCGCCCCACTCCGCAACCAGTTCGCCCCACTCCGCAACCAGTTCGCCCCACTCCGCAACCAGTTTGCCCCACTCCGCAACCAGTTCGCACTACTTCGCAACCAGTTCGCACCACTCCGCAACCACTTCGCATCACTCCGCAACCAGTTCGCACCACTCTGCAACCAGTTCCTACCACTTCGCAACCTGTTCGACCCACTGCGCAACCAGTTGGAACAACTCCGCAACCAGTTTGCACCACTCCGCAACCAGTTCGCACCACTTCGCAACCAGTTCGCACCACTCCGCAACCAGCTCGCCCCACTCCGCAACCAGTTTGCCACACTCCGCAACCAGTTCGTCCCACTCCGCAACCACTTCGCACCACTGCGCAACCTGTTTGCACGACTCCGCAACCAGCTCGCTCCACTCCCGCAACCAGTTTGCACCACTCCACAACCAGTTCCACCACTCCGCAACCAGTTCGCACCACTCTGCAACCGATTCGCAGCACTCCGCAACCAGTTGGCACCACTCCGCATCCTGTTTTCACCACTCAGCAACCAGTTCACACCACTCCGCTACTAGTTCACATCACTCCGCAACCAGTTCGCACCACTCCGCAACCAGTTGGCACCACTCCGCAACCAGTTGGCACCACTCCGCAACCAGTTCGCACCACTCCGCAACCAGTTTGCACCACTTTGCAACCAGTTTGCACCACTCCGCAACCAGTTTGCACCACTCCGCAACCTGTTCGCACCACACCGCAACCAGTTCGCATCACTCCGCAACCAGTTTGCCCCACTCCGCAACCAGTTTGCACCACTCCGCAACCTGTTCGCACCACACCGCAACCAGTTCGCATCACTCCGCAACCAGTTTGCCCCACTCCGCAACCAGTTTGCACCACTCCGCAACCTGTTCGCACCACACCGCAACCAGTTCGCATCACTCCGCAACCAGTTTGCCCCACTCCGCAACCAGTTTGCACCACTCCGCAACCTGTTCGCACCACACCGCAACCAGTTCGCATCACTCCGCAACCAGTTTGCCCCACTCCGCAACCAGTTTGCACCACTCCGCAACCTGTTCGCACCACACCGCAACCAGTTCGCATCACTCCGCAACCAGTTTGCCCCACTCCGCAACCAGTTTGCACCACTCCGCAACCTGTTCGCACCACACCGCAACCAGTTCGCATCACTCCGCAACCAGTTTGCCCCACTCCGCAACCAGTTTGCACCACTCCGCAACCTGTTCGCACCACACCGCAACCAGTTCGCATCACTCCGCAACCAGTTTGCCCCACTCCGCAACCAGTTTGCACCACTCCGCAACCTGTTCGCACCACACCGCAACCAGTTCGCATCACTCCGCAACCAGTTTGCCCCACTCCGCAACCAGTTTGCACCACTCCGCAACCTGTTCGCACCACACCGCAACCAGTTCGCATCACTCCGCAACCAGTTTGCCCCACTCCGCAACCAGTTTGCACCACTCCGCAACCTGTTCGCACCACACCGCAACCAGTTCGCATCACTCCGCAACCAGTTTGCCCCACTCCGCAACCAGTTTGCACCACTCCGCAACCTGTTCGCACCACACCGCAACCAGTTCGCATCACTCCGCAACCAGTTTGCCCCACTCCGCAACCAGTTTGCACCACTCCGCAACCTGTTCGCACCACACCGCAACCAGTTCGCATCACTCCGCAACCAGTTTGCCCCACTCCGCAACCAGTTTGCACCACTCCGCAACCTGTTCGCACCACACCGCAACCAGTTCGCATCACTCCGCAACCAGTTTGCCCCACTCCGCAACCAGTTTGCACCACTCCGCAACCTGTTCGCACCACACCGCAACCAGTTCGCATCACTCCGCAACCAGTTTGCCCCACTCCGCAACCAGTTTGCACCACTCCGCAACCTGTTCGCACCACACCGCAACCAGTTCGCATCACTCCGCAACCAGTTTGCCCCACTCCGCAACCAGTTTGCACCACTCCGCAACCTGTTCGCACCACACCGCAACCAGTTCGCATCACTCCGCAACCAGTTTGCCCCACTCCGCAACCAGTTTGCACCACTCCGCAACCTGTTCGCACCACACCGCAACCAGTTCGCATCACTCCGCAACCAGTTTGCCCCACTCCGCAACCAGTTTGCACCACTCCGCAACCTGTTCGCACCACTCCGCAACCAGTTCGCATCACTCCGCAACCCGTTCGCCCCACTCCACAACCAGTTTGCCCCACTCCGCAACCAGTTTGTCCCACTCCGCAACCAGTTCGCACCACTCCGTTACCAGTTCGCACTACTCCACAACCAGTTTGCACTACTCCGCCACCAGTTCGTACTACTCTGCAACCAGTTCGCACCGCTCCGCAACTAGTTTGCACCACTCCGCAACCAGTTCGCTCCACTCCCGCAACCAGTTTGCACCACTCCACAACAAGTTCCCACCACTCGGCAACCCGTTTCCACAACCCCACAACCGAATCGCACCATTCCGCAAACAGTTCCCACCACTCTGTAACCAGTTCGCACCACTCTGCAAACAGTTTGCACAACTCCGCAGCCTGTTTTCACCATTCGGCAACCAATTTGCACCACTCCGCAACCAGTTCACACCACTCTGCAACCAGTTGGCACCACTCTGCAACCAGTTCGCACCAGTCCGCAACCAGTTCGCACCACTCTGCAACGAGTTCACACCACTCCGCAACCAGTTCGCACCACTCCGCAACCAGTTCGCACCACTCCGCAACCAATTCGCACCAATCCCCAACCAGTTCGTACCACTTCGCAACTAGTTCGAACCACTCCGCAACCAGTTTGCACCACTCCGCAACCAGTTCGCACCAACCCGCAACCAATTTGCTTCACTCCGCAACCAGTTTGCACCACTCCGCAACCAGTTCGCAGAACTCCACAACCAATTCCCACCACTCCGCAATCGGTTTGCACCACTCCGCAACCAGGTCACATCTCTGCGCAACTAGTTCGCACAACTCCGCAACCAGTTCGCACCACTCTGCAACCAGTTCACCCCATTCCGCAACCAGTTCGCCCCACTCCGCAACCAGTTCGCACTACTCCGCAACCAGTTCGCACCACTCTGCAACCAGTTCGCACTACTCCGCAACCAGTTTGCACTTCTCCGCAACCAGATCGCACCACTCCGCAACCAGTTCACACTACTCCGCAACCAGTTCCTACCACTCCGCAACCAGTTCGCACCACTCCACAACCATTTCACACCACTCCGCAACCAGTTCGTACCACTCCGCAACCGATTCGCGCCACTTCGCAAACAGTTTGCACCACTCCGTAACCAGTTCGCAACACTCCGAAACCAGTTTGCACCACTCTGCAACCTGTTTTCACCATTCGGCAACCAGTTTGCACCACTCCGCAACCAGTTCACACCACTCCGCAACCAGTTCGCACCACTCCGCAACCAGTTGGCACCACTCTGCAACCAGTTGGCACCACTCCGCAACCTGTTCGCACCACTCCGCAACTAGTTCGCACCACTCGCAACCAGTTGGCACCACTCTGCAACCAGTTGGCACCACTGTGCAACCAGTTCGCACCACTCTGCAACCAGTTCACACCACTCCGCAACCAGTTGGAACCACTCCGCAACTAGTTCGCACCACTCCACAACCAGTTCCCACCATTCCGCAACCAGTTCGCACCATTCCGCAACCAGTTTGCACCAATCCGCAACCAGTTCGCACCAATCCCCAACCATTTCGCACCAATCCACAACCAGTTCGCACCACTCCGCAACCAGTTTGCACCACTCCGCAATCAGCTCGCACCACTCCGCAACCAGTTCGCAACACTCGGCAACCAGTTCGCACCACTCCGCAACAGTTTCGCACCACTTCGCAACCAGTTCGCACCACTCCGCAACCAGTTCACACCACTCCGCAACCAGTTCGCACCACTCCGCAACCAGTTCACACCACTCCGCAACCAGTTTGCACCACTCCGCAACCAGTTCGCACCACTCCGCAACCAGTTCGTACCACTCCGCAACCAGTTCGCACCACTCCGCAACAGTTTCGCACCACTTCGCAACCAGTTCGCACCACTCCGCAACCAGTTCAAACCACTCCGCAACCAGTTCGCACCACTCCGCAACCAGTTCACACCACTCCGCGACCAGTTCGCACCACTCCGCACCCAGTTCGCACCACTCTGCAACCAGTTTGCACCACTCCGCAACCAGATTGCACCACTCCGCAAGCAGTTCACACCACTCTGCAACCAGTTCGCACCACTGCGCAACCAGTTCGCACCACTTTGCAACCAGTTTGCACCACTCCGCAACCAGATCGCACCACTCCGCAACAACTTCACACCATTCCGCAACCAGTTCGCACTACTCCGCAACCAGTTTGCACCACTCTGGACCCAGTTCGTACTACTCAGCAACCAGTTCGCACCACTCCGCAGCCAGTTCGCACCACTCCGCAACCAGTTTGCACCCTTCCGCAACCAGTTTGCTCAACTCCCGCAACCAGTTTGCACCACTCCGCAAACAGTTTGCACCACTCCGTAACTAGTTCGCACCACTCCGCAACCAGTTCACACCACTCCGCAACCTGTTTTCACCACTCGGCAACCAGTTCACACCACCCCGCAACCAGCTCGCACGACTCCGCAACCTGTTGGCACCACTCCGCAACCAGTTGGCACCACTCCGCAACCAGTTCGCACCACTCCGCAACCAGTTCGCACCACTCCGCAACCAGTTCGCCCCACTCCGCAACCAGTTCGCCCCACTTCGCAACCAGTTCGCCCCACTCCGCAACCAGTTCGCCCCACTTCGCAACCAGTTCGCCCCACTCCGCAACCAGTTCGCCCCACTTCGCAACCAGTTCGCCCCACTCCGCAACCAGTTCGCCCCACTTCGCAACCAGTTCGCCCCACTCCGCAACCAGTTCGCCCCACTTCGCAACCAGTTCGCCCCACTCCGCAACCAGTTCGCCCCACTTCGCAACCAGTTCGCCCCACTCCGCAACCAGTTCGCCCCACTTCGCAACCAGTTCGCCCCACTCCGCAACCAGTTCGCCCCACTTCGCAACCAGTTCGCCCCACTCCGCAACCAGTTCGCCCCACTTCGCAACCAGTTCGCCCCACTCCGCAACCAGTTCGCCCCACTTCGCAACCAGTTCGCCCCACTCCGCAACCAGTTCGCCCCACTTCGCAACCAGTTCGCCCCACTCCGCAACCAGTTCGCCCCACTTCGCAACCAGTTCGCCCCACTCCGCAACCAGTTCGCCCCACTTCGCAACCAGTTCGCCCCACTCCGCAACCAGTTCGCCCCACTTCGCAACCAGTTCGCCCCACTCCGCAACCAGTTCGCCCCACTTCGCAACCAGTTCGCCCCACTCCGCAACCAGTTCGCCCCACTTCGCAACCAGTTCGCCCCACTCCGCAACCAGTTCGCCCCACTTCGCAACCAGTTCGCCCCACTCCGCAACCAGTTCGCCCCACTTCGCAACCAGTTCGCCCCACTCCGCAACCAGTTCGCCCCACTTCGCAACCAGTTCGCCCCACTCCGCAACCAGTTCGCCCCACTTCGCAACCAGTTCGCCCCACTCCGCAACCAGTTCGCCCCACTTCGCAACCAGTTCGCCCCACTCCGCAACCAGTTCGCCCCACTTCGCAACCAGTTCGCCCCACTCCGCAACCAGTTCGCCCCACTTCGCAACCAGTTCGCCCCACTCCGCAACCAGTTCGCCCCACTTCGCAACCAGTTCGCCCCACTCCGCAACCAGTTCGCCCCACTTCGCAACCAGTTCGCCCCACTCCGCAACCAGTTCGCCCCACTTCGCAACCAGTTCGCCCCACTCCGCAACCAGTTCGCCCCACTTCGCAACCAGTTCGCCCCACTCCGCAACCAGTTCGCCCCACTTCGCAACCAGTTCGCCCCACTCCGCAACCAGTTCGCCCCACTTCGCAACCAGTTCGCCCCACTCCGCAACCAGTTCGCCCCACTTCGCAACCAGTTCGCCCCACTCCGCAACCAGTTCGCCCCACTTCGCAACCAGTTCGCCCCACTCCGCAACCAGTTCGCCCCACTTCGCAACCAGTTCGCCCCACTCCGCAACCAGTTCGCCCCACTTCGCAACCAGTTCGCCCCACTCCGCAACCAGTTCGCCCCACTTCGCAACCAGTTCGCCCCACTCCGCAACCAGTTCGCCCCACTTCGCAACCAGTTCGCCCCACTCCGCAACCAGTTCGCCCCACTTCGCAACCAGTTCGCCCCACTCCGCAACCAGTTCGCCCCACTTCGCAACCAGTTCGCCCCACTCCGCAACCAGTTCGCCCCACTTCGCAACCAGTTCGCCCCACTCCGCAACCAGTTCGCCCCACTTCGCAACCAGTTCGCCCCACTCCGCAACCAGTTCGCCCCACTTCGCAACCAGTTCGCCCCACTCCGCAACCAGTTCGCCCCACTTCGCAACCAGTTCGCCCCACTCCGCAACCAGTTCGCCCCACTTCGCAACCAGTTCGCCCCACTCCGCAACCAGTTCGCCCCACTTCGCAACCAGTTCGCCCCACTCCGCAACCAGTTCGCCCCACTTCGCAACCAGTTCGCCCCACTCCGCAACCAGTTCGCCCCACTTCGCAACCAGTTCGCCCCACTCCGCAACCAGTTCGCCCCACTTCGCAACCAGTTCGCCCCACTCCGCAACCAGTTCGCCCCACTTCGCAACCAGTTCGCCCCACTCCGCAACCAGTTCGCCCCACTTCGCAACCAGTTCGCCCCACTCCGCAACCAGTTCGCCCCACTTCGCAACCAGTTCGCCCCACTCCGCAACCAGTTCGCCCCACTTCGCAACCAGTTCGCCCCACTCCGCAACCAGTTCGCCCCACTTCGCAACCAGTTCGCCCCACTCCGCAACCAGTTCGCCCCACTTCGCAACCAGTTCGCCCCACTCCGCAACCAGTTCGCCCCACTTCGCAACCAGTTCGCCCCACTCCGCAACCAGTTCGCCCCACTTCGCAACCAGTTCGCCCCACTCCGCAACCAGTTCGCCCCACTTCGCAACCAGTTCGCCCCACTCCGCAACCAGTTCGCCCCACTTCGCAACCAGTTCGCCCCACTCCGCAACCAGTTCGCCCCACTTCGCAACCAGTTCGCCCCACTCCGCAACCAGTTCGCCCCACTTCGCAACCAGTTCGCCCCACTCCGCAACCAGTTCGCCCCACTTCGCAACCAGTTCGCCCCACTCCGCAACCAGTTCGCCCCACTTCGCAACCAGTTCGCCCCACTCCGCAACCAGTTCGCCCCACTTCGCAACCAGTTCGCCCCACTCCGCAACCAGTTCGCCCCACTTCGCAACCAGTTCGCCCCACTCCGCAACCAGTTCGCCCCACTTCGCAACCAGTTCGCCCCACTCCGCAACCAGTTCGCCCCACTTCGCAACCAGTTCGCCCCACTCCGCAACCAGTTCGCACCACTCCGCAACCAGTTTGCTCAACTCCCGCAACCAGTTTGCACCACTCCGCAAACAGTTTGCACCACTCCGTAACCAGTTCGCACCACTCCGCAACCAGTTCGCATCACTGCGCAACCTGTTTTCACCACTCGGCAACCAGTTCACACCACTCCGCAACCAGTTCGCACGACTCCGCAACCAGTTTGCACCACTCTGCAACCAGTTTGCACCACTCCGCAACCAGATCGCACCACTCCGCAACCACTTCACACCACTCCGCAACCAGTTCGCACTACTCCGCAACCAGTTCGCACCACTCCGCAACCAGTTCGTACTACTCAGCAACCAGTTCGCACCACTCCGCAACCAGTTCGCACCACTCCGCAACCAGTTCACACCACTCCGCATCCAGTTTGCTAAACTCCCGCAACCAGTTTGCACTACTCCGCAAACAGTTTGCACCACTCCGTAACCAGTTCGCACCATTCCGCAACCAGTTCGCACCAATCCGCAACCTGTTTTCACCACTCGGCAACCAGTTCACACCACTCCGCAACCAGTTCGCACGACTCCGCAACCAGTTGGCACCACTCCGCAACCAGTTGGCACCACTCCGCAACCAGTTCGCACCACTCGGCAACCAGTTCGCACCACTCCGCAGCCAATTCGCACCACTCCGCTAGCAGTTTCCACAACTCTGCAACAAGTTGGAACCACTCCGCAACCAGTTTGCACCACTCGGCAACCAGTTCGCACCACTCCGCAACCAGTTCGCACCACTCCGCAACCAGTTCACCCCACTCCGCAACCAGTTTGCACCTCTCCGCAACCAGTTCGCACCACTCCGCAACCAGTTCACACCAGTCCGCAACCAGTTCGCACCACTCCGCAACCAGTTCACACCAGTCCGCAACCAGTTCGCACCACTCCGCAACCAGTTCACACCAGTCCGCAACCAGTTCGCACCACTCCGCAACCAGTTCACACCAGTCCGCAACCAGTTCGCACCACTCCGCAACCAGTTCACACCAGTCCGCAACCAGTTCGCACCACTCCGCAACCAGTTCACACCAGTCCGCAACCAGTTCGCACCACTCCGCAACCAGTTCACACCAGTCCGCAACCAGTTCGCACCACTCCGCAACCAGTTCACACCAGTCCGCAACCAGTTCGCACCACTCCGCAACCAGTTCACACCAGTCCGCAACCAGTTCGCACCACTCCGCAACCAGTTCACACCAGTCCGCAACCAGTTCGCACCACTCCGCAACCAGTTCACACCAGTCCGCAACCAGTTCGCACCACTCCGCAACCAGTTCACACCAGTCCGCAACCAGTTCGCACCACTCCGCAACCAGTTCACACCAGTCCGCAACCAGTTCGCACCACTCCGCAACCAGTTCACACCAGTCCGCAACCAGTTCGCACCACTCCGCAACCAGTTCACACCAGTCCGCAACCAGTTCGCACCACTCCGCAACCAGTTCACACCAGTCCGCAACCAGTTCGCACCACTCCGCAACCAGTTCACACCAGTCCGCAACCAGTTCGCACCACTCCGCAACCAGTTCACACCAGTCCGCAACCAGTTCGCACCACTCCGCAACCAGTTCACACCAGTCCGCAACCAGTTCGCACCACTCCGCAACCAGTTCACCCCACTCCGCAACCAGCTTGCCCCACTCCGCAACCAGCTCGCACCACTCCGCAACCAGTTTGCAGTACTCCGCAACTAGTTCGCACCACTCCGCAACCAGTTCGCACCTCTCCGCAACCAGTTCGCACCACTTCGCAACCAGTTTGTACCACTCCGCAACCAGTTCGCACCACTCCGTAACCAGTTCGCACCATTCCGCAACCAGTTCGCACCACTCCCCAACCAGTTCGCACCACTCCACGACCCGGTTGCACTGCTCCGCAACCAGTTTGCACCACTCCGCAACCAGTTCACACCACACCACAACCGGTTCCCACCACTTGGCAACCAGTTTGCACGACTCCCCAACCATTTTGCACCAATCGGCAACCAGTTTGCAGCATTCCGCAACCAGTTCGCATCACTCTTAAACCAGTTCGCACCACTCCGCAACCAGTTCGCACCATTTCGCAACCAGTTCGCACCACTCCCCAGCCAGTTCACACCACTCGGCAACCCGTTCGCACCACTCCGCAACCGGTTCGCACCACTCTGCAACCTGTTCGCACCAGTCCGCAACCAGTTCGCACCATTTCGCAACCAGTTCGCACCACTCCCCAGCCAGTTCACACCACTCGGCAACCCGTTCGCACCACTCCGCAACCGGTTCGCACCACTCTGCAACCTGTTCGCACCAGTCCGCAACCAGTTCGCACCATTTCGCAACCAGTTCGCACCACTCCCCAGCCAGTTCACACCACTCGGCAACCCGTTCGCACCACTCCGCAACCGGTTCGCACCACTCTGCAACCTGTTCGCACCAGTCCGCAACCAGTTCGCACCATTTCGCAACCAGTTCGCACCACTCCCCAGCCAGTTCACACCACTCGGCAACCCGTTCGCACCACTCCGCAACCGGTTCGCACCACTCTGCAACCTGTTCGCACCAGTCCGCAACCAGTTCGCACCATTTCGCAACCAGTTCGCACCACTCCCCAGCCAGTTCACACCACTCGGCAACCCGTTCGCACCACTCCGCAACCGGTTCGCACCACTCTGCAACCTGTTCGCACCAGTCCGCAACCAGTTCGCACCATTTCGCAACCAGTTCGCACCACTCCCCAGCCAGTTCACACCACTCGGCAACCCGTTCGCACCACTCCGCAACCGGTTCGCACCACTCTGCAACCTGTTCGCACCAGTCCGCAACCAGTTCGCACCATTTCGCAACCAGTTCGCACCACTCCCCAGCCAGTTCACACCACTCGGCAACCCGTTCGCACCACTCCGCAACCGGTTCGCACCACTCTGCAACCTGTTCGCACCAGTCCGCAACCAGTTCGCACCATTTCGCAACCAGTTCGCACCACTCCCCAGCCAGTTCACACCACTCGGCAACCCGTTCGCACCACTCCGCAACCGGTTCGCACCACTCTGCAACCTGTTCGCACCAGTCCGCAACCAGTTCGCACCATTTCGCAACCAGTTCGCACCACTCCCCAGCCAGTTCACACCACTCGGCAACCCGTTCGCACCACTCCGCAACCGGTTCGCACCACTCTGCAACCTGTTCGCACCAGTCCGCAACCAGTTCGCACCATTTCGCAACCAGTTCGCACCACTCCCCAGCCAGTTCACACCACTCGGCAACCCGTTCGCACCACTCCGCAACCGGTTCGCACCACTCTGCAACCTGTTCGCACCAGTCCGCAACCAGTTCGCACCATTTCGCAACCAGTTCGCACCACTCCCCAGCCAGTTCACACCACTCGGCAACCCGTTCGCACCACTCCGCAACCGGTTCGCACCACTCTGCAACCTGTTCGCACCAGTCCGCAACCAGTTCGCACCATTTCGCAACCAGTTCGCACCACTCCCCAGCCAGTTCACACCACTCGGCAACCCGTTCGCACCACTCCGCAACCGGTTCGCACCACTCTGCAACCTGTTCGCACCAGTCCGCAACCAGTTCGCACCATTTCGCAACCAGTTCGCACCACTCCCCAGCCAGTTCACACCACTCGGCAACCCGTTCGCACCACTCCGCAACCGGTTCGCACCACTCTGCAACCTGTTCGCACCAGTCCGCAACCAGTTCGCACCATTTCGCAACCAGTTCGCACCACTCCCCAGCCAGTTCACACCACTCCGCAACTAGTTCGCACCACTCCGCAAGCAGTTCGCACCACTCCGCACCCAGTTCACACTACTCCGCAACCAGTTCGCAGAACTCCACGACCAGTTCGCACCACTCCGCAACCATTTCGCAACCAGGTCGCATGTCTCCGCAACCAGTTCGCACCACTTCGCAACCAGTTGGCACCACTCGGTAACCAGTTTGCACCACTCCGCAACCAGTTTGCACCACTCCGCAACCAGTTCGCACCACTCCGCAACCAGTCTGCACCACTCCGCAACCAGTTTGCACCACTGCACAGCCAGTTCGCAGCACTCCACAACCAGTTTGCACAACTTCACAAGCAGTTTGCACCACTCTGCAACCAGGTCGCATCTCCCCGCAACCAGTTTGTACCACTCTGCAACCAGTTCACATCACTCCGCAACAAGTTTGCACCATTCCGCAACCACTTCGCACCACTATGCAACCTGTTCGCACCACTCCGCAACCTGTTTGCACCAATCCGCAACCAGTTCGCACCACTCCGCAACCAGTTTGCACCACTCCACAACCAGTTTGCACCACTCCGCAACCAGTTCCCACCACTCCGCAACCAATTCGCACCACTCCGCAACCAGTTCGAACCACTCCGCAACCAGTTCGCACCACTCCGCAACCAATTCGCACCACTCCGCAACCAGTTCGAACCACTCCGCAACCAGTTCGCACCACTCCGCAACCAGTTCACACCACTCGGCTACCCATTCGCACCACTCCGCAACCAGTTCGCACCACTCTGCAACCAGATCGCACTACTCCGCAACCAGTTCGCACCACTCCGCAACCAGTTCCCACCACACCGCAACCGACTTGCACCACTCCGCAACCAGTTCGCACCACTCCCCAGCCAATTCACACCACTCCGCAACCAGTTTGCAGCATTCTGCAACCAGTTCGCATCACTTCTCAACCAGTTCGCACCACTCCGCAACCAGTTCGCACCAATCCGCAAGCAGTCCGCACCACTCCGCAACCAGTTCCAACCACTCCTCAACCTCTTTGCACCACTCCGCAACCAGTTTGCACCACTCCGCAACCAGTTTGCAGAACTCCACGACCAGTTCGCACCACTCCGCAACCATTTCGCAACCAGGTCGCATGTCTCCGCAACCAGTTCGCACCACTCCGCAACCAGTTTGCACCACTCCGCAACCAGTTCGCCCCACTTCGCAACCAGTTTGTCGCACTCCGCAACGAGTTCGCACCACTCCGCCACCAGTTTGCACCCCTGCGGAACCAGTTCGCACTACTCCGCAACCAGTTCACACTTCTCCGCAACTAGTTCGCACCACTCCGCAACCAGTTTGCACCCCTCCGCAACCAGTTTGCACCACTCCGCAACCAGTTTGCAGCACTCCACGACCAGTTCGCACCACTCCGCAACTATTTCGCAACCAGGTCGCATGTCTCCGCAACCAGTTCGCAGCACTCCGCAACCAGTTTGCACCACTCCGCAAACAGTTTGCACCACTCCGTAACCAGTTCGCACCACTCCGCAACCAGTTTGCTCCACTCCGCACCCAGTTCGCCCCACTTCGCAACCAGTTTGTCGCACTCCGCAACGAGTTCGCACCACTCCGCCACCAGTTTGCACCCCTGCGGAACCAGTTCGCACTACTCCGCAACCAGTTCACACTTCTCCGCAACTAGTTCGCACCACTCCGCAACCAGTTTGCACCCCTCCGCAACCAGTTTGCACCACTCCGCAACCAGTTTGCAGCACTCCACGACCAGTTCGCACCACTCCGCAACTATTTCGCAACCAGGTCGCATGTCTCCGCAACCAGTTCGCAGCACTCCGCAACCAGTTTGCACCACTCCGCAAACAGTTTGCACCACTCCGTAACCAGTTCGCACCACTCCGCAACCAGTTTGCTCCACTCCGCACCCAGTTCGCCCCACTTCGCAACCAGTTTGTCGCACTCCGCAACGAGTTCGCACCACTCCGCCACCAGTTTGCACCCCTGCGGAACCAGTTCGCACTACTCCGCAACCAGTTCACACTTCTCCGCAACTAGTTCGCACCACTCCGCAACCAGTTTGCACCCCTCCGCAACCAGTTTGCACCACTCCGCAACCAGTTTGCAGCACTCCACGACCAGTTCGCACCACTCCGCAACTATTTCGCAACCAGGTCGCATGTCTCCGCAACCAGTTCGCAGCACTCCGCAACCAGTTTGCACCACTCCGCAAACAGTTTGCACCACTCCGTAACCAGTTCGCACCACTCCGCAACCAGTTTGCTCCACTCCGCACCCAGTTCGCCCCACTTCGCAACCAGTTTGTCGCACTCCGCAACGAGTTCGCACCACTCCGCCACCAGTTTGCACCCCTGCGGAACCAGTTCGCACTACTCCGCAACCAGTTCACACTTCTCCGCAACTAGTTCGCACCACTCCGCAACCAGTTTGCACCCCTCCGCAACCAGTTTGCACCACTCCGCAACCAGTTTGCAGCACTCCACGACCAGTTCGCACCACTCCGCAACTATTTCGCAACCAGGTCGCATGTCTCCGCAACCAGTTCGCAGCACTCCGCAACCAGTTTGCACCACTCCGCAAACAGTTTGCACCACTCCGTAACCAGTTCGCACCACTCCGCACCCAGTTTGCACCACTCCGCAACCAGTTCGCACCTGTCCGCAACCAGTTCGCACCACTCCGCAACCAGATCGCACCACTCCGTAACCAGTTCGCACCACTCCGCACCCAGTTTGCACCACTCCGCAACCAGTTCGCACCACTCCCCAATTATTTTACACCACTCCGCAACCAGTTTGCAGCCTTCCGCAACCAGTTCGCATCACTCCTCAACCAGTTTGCACCTCTCCGCAACCAGTTCGCACTACTCCGCAAGCAGTACGCACAACTCCGCAGCCAGTTTGCACCACTCCGCAACCAGTTTGCACCACTCCGCAACCAATTCGCACCACTCCGCAACCAGTTTGTACCACTCCGCAACTAGTTCGCACCACCCTGCAATTAGTTCGCACCACTCCGGAACCAGTTCGCACCAATCCGCGACCAATTTGCACCACTCCGCAACCAGTTCGCACCACTCCGAAACCAGTTCGCAGAACTCCACAACCAGTTCGCACCACTCCGCAATCAGGTCGCACCACTCCGCAACCAGGTCGCATCTCTCCGCAACCAGTTCGCACCACTCCGCAACCAGTTTGTACCACTCCGCAACCAGTTCGCACCACTCCGCAACAAGTTCGCCCCTCTCCGCAACCAGTTTGCCCAACTCTGCAACCAGTTCGCATGACTCCGCAACCAGTTCGCACCACTCCGCAACCAGTTTGCACTACTCCGCAACCAGTTCGTACTTCTCCGCAACCAGTTCGCACCACTCCGCAACCAGTTCACACTACTCTGCAACCAGTTCGTACCACTCCACAACCCGTTCGCACCACTCCACAACCATTTCACACCACTTCGCAACCAGTTCGCACCACTCCACAACCAGTTCACACCACTCCGCAACCAGTTCGAACCACTCCGCAACCAGTTCCCAC
The DNA here is from genome assembly GCA_023375785.1 of Penium margaritaceum. Taxonomy (NCBI): domain Eukaryota; kingdom Viridiplantae; phylum Streptophyta; class Zygnematophyceae; order Desmidiales; family Peniaceae; genus Penium; species Penium margaritaceum. The sequence continues at coordinate 76 of SZWC01001242.1, read as the reverse complement.
CACTCTGCAACCAGTTCGCACCACTCCGCAACCGATTCGCACCACTCCGCAACCCGTTCGCACCACTCCGTAACCA